>OY992537.1:100499433-101099433 GCA_963921195.1 Pegoplata infirma
CCAGACATCATGTCGTCGCAGTCAGTCAGCTTATTTTAGTTTTTCAATGGGGTTTTTCTTAATCGTCATATTGTATTTTTGTAAGTTCTGTAATTTTAAGTTCATGTTGTCATCAGTTGCTGATATTGTTGATGTTGTTTTTTTTATTTTTGTTTAATGTGTATTATTTACCTTAGGTTAGTTACCTTTAACTTTTTCGTTTTGTTTTATTGTTTAAACAAGAATTTAAGCCAACATGTTTTACCTTGTAACTTGGTTGGTAGTCATTCCAACCGTTGTTTTTATGGGTTCATTTGCTTTAGTTTAGTTCGGCTGATGAATGATTGGATAGATGAATGAAAGAAAGAATAAATGGATACAATGTATATTTTAGCACGATGCATGTAATAACAACACCAACCCACCACAAAAAAAAATATATAAAAATAGAATTATTGCGTTATGCATGCCACAGCGTTTCCAATGATATTTTTTTCCAAGACCCGTAAAGTCATTTCGAATTGCAGACATGAGAAGAAAACTCCTTTGGGTACACTTCTTTCACCGACAGCAATTCCGATAAATGAATTCATCAGAGCAATGGTGAGCGAACGCAAGATAACGTGGGCAGGTCCGTTCCTTCAAGCCCAATAATTCCGCAAGGCCTGATGGTAAATTTCCGGCGCTATTGCAGGAGTCCCTCTTAATGGGTAGCCTGGCATCAGTGTATAAACCCGCTGAAAGCAGGGAGGAAATACTGCAAAGGACTACAGACCTATCAGCCTGTCATCGTTTTTTCTGAAAACATTGGAAAGACTGGTAGATGATGTTAGAAAAACCCTTGCATCAGACAACTTCAGCATGCCTATCTCAAAAATTAGTCTGTGGAGACGGCCTTAAGTTATGTTGTCGGGTTGATTGAGGAAACTCTTCGCAAAAAGGAGGATGTTTTGACATAGTTCTTGGACTTGGAAGCTGTCTTCAACAATGTCAAAATTTCATCCTTTATGACTTGCAAAATACAGGCACGAAAACACAGATTACTCTATGGACGGGCAACATGCAAGCATGTCAATTAACTCGAAGATAGGTGATGATGAAGGGGGAGTAATATCTCCTCATCTGTGGAATCTTGTAAGAAATAACATCCTCAAGTCACTCAACAGAATGGGTATCAGTGATCCTAATCAGAGGTAAGTTTTTACCAACGATTAGTTAACTCATGGAAACAGCGCTAAAGATACTCTCGACGTGGCCAAAGGACAACGGTCTGGGAGTTAATTCCGCCGAAACCGAATTCGTTTTGATCACAAAAAAGACTAAGATAGACAGGATTGTTCTTCCCAAATTAGATGAAATTATTTTGAAACTATCGTATGAGGAGAAATACCTGGTGTAATCCTGGACTCAAAGCTTTCTTGAAAAAGGAACGCAGAGGAGCAGGTGAAAAAGTTGTTGCGCTTTTTCCAAATGCAGGAGAACCTTCGGAAGAATTGGAAGGTTGCCTCGTGCACAGAAAGAAATAAAAAAAATATTTGAGTAAATTTTTAATACTATTGAGTAAAAAATTACTCAATTTTCCACCAGTAAACGATTTAATAGTATTGA
This sequence comes from Pegoplata infirma, assembly GCA_963921195.1. NCBI lineage: Eukaryota > Metazoa > Arthropoda > Insecta > Diptera > Anthomyiidae > Pegoplata > Pegoplata infirma. Next base: position 100,501,021 of record OY992537.1, read on the forward strand.
GTAAATTTTTAATAAAAATTTATTAAATGTTTGCCAAAAAAATTTGAGTAAATTTTTAATTGACACTATTAAGTGCAGGAACAGAACAAGAATCACCACCTTTTAAAAACAGAACAAGTTTTATTTCACATCGGCGCCGGCCACCGGTTTAATCTGCCAAACCGTATGGAAAAAGTCGTGCCGGGCTTATTCTGTTTCTACTTTAAAAAAAAACAAAGTTTAAAAAAATTTCATATTTTTTTACAAAAAAAAAACATGTTTTTTCAAACTTTACCAAATATATTTTTGTCTTAAAGACATAAAAATTTTTTATAAATATGGTAACAAACTTTCATGTATATATACAAAAAACTATAAACTAAACGAGAATTAAAAAAACTAAGAAAATTCCAAAAAAAAATTAAAAAAGCTATTAAATTCTTATTAAATTATTTACTCAATTTGTTTTTAAATTTTTGAGTAAATTATTAATTGCGTCAATTAAAAAATTACTCAAAACTTTTTTTAAATTTAAACAAGTGATTACTCAAATTGTTTTTCCCCATATTTTTTTCTGTGTGTGGTGGAGAGCAGTGGATAAGCAATTATATTTCTGTAATTTACAGAAAATACAACGACTGGCATGAGTGGGTATCACATGTGCTATTAGAAAAATCGGCTCTTAGGTTAAGAGCTCTTGAGGACACTAATTAAAAATAAGATGGGCGGGACGGAACTGAAACAGAAAATCGATCATATGTCACCATAGATGAACTTCAATAAAACCTTCGAAGTCCAAGTACCAACTAGAGAACACTGTGCGGAAAACTCTGCTATAAAAGAGAAATCAATCTCAATTTTTACGGGTCGAAAATGGAGATGTGTATGGGTTCGGGAATATATTCTGAATGCCCTGAAATCAAGGCCTAATTGAAACTTTCGGACAAGCCCAGCAAAAAATTATCTTACCAAGTAATTAACTTAAGGGGTTAGCAAAAATAGGAGTAACTAGTTACCTCCCAATTTCAATGTTAATTACTTTAACACAGTGATGTCATTGCAGGTAACCACATTTTGCATTTTTTGACGCAATGTAATGCATATGGTAATTAGTAGTTTTCAAAGCCATTACCACGTAAGCGAGGCAGAAAGGGGCACCCATTACCAAGTTTTTGCTGGGAGGTTAGTGGTTTCCAGCCAGAGGTACTTGCAATTGTTAATGCCGAGCAGATAAATATGACAAAGGATCTTTACGTGGACAGTCTTGCAGAGCTGAAGGCCTTGGAATCAAACACTTAAAAATCGGAAATCGTTAGGAACTGTATACAATACCTTCGTCGAATCAGGCAGCACACGGTCAAGTTAATCTTGGTTCCTGGACACAGTGGGGTCGCAAGGTACGAATTGGCTGATGAATGAGCGAGGAATGATTCTGAATCGGTGGGGGAACAGGTTGAACTTAATATGTCGGTTGCGAAAGTGGAATTGATATGATATCGGAGATAAGAATGAAGGACGGGTGAATATCACTGAATACGTGCAGGATATCGACAACCCTGTGGCTACTGTCAAATCCCAAGAGGACAGAAAGTCTTCATACTTTTGTTAAGCGAACAGTTAGCCTATTGGTGGGAGTACTGACAGGATATTGTATAATCGGCCAAACGGCCGTGTGTATATGAATCTCTGACAGGGACTTTTGTAGGAGTTGTGGGGAAGGGAAGGAGGAGTGAGGCACTTGTAATATGAATGTCCAAGTCTAATAAAGCGCCTTCTTACACAGAAAATAATATCGTGATTTTTTTTTTAATTAAAAATGGATTTGATATTAAATTTAACTTCAATTAAACATTTTAATTGATTCAATTAATGTTTTAATTGAATTCTTAACTTTACTGAAAATAAAAATAAAATAAACAAACGAAACCGGTTTTGTATGCATTAGTGTTAGTAGCAAATGAAAAAATAAAATGCAAAAAACAAAAAAAAAACTTTTGAACTATTGTTTTGTATATTTTGGTGGTAGCAGCCAATGAATACATAAAAGCAACAAAAAAATTTAGTTTTATTGTTTTCTTTAAGGCGAGCGGTCGTTGCGGATAAATTGTTTTGATAATAAAATGTGTACAGTTGTGTTTTGCACATTGAAATATAATACAATTTTTTTGATTCAACTTTACTAAGGCGACAAAAATGCATGCAATAACAAGATTTAAAAATAAAAATGTAATTTTAAATAGTTATTGATATTTTAAAATACTACTATAATGTTTCTATGCAAAACTATACCAAGTGTTTATATTTAATAAAGAAAATAAATTTCATAATAATGTAAAACAAAAACATTCTATGTTTATTTATTTTAGGGCATTTTTTGAAGTTCAACTTTTAAAATTAAATTGAGTTTTGGTCTTTTTTCAATTAAAAATTTTATGTGAATCAATAAATCTATATTATTGATTTTCAATTTTATATTAATTTTTTTTAAATTTATTTAATTACAATTTTAATTGGTTTTCCATTTTATTTTCAATTAAAACTTTAATTGATTCAATTAACAATTTAATTAAGTTTTAAAACTATTTTCAAACAAAATGAGTAATTAATATGCGCATTTTCGTGATACGTCCGAAATCAATTAATTTTTTAATTGAATCAACGAATTTCGTAATTGAAATTCATTTTGATTTTTTTCTGTGTAGGCACATGGGGCAAAGATCAAGAATGTCTTAACGATGTCTCAATGACATCTCTAACGGAAAATCATAGAGGAAAATGTAATGTAAGTGTCCAGGTGTGATAAAGCTGATAGTTCCAGTTCTTTTCAACATCTACTCACAAACTGACTCCCACTATTTCCAGAAAATTTAATCTTCTCCTAATACAGCAAATGAAGGCTTAAATCAAACTTAGCGAAAACAGAGGTGTGCCGCTTTCGCCTAACTCAATGGATTGACTCTACAAATAAACTTTACTCCAAAATATCTGGGTCTAACTTTGAGCTGAACGCTATCGTTTAGAACTTACCTATCCAAATCAGCGAAAAAAATAAAGACAAGAAAAAAAATCAACAAGAAACTAGCAGAAAAATACTGGGGTGTATCTGCAAATTCCCTACAAACTTCCGCTAGTCTACCTCAACCACGGAATATGACGCTGATATCTGGTTGAAAAGACTTCATGGCAGGGAAATTAAAACTCAACTAAACACTACAATGAGATTAACACATGAGAGCTTAAAATACACCATCGTTGAATGGCTCCCAATGCTAACGAACCTACAGCTTCTCCTCCAATAAGAAGACAAACCCTTTTTTAAGAGTTCAATAAAATAAGTACAAACTTCAACATTCCGCTGTGCTCTAGCCTCTCTATTCCCTATGGATCTGACGAAAAAACTACGAGTTGCAGTGGAATGACTCGGGACCATACTTGGACCTGGCTTTACGTTGCATGAAAAAATAATGCCAATGCCTGCTATTTGATTCAGTGTTCGAAAAAGAACAGTACGTTATTTAACGTTCCGTTCCAAGAACACAATCACTAAAAAGTTTTTTAGTGGTTGTGAAGGTGTTCACAAACAGAACTCCGAACGTTATGCCTGCGAGTTGAAGAACAGAAACTTTACGATAACTTACCGAACTAGGTAAGAAACAAAATAAAGTTCTTTTAGTGTTCTGTTTGCGAACTTTTGAGACATTTTTTTTTATTTAAAATGGCGATATCTCGAAAACTAAGCAAGATAGAGCAAAACGGAGCACATTTTTGGTTCTTGGGATCACCATAGTATCGCTAGGTCTCTACACATGGGTGGATCCCATTGGGTCCTTATTTTGAATCTAAAAAAGTTATCATTCCGGGAAATTTAAAAATGCACATATCTCGCTAAATACTGCCGACACGACATAAAGTCTAAAAGCGGCCATGTACTACGAGACAAGATCCACAAAAATGCTTTTAGACTTTTCATCATGTCGGCAGTATTTAGCGAGATATGTGCATTTTTAAATTTCCCGGAATGCTAACTTTTTTAGATTCAAAATAAGGATCCCGTGTGTAGAGGCCTAGCGATACTATGGAAATCCCCAGAACCAAAAATGTGCTCCGTTTTGCTCTATCTTGCTTAGTTTTCAAGATATCGCCATTTTAAATTTAAAAAATGTCTCAAAAGTTCGCAAAGAGAACACTAAAAGAACTTTATTTTGTTTCTAACCTAGTTCGGTACGTTATCGTAAAGTTTCTGTTCTTCAACCCGCAGGCATACCGTTCAGAATTCTGTTTGCGAACACCTTCACAACCACTAAAAAACTTTTTAGTGAATGTGTTCTTGGAACGGTACGTTTCGATAACGTACGGTTGCTCCATAGTTCCGTACAGAACACTAACGTACCGTACGTTAGAGTTTTTTTTTCAAACCCTGATTTGATTGGCATTTTACATGAAAAAAATTAATTATTCAATGCTCTGGTCCCAAGTATGCTCGGGACGAAGCAAGACGACCGGTTAAACGACCGTTTGTAAATCATTACGGTGTCCGTTTGGAACTCTACGAAATATCGGACTATGATCCTATAAAGTATATATATATATCAGTGATCGAATCAAAGACATTCTAGCGATTTCCGTCTAAAATTTTGATTCATTCACATATCCTGAAAATACAAAACGCTTTAACACGACTGTTGACATATGTGAACAGAGCTGGGTATTTTTTGCACAAACATTTCTTTCGCAGAATTTGTTTTCAGCAAAACTTATTAGAATTTTTTCAATTGGGAAATGGTGTTTATAGTTCGTGTTAGGTTTTTTCAAACTACAGTAAAGTAACTATAGAAACCTTACAATGTGTTTTTATTTCATACAAAAAAGCACAACAAATCAAGAAACCACTAAAGCAACTGCTTAATACAATAATTTTCTAAGGTTTTCTTAAGAAATTCTTAAGAATTTGCCATAGATTTTTGTTAAACAAAAACATTTTTAAAGAACGAGCAGGGGGTTTCTTTGTATTTAAAGGAATTTTCTTGGAATTTTAGTTTGAATAAGAAACTAAAGAAAAACCTTGTCATTATTTGTTTTATCATAGATCACAAAACAGAAAAAAAACAGTTTTCGTTAATTTAAAAATGAATCATTGGCAATTTTTTTGTGAAAACAGAAAAGTCTAAGAGAGCTGGAAGGTACCAAAATATATGGAATGAAAATTTCTAAAGTACGACCGGCAAAATTTTGGTCGCACAACAGGGATGGAATGGTTGGTACAATTGTACTTTTTTTGATACTATTTGATGTTGAAAAATACATTGAAACGCCCGAGACTCATTTGATACATTTTCAAAATTGAACGAATTTTAACTAATTTTTTAATTGATTTTTTTTTTATAAAATTCTTTTCAATTTTCTACTAATTGAAATGTCAACCGCAATCAGGGTACAATTTTGTAACAAGTTCCACAAAATTTAAAATAACGGAATCAGCAAAAAATTTTAAATAATGCTGAGTGCTTTTGTTGCAGAGCATATCGAGGGCGAATATTCAAAACTTGCTATCTACTATGTTATAACACTGCAGATAGCAAGTTTTGCATGCTCGCCCTCGATATACTTTATCTCATTTTATATTTTGAATTTTTAAAATACACAATTAAGTTAAATTTAACTTAAAGTTGGGAAATTTTCTTAATTGTTAGGAAAAAATTTTAGTTCATGTACTGTTAAATAGTCCATTATTTTCCTTAAATGGAATTCCCTAATATTTTTACCGCCAAAGAAATTTCCCCTAAATATATGAAAAAATCTTTATTTTTAAGGCATATTCCTCCTCGTTATTTTTTGGACGTAATTTTTTACCAATTAGTTCATCTTCTTAGATTTGAGGATGTTTTTTCCACTATTTTAGTAAAATTTTTTTGGGGAAATAATTTTTTTCAAGAAACTTAAAATGGCGATAGAGCAAATAATCAACTAAATAAGAGCAAAATGGAGGCCATTTTTAGTTCTTTGGATCTCCATAGTATCGCCGGTCCTCTTCACATGCGTGGAACCCAATGGGTCTTAACTTTGGATTTAAAAATGTTGGCATTCCCGAAAATTTAAAATGTTCATATCTCAGTAATACAGTAAAAAGCACGAAAGCATTTTTGTAGCTCTTAACACGTAAAATAAGACCGCCAAATACCCAAAAGCTCTCCGAGTAATAGTTTTGAAGTTATAAAGTTTCTAAATTCTCAATACCGCTACCCTAAATTCACGTATCTCAAAAACATTTTGGATCTGTAACAATGACGATTCTTAAGAAACCCAACTGGGTCTGGGCCCACCGGGTCCTAAAATGTGTATGAACTACAAATATAAATTTAAAAGTAGGAAAACTTGTCAATGGAGCTAAATCATTATCAATTTTCCTTGAATTTATTTAATTTTTCCATTTTTTATTTTTTTTTTTTTCGGTGTACCTGTTTGGTTTATAATTATTATTTTTGTTGTTGTTTTAAATAAAATAAAAAAATAAATAAAAAAATACCTTGGGGGTCAAAAAAGTACAATTTAAAATCATTTTTGATACCAAAAGGAAATTGCCATATTCCATCCCTGCCGCACAACGCACTTAAATTGGTTACACGGTTTGCCACAAAGGTAAAAAATGATCAATAATTTTTAAGTAAACAATAACAAAAACTATCTTTCTGAAAATTTTTCGATAATCTTCAATTTTCTTACTTATTTACCCTCCAATTAGGGGCAAAGAGTAATTCATAGAAATATCGGTCTGGGATTTATATAAGTTTGTCATTCCAACTCGTCGAAATAGCGGTCTGGGACCCCATAAAGCATATATATTACTGATCTGTTATCGATTCGAAGACATTCTAATGAAATCTAACATATTTACTGGTTGTTCAGAGAAGTTTGGTATTGCATTTGGGCGATATCGGTTCAGCGGTTCCAAAGTTATGAAAGAAAATGTAAGGACACCTCGAAAATGGTGGTACATTCAACATAACCTACAAATACAAAATCCTTAAATTCGGCTGCTGATTGATATATGTGAACAGAATCGGATACTGCAAGGTATCTAAAAAAATTAAAAAGATATTTTTTACCCCAATAGTTTTTCTCGCGGAATTTTTTTTCCAATTTTTTTTTTTTTTATTTTTTTTTTGCATATAATCTTGTTGATACTGTGGAGAGTATCAATACATTAGGCAAGGCCGAATTTAACTTCTTTACTTTTTTTTTTATAATTTCCATCTTAGAGACCATCCACTGTATTTCATTAATGCTATTAACATTAGGAGCTTAAAGCTAATTTTTTGTTTTTATTTTCTCATTAATTTTCTATCAAAATTTGCAATATGTTTCCCATAGTTTAAAATTGTTGTTTATTTGCCAATACTAATTTATTCTCATGAAATAGATCTCATCTTAATATTTTCTCAGAATTTTGCAATTGTTTTTTAAGGTTTTGTTTTTTAAATATTTTTCAATTGAAAATTATTGTTAATTCATTGTTCACATTTTGTAAAATTTCTCAAGGTTTTTATACCCTCCACTTAGTTATAGAGGGTATAAATAAGTAGTGTCCGACCGAATATTCGGCTTCGGCCTCGGCTTCGGCCAAAAAGCACTATTCGGCCACTATTCGGCTTCGGTCACAATTTTGGCCGAATAGGCCGAATACCGAATAATTGTATAATATTTGTGCTCACGTGTTGAAAAACATACTAAACTAACTTTGAATCACATTAGTAAGCCACAAAAACATTTTAATAAGTGTTTTTGCAACTAAAAACATTTTCGATCGAAAAAAATTTACACTATAAAATATATTTTTTTACAAAAATGTCCAAAAAATTTTTTGCTTAAAATAAAATCATTCTAGACAGCATTCTCATGCATTTGAGTATCCCGCCGAGTCGACTTTTATTTTTTTCTTGTTTTTACTACATAAATATTTTTTTTTTTAATATTCGGCTTCGGTTTGGCCGAATATTCGGCTTCGGCTAAAAAAGGTGTATTCGGTCGGACACTATAAATAAGTTTGTCATTCCGTTTGTAACTCATCGAAATATCGATCTGGGACCCCATAAAGTATATATATTCATGATGCCCGATCGATTTTAAGACATTCTAGCGATGTCCGTCTGTGTCTGTGGAAAATGCTGTCACGGACAAAATATTGCATAGAGATGTCTGAAACTTAACATATTTATTGGAAGTTCTTCCGAGAAGTTTGGTATTGCATTTGAGCGATATCGGTTTAGCGGTCCAAAAGTTATGAACAAAAATGTAAGCACACCTCAAAAATTTCAGTACATTCAACATAACCTAAAAATACAAAATGCTTTAATTCGGCTTCTGGTTGACATATGTGAACATAATTATACACCAAATGGTATTTTAACAAGTACGAACATATTTTTTGACAAAAAAAGAAAAACATCGCGGATTTTTTTTTTTAATCAAATTTTTTTTTTGCGGAATTTTTTTTTTTTTTTTTTAAATTTTGTTTTCAAAAGTAATTTCCTTTTAAATAAAGTTTTTTGTAATAATCTTTTTGAAATTATGGAGGGTATTACTACATTCGGCAAGGCCGAATTTAACTTTTATACTTGTTTACAATGTGTTTATACCCTCCACTTACAATTAGTGGAAGAAGGTGTATATAAGTTTGTTTTTCCGTTTGTAACACCTCAAAATATAGTTCTAGGACTCCATAAAGTATATATATTCATCATCCTCCATTGGGTTTAAGTCGATTTAGTGAATTCTATTTGTAATTCGAAAATTCCAATTTTATTTCGAAAAAGATCAATTGTTATCCAAAATATATCAATTGTAGTTCGAAAAGGATTAATTGTAATTCGAAAAGGATTCATTTTAATTCGAAGACTCGAACTGTAATTCTAAGAGATCAAGTAAAGATTTCAAATGTAATTCTAAAAAGATCAATTGTAATTCGAGAAAGATCAATTAAAATTCGAAAAAGATCAATTGAAATTCGAAAAAGATCAATTTTTATTCGAAAAAGATCAATAGTAATTCGAAAATGATCAAAAGTAATTTAATAAATATCAATTGTAATTGAAAAACATCAATTTTAATTCGAAAAAGAGTTGATATTTTTCGGATTATAAAAGTTATTATCACTTAAAAAGTGCTGTGTTCATAGTCGAACTTTTCTACTTGTCCAAATTACAATTGGAAAGGGTGTAGTGTGATTATTAATTTTAAGTTAATTAAGTTAAAATAGCTTTTTGTTTTACCAGACTTTAAGTCGCCATTTATGATAAACAATTCTCTAGAAAATTATAGGTATTTTTTTTCTTTTTAATAACAATAATTTCATTTGTAGGAATTTTTAAATATTTTTTTAAATATGTATGAACTGCGAGAAATAATGATCTTTAGACTTAAACATAATAATGACTTAACTGTATAAAATTAAAAGCATTGTTTGTCAGAAATAATTGCAAGAGAGAATGTTATAATTGAGCTGAACTTAGCTTTTGTTAATAGAATACAAAGCTACACCATTTCCAAAATAAATTAAGCTAAGAGCAAAAAAAAATTTTACACAGACTAATTCCCAGTTTCTGTATGACGAACGTCAAAAATTTACATGTATTTTGTTTTTGTTACAATAACAAAATACATGAAAAAATTCGTCAATCGTTCGTCATACAGAAACTGGGGGGTCAGACTTAATTTATGAATTTGTTGTTGTCCTGAGAAGTTTGATATTGCATTAGAGCGATATCGGTTTAACGGTTCAAAAGTTATGAACGAAAATGTAGAAAAACCTTGATAACTTTGGTACATTCCACATAACCTAAAAATACAAAATGCTTTATTTCGGCTGCTAGTGGACATATATAAACAGAATTGGATTCTGGATGGTATTTACACAAGTGCAATCATAGTTTTTTGCACAAATAAATTTGTTTCGCAGATTTGCTTATATTATTTTTTTTTCACGGAATTTTTTTTTTTCAAAATTTCTACCAATTTTAGCAAATTTTTTTGCAATAATCTTTTTTACATTGTAGAGGGTATCAATATATTTGGCAAGGTCGAATAAAACTTTTTTACTTTTTTTTAACGTCGGGCGTCACGGGTTACTTTAATCCGATTGGCCTCAAAATTGCACCACATAAGTTTTAGGCCTAGGAAAACACATGTTGGCCCGAACGTTTAAAATCGGAAGAAAAACTTTTTTGCAATACAAAAAAATTTCGGTCTAATGTGCAATATTTAGCCCACGATCGCCATTTCGACATAAATGAAATTTTGTCTTAAGTTCTATGAAAGGATGAAAGGAAATTTTGTCTTAAGTTAATTAATGAAAGGATAAAGGGAATGACATTTTGAGATTTTGGAAGTACGAAAAAGCCGCCATTTGTTTTTTTTTTAATAGCGATACCTCTAACCGTTCTTCTGATATAAAAATTGTTTGACATACGTTGTCAGTGCATCAAAATTAATTAAAACAAGTATGAAAATTATAGTCGGTCAAGACCGAACATATAATATCCAACACCAGAGATTCCCGAAAATGGGTCCCAAATTCAAACATGGACCGATTGGGTCTATATTTTGTCAAATCTTTAATAAGTGTAAAAACCGTAAAAATTCGGAAAGATGATTTCTGACTACAAAACACGTTTACCTGCCAAAGAATATCTATTATAATACGGTTTTAGGGTCATTTGAGCCAAAATGAGCCTTTTTATTGAGGCTAGATCTAAACATGGATTCAATAGGCTTCGTCCTTGGGTCAAGAGAGGCTTAAATTTCACTCAAAAAAATAAAACTGTAAAGTTAACAAATTTTTTTTTGTTAACTCGAGTTTACTGGCATTTTAGCAAATTTTTAGTTAAAATCAGCGTTTTAACTATTTTTTCTAGTTAAGTTCAATTTACGAAAATACTAGTTTTGTACAAATTTTGAATTAATTTTTTTTGTTGACTTTAAAACTGAGTTTACGAATTTTTACTAATTAATTTGCTGATTTTTTGTAACATTTTTGTCAAGTAAAAAATTTTAAACATTTCTTGTGTAGCCTCCTATGTAAATCTCACAAGTCCTACTTAAGCTGAACTTAATGCTGTGAAAAAAAAAAGAAAAAATAAGTGAAGTGTTAGTGTTTAAAACCAATATTTACCAAACTTAAAATTTTTTACAAAAAGTTTAGCTGAATTCAACTAAATAAAAATGTTACGAAATTTTCAGCTGAATTTTTAGTTAAAATTACGGTTTTTTTGCTACATTCATTCTACGAAAAGTTAACTAAATATTTTTTTTTAAATAACTAGAAATTTAGTAGGTTCAAAATCAGGTGTTTTTTTAGTTAAATTTAACTAAACTTTTTGCTAACTTTACAGTTTTATATTTAAATTTGAGACTTTTCTCACGGGCTATTAATGGTCAGGGATTAATTATTTGATGTAAATATTTTTTTTTATTTTTTTGAGTGTTCAAGTAAATTGATTAAAAATTACCTGTATTGTATTTACATGGACAGACAGACGGACGGACATCGATAAATCAACTCAAAAAGTGATTCTGAGTCGATCGGTAAACTTAAAAGTAGGTCTAGGACCAATATTTCGTGTAACTACAAACATTGGCAGAAACTCATTATACCTATTTGACAAGAATTCCTTGTTATTTTAAAAGCTTTTTATCAAAAAAATTGTAAATTTGCATTTTTTTTGACGCGATAAAACTTACAAGGAGGTTTCATGATTTACCAGATTTTTTTCTACCTCCTATTTTACGAGAATTCCTAATAAAAATTACGAGCTTTTCTGTAATTTTACAAGATTTTTACGAATAAAATTGTAAATTTAGAAATTTACACCATTTCCAAATGAATTTCAGAAATTATCAATTATATTTCAGAAATTATGAATTGTATTTCAGAAGTTATCAATTATGAATTGTATTTCAGAATTTATCAATTGTATTTCAGAAATTATCAATTGTATTTCAGAATTTATCAATTGTATTTCAGAAATTATCGATTGCATTTCAGAAAAATTTTCAATTGTTTCACGAAGGTTAGTTTCTGCAATACAATTGATTATTTCTGAAATACAATTGATAATTTCAGAAATACAATTGATAATTTCTGAAATACAATTGTTAAATTCAGAAATACAATTGATAATTTCTGAAATACAATTGAAGGGCTTATTGCAAGAACTTGATAAGCAACATTTTATTTTTTAGTGTTTTTCGCCTTCTACTGATGTTTTATTGGCAGATTTTTGGCAGAAGTTTTGTTTAAACCCTTCGTACAAGTATCTTGAGTATGAAATTTCTTGAAAAGATTTATTTTTATCATTATTTCAAAAGTTTTAAGGAAAAAAACTACAACAAAATGAAATGCTGCTTATCGAGTTCTTATAATAAGCCCTTCAATTGATAATTCCTGAAATACAATTGTTAAATTCTGAAATACAATAACTTCTGAAATACAATTGATAATTTCTGAAATACAATTGGAAAAGGTGTAGATTTTTTTTGTTAAAAATCTTGGACATTTGTAAAATTACAAGAAAAATTTAAAATTACAAAAAAAAAATTAATTTCGATCGAAAATTATTTGTTAAAAAAAAGGAAAACTGTCAAATATTGGTAAAATGGGATTACGAGACTTTTTCTAGTAACTTGAAAAGGTATTTTTTTTGTATATTTTGTTGGGTCCCATAAAAATCGATTTCTAGAGAGCCTGTATTTATTTACCGAAGAAAACTCAAAGAATTTTTATTTATTTAAAATTGGAAAGGTCGAATAATAAAAACTTTAATACTTGTATATAAATAAACTTTTAAACTTACATTATATTAGATAGAATCAATCAAAATAAGTACCAGTTTTACATACCTGAAAATAAAACAAATAGATCAAATTAAAATAATTACAATTGAATTTTAATTATAAATTTTAGTTATAAATTTTAATTATACACATAAACAATCAAACACACAAAATACAGTTAAATTAACAATTTATTAAAGATTGAAAATAACAAAAAACAAAAAAAAAATTAAACTATTAATTAAAAATTACAGTTAAAAGTTATAATAAAAATACAATTCCAAACAAGTTTTTTTAAAAACTTTAAAATGCCGCCAAATGTAATTGTTAAGTTACGGTAAAAAAAAAAAATCTTAAAATCTTGCATGATTAACAAACATTCAATTAAATTACAAATTTATATTTATCATATAATCAAATAACCTTGAATTCACCACTATGGTGAACTGATCATTAACCCATAATTTTATTTGTTGCATACAAAAAAATTACCGCATTTATAAAAAAAAAACACACAAATCTTAAAATGCATTTTTCAAAATTGTTTTTTAAACAATTGATAATTAAATTTTTTTTTTCAAATAAATTTATTCTTGACAAACCCCAAAACAACAACAAAACAATATACAAAATACAAAAAAAAAAAAAAAACTACTACAAACTGGTTAAAACCGCATTTTTTAGCACAAAAAACGCGCAAAAAAAATTTTTTGGTTAAAATCGCAATTAGATTTGTGTGTTATAAACACAAAACCGATAAAAAAAATGTAAAAAAATATGAATGATGGAACAAGTTTAATTTTAAGACAGATAATAAAAAAAAACAACGGTTGGAGCAAAATAACAAAACAAAATATCAGACAAAAATTTGAAGAACAAAAAAAAAAAAAAGTGTATTTAAAACTTAAAATACAAAAGGGGTTTTATTTTCAGTATCATCAATAAACTTCCATAACAATATAATCAGAATTCTAAAAGTATTCAGTTCTTCTGTTGATTTTTAGATTTAGTTCGAAAAAATTTTATTACACTCAAAATAATACATTAGTAGATTTACTAATTTTTTTTTTGTGCTAATGCTGGTTAGCTAATTTTTAGCAAGTTTTTAGTTGAGATTAGCATGTTAGCAAAAATATCTTGTAAACTTCATTTAGCGCATCAGCAATTTTAAACAAAATTTGAACTAATTTTTTTTGCTAAATTTAAAATTGAGTTGACCAAATTTTTACAAGATTTTGTTGCCAATATTAGCAAAAATAAATGGTAAATTTTTTTTATTTTCAGAAAATTTAAAATGGCGCTATCTCGGAAACTATGCCAGATAGAGCAAAATGGAGGCCATTTTTGGTTCTCGGGCTCACCATAGCAGAGCTTCGAAAAATGAAATCCTTTTCGAATGAATTCTCAAAAAAATCCATTCAATTTTCACAGTCATTGAATGCATTCGATTTCATAAATCATCATTGAATGCAGTCCTTGGAATTCATTCGATTGAATGAACAAAAATGAATGCATTCGATTTCTTGTTCATTCGATTTAGAAAAATCGAATGCATTCGATTTTTTATCATTCCACTGCGAATGCAATCGATTTTTTAAATATATAGACCAAAACGGAGCCAAATTTTGGTCCATAGTATCGCATACTCTCTTTACATACGATGACCCTAATGGGCTCTAATTTTGAATCCAAAAAAATTGATGTTTCCGAAAATTTAAAAAATGCACATATTAACTGCCTATACGACAAAAAAAATGTGAAGAGTGTTAGCGATACTATGTACAAAAAATTGGCTCCGTTTTGCTGTATCTTGGTTAGTTTTTTTAAGTTTTTTATGCAATGAATGAATAAGCCATTCGATTTTTCAAATTGAATGAAAAGAAAATCGATTGCGTTCGCAAGTGAATGCATTCGATTTTTAAAAGTCGAATGAAAAAAAATCGAATGCATTCGATTTTTGAAAGTCGAATGAAAAATAAAACGAATGCATTCGATATTTATAAATCGAATGAGTTTAAAGTGAATTCATTCAATTCGCTAAAATGTGATTGGGGAATGCAATCACTAAATTTTCACTCAGAATGACAAATCGAATTAAGGAATGAAATCCTTCGAAGCTCTGCTCCATAGTATCGCCGGTCCTCTTCACATGTGTGGACCCTAATCAGTCCTAACTTTGGATCAAAAAAAAAGCATTCCCGAAAATTTTAAAATGCTCATATCTCGGTAAATATTGCCGACACAACAAAAAGTCCAAAAGCATTTTTGTAGCTCTCAACACGTAGAACAAGACCTCAAAATAATCAAAAGCTCTCCGAGTAATATTTTTTAAGTTATCGAGTTTTGTAAATTTCAAAACCCCGGTGGTCCCCTAAAATCACGTATCTTAAAAACTAAGCAGGGTAGAGCGAAACGGACACAATTTTTGGATCAAAAACTATGACGATTTTTAAGGAACCCAAGTAGGTCTAGGCCCATCGGGGTCTGGACCTATCGGGTCCGAACCCAATGGGGTCCTCAAATGTGTATGAACTAAGTTGAAATAAAAAAAATTTCAGTTAACTAATTTTTAGCAAAACGTTTTTGCTAACTTTACCAAAAAAATTGTGGGTTCAAAATCAGCAAATTTTCTTGAAGGTTTACAAGCTTTTTTTGCTAACTTTACAGCTTTTTTTTCAGTGTACTTTTTAAATTTTTAATGTTTAAACTTGAAAAAAAAATCAAATTAGAAATATTTTTTAAATTTTTTTTTAAAAGTCTACACAGAAAGAATTTAAAACGGATTTCAATCAACAAAAACGCGGATTCAATCAATTTTTTGATTGAAATTCCTCGAATAAAGAAAATTGTTACAACAATCCTCAAATTGTGATTGATTAAAAATTTTTTCAATCAAAAATTTTTTCGATATTGATAAAAAATTTTATCAATTTTTTATTTATAGTCAATCAAAAAAATTATTGATTTAACGAATGAAATGACAAATGACAAAATTATCAAATGAATGACAAAATTATCGAAAAATTCATCTTTTTTGCTTTCCCGATTGTTTTGTGTATTTTTGAATTAATCTATTCAAATAAATTAAAGCAAAAAAAATAAAAAAAAAAAAAAAAGAAAATAACCACAATTTTAATCAAAAAATTGATGACTCATTTAAATTTTGTTGATCAATAGATTTAATTGAAAATTTTTAGCCAATCATTTTTTGTGTGCACAAATAATTACATTTTCCAGCGCTACAGTCGTATCTCATTTAATGTTTGCTCAATCTGGACACTATCAAACTTAAATTAGAGCTTGGTATTTTTTTTTTAAATGATGGTCGATTGATAATAGTAAGGGGTTTTATTGTCAACTTTGTCGTTAACGAATTACATCTCCTTTAGACCTGTACACTTTCTTTTGACGCTCACTGTAGGTCAATTAAAATTCGATAAATATAAGTCGAAATTCGAAAAATATCAATGGAAAATCGAAAAATATCAATTGAAATTCGAAAAATATCAATTGAAATTCGAAAAATATCAATTGAAATTCGAAAAATATCAATTGAAATTCGAAAAATATCAATTGAAATTCGAAAAATTTTAATTACAAATCGAAAAAGATCAACTGAAATTCAAAAATGATCATTTGAAATTCGTAAAAAATATATTGAAATTCGAAATTGAAATTTTAAAAATTTATTTAATTCCGAAAAATGGTTTTTCTTATTCAAATAAAATAATTTTATATATGGTTTTGAATTGAGAAAAGTGTGAAAGAAAAATTTTTAATTTTTCTAAAAATTTAGACATCCTGGTTTGTTTCTTACTAGTTTCATATTATCCAGTTATAATAATCTTCAGAAAAACTTTTAATGTCAAACTTATTTAGTTAATAGTCAATAAAACTCTATATGTGAAAATTATTTACAGATCGCAGCCGACAAGGATTGAACTCATCATCATCTGTAATACTTTGCTATTAACTGCTTGTAACGTACAATCACTCTAGACCGATACGCCAACGATAATTTTAAATTATCGTTTTCCAGTTTCAATTGATATTTTCCAATTTGAATTGGAATCTTCGAATTTCAATTAATGTTTTTCGGATTTTTGTCGGTCTCTAATTTAAGACCATGCATATTCTAAAATGTATATTTCCAAATTCTTATCAACGGCAAAAATGACTCATTTGTGGCATTCCAAAACTTTTTAAAACTCATTCATTTCTGTCTATGAAAAAATATCTCAACTTTTAGGTAAAGATTTTATACTTCAAAACTCTGTTGACGATGGCGAAAAATTACGATGCTTTTGGATCTTCACAGAAACAATACATTTTTATAGCATCTTTAATTTTGGTTATTTTGGAGCAACGTCATTGTGCCAAAAATAATATCTGATGTTAGACTTTGAAATACTGAGTATGAGAGTTATAATACAAAAAAATGTTATACTTTGTTTTTATTTTTAAGATGATATTTGGCATTTATATAAAAGATCGAATGAAATTGGAGAAACATCAATTAAAATTCGAAAAACATCAATTGAAATTCGAGAATTTTGTGGAGAAAATTGTACTGATATTTTTCAAATACCAATTGATTTTTTTTCCGAATTACAATTGATGTTGTTCAATTTTCATTAAATCTTTTTCGAATTATAATTGATCTCTTTCAAATTTTAAATGATCTTTTTCGAATTATAATAATTTTTTTAAGAATTTCAATAGATTTTTATACTTTCCCTTTTACCACAGAGTAATGACTATATTAAGAATTTTTTATGCTACACCATTTACAGATTTAATTCGAAAAAGATCAATTGAAATTCGAAAATGTTACTAGTAGTATTTGAAATTCGAAAATTCCATTTTTAATATGAAAAAGATCAATTGTAATTCGAAAAAGATCAATTGAAATTCGAAAAAGATCAATTGCAATTCGAAAAAGATCAATTCAAATTCGAAAAAGATTGTTATTTTGAAATTCGAAGATTCCAATTGTAATTCGAAAAAGATTGATCGTAATTAAAAAGAGATCAATTGTATTTCAAAAAGGATCAATTGTATTTCGAAAAAATCAATTGTAACTCGAAGATTCCAATTGTAATTCGTAAAAGATCAATTGCAATTCGAAAGAGATCAAATGTAATTCAAAAAAGATCAATTGTAGTTTGACACAGATCAATTGTAATTTAAAACAGATGAATTGTAATTCGAAAAAGATCAATTGTAATTCGAAATGGATCAATTGTAATTCGAAAAAGATCATGTGTAATTCAAAAAATATCATATGTAATTCGAAAATTATTAATTGTAACTCGAAAGAGATCAAACGTACACAGAAAAAAACATGGTGGAAACAAATTTGAGTAAACACTTGTTTAAATTTAAAAACAAAAATTGAGTAATTTTTTAATTGACACAATTAAAAATTTACTCAAAATTTTTAAAAGCAATTTAAGGAAATAATTTAATAAAAATTTAATAGTTTTTTTAATTTTTTTTAAACTCTCATAGTTTTTTGAATTCTCGGTTAGTTTATAGTTTTTTGTGTATGTATATGAAAGTTTGTAATCGTCTTTATAAAATTTTCCTATGTTTTTGAGACATAAATCTGTTTGGTAAAGTTTGAACAAACACGTTTTTTGTTTTTTGTGTAAAAAAATTTACAACATTTTCAAACTTTCAAAAAAATAAATAGATAAACTTTGAGTAAATTTTTAATTGTGTCAATTAAAAATTTACTTAAATTTTTTTTCAAAAATTTAATAAATTTTTATTAAAAATTTACTCAATACTATTAAATCGTTTACTGGTGCAAAATTGAGTAATTTTTTACTCATTAGTATTAAAAATTTACTCAAATATTTTTTTTATTTTTTTCTGTGTAATTTGAAAAAAAAAAAAAAAAAATATCAATTCGAAACGGATCAATTGTAATTCGAAAAAAATCAATTGTAACTGGAAAAATATCAATTGAAGAGCTTACTGCAAGAACTGGATAAGCAACCTTTTATTTTTTCGTGTTTATCGCCTTCTGCTGATGTTTCATTGCCAGATTTTTGGCAGAAGTCGTGCGTTAACCCTTCGTACAAGTAAATTGAGAATAAAAGTTCTGCAAAAGTTCAATTTTCTACATTATTTTTATTGTTTTAAGGCAACAACCACCATAAAATTAAATGTTGCTTATCGAGTTTTTACAATAAGCCCTTCAATTGTATTCGAATATTTCAACTCGAATATCAATTGTAATTGGAATATTCAAATTTTCGAATTACAATTAATTTACACCATTTAAAGATGTAATTCGAATTACAATTGATCTTTTGCAAATTACAATTGATCTTTTTTGAATTACAAGTGGTGTTTTTCGAATTACAATTAATCTTTTACGATTTAGAAAAAAACTTTTTCGAATTACAATTGATATATTTCGAATTAAATTCATCTTTTTCGAATTACAATTTATTTCGAATTACAATTTATCTTTTTCAAATTAAATTTGATCTTTTTCAAATTACAATTGATCTTTTTCAAATTACAATTGATAGATTCAAATTACAGTTGATCTTTTACGAATTCCAATTGGACTTTTCAAATAACAAATGGAATGTTCGAATTTTAAGTAGAATCTTTGAATTACAAATGGAATCTTCGAATTACAAGTAGAATCTTCAAATTACAAGTAGAATCTTCGAATTACAAATGGAATCTTCGAATTTCAAATTAAATCTTCGAATTACAAGTAGAATTTTCGAATTACAGTTGATATTTTACGAATTACATCTGTAAATGGTGTAGTTTAGCAAAAAAAAAATATCCAGTTTAATTATTTTTAAATATTGTTTACCACAAATATTTTATTGATATTATTAATTTATAACTACCAAAAAAAATTGTTATTTTTATTTTTGTATTTCAGTAAGTGTGGCTCACATTCAGAGTAAGTAAATGGTGATTTTGATTTTATCAATCTCATTGAGAAAACATTTTTTTGTTTGTTTTCATTTTCATTGCTCTGAAATGGTTCTGTTTCTTGTTTGCTCGTTTTGTGTTTTTTCGAAAAACGAATTACACAGCAAAGCTCAATATCGTGATAATTCAAATGGTGTTCGGTTTTCTTTGAACAGAAAACGAGATGAGCTGAAATTGAAAATGAAAAATAAAATGAGCTGATTGATAAAACGAGATTGAGATGAAATGAGATCTCGCGAGATTGATATGAATTGAGCTATCAATGAGATCTCGCGAGATCTCATATCAAACAAAATCATTTTTTTTGTGTTTTTTTTTTTTGTTTGCAAGCATAAATGGAAAGGTGGTTGTTTATTGCTTATGATGTGTAGGGATATAAAAAAAGCAAAAGGCAAGTAAATTCTAATAATGAATTAGAATTTTTACAGAATTATTATTATTATTATTAAAAATAAATGCCGTTAAATGTAGAATTGTTTCTAACCATTTTTTGGGGGTTTTTTGTACGTATCACGTAATAAGGCAATAGTGGTGTTTTTGGTTAACTGTACATTCAAATTGCTTACGAATTTACTTCTGCTTTTATGTAAGTTTAAGAAGTGAATAATTGTTAATCATTGCAAATTGTATTTCTTCACTTCTTAAACTTACATAAAAGCAGTAGTAAATTCGTAAGAAATTTGAGTGTACAGTTAACCAAAAACACCACTATTGCCTTATTACGTGATACGTACAAAAAACCCCCCAAAAATGGTTAGAAACAATTCAACATTAAACGGCATTTATTTTTAATAAATAATTCTGTAAAAATTCTATTTCATTATTAGAATTTACTTGCCTTATGTTTTTTTTTATATATCCCTACACATCATAAGCAATAAACAACCACCTTTTCATTTATGCTTGCAAACAAAAAAAAAATAAAAACACAAAAAAAATGATTTTGTTTGATATGAGATCTCGCGAGATCTCATTGATAGCTCAATTCATATCAATCTCGCGAGATCTCAATTCATCTCAATCTCGTTTCATCTATCAGCTCATTTTATTTTTCATTTCAATTTCAGCTCATCTCGTTTTCTGTTCAAAGAAAACCGAACACCATTTGAATTATCACGATATTGAGCTTTGCTGTGTAATTCGTTTTTCGAAAAAACACAAAACGAGCAAACAAGAAACACAATCATTTCAGAGCAAAGAAAAAAAGAAGCAAATACAAAAATATCAATTTCTGTTAATGATTAAAGAAAGAGATGAAATGAGCTGTTCATGGTGAGATAATACTTACTCTGCTCACATTAAAGAATGAACCAACAGACGTAAACACACGAAAAAAGCTTAAAAAAAAGTTTGCTAAAAATAGCAATGACATCATACAGACGAAATAAAAAAAAAGTAAAAAAACAAATTTTTGTGGTTTTAACTTAAGATATGGCGCAAAAAAAATTAAGTTTTTTCGGCAAAAAAAAAAAAAAAAAACAAAAAAAATTAAATAATACAATACAACATAAAGAAAAATTGGTTTAAAGTACTCGTGTTGAAAAAAACTACACTCATGACTTTTCAAGTGGAGTTTAAAAATGAAAAAAGCTTTTTTTAATGGCAGATTTTTAGTAAGACTTTTGTATTTTTGCAATACACTTTGATTAGAAAGAATGTAAAATTTTATTTAATTCTCAAAATCTGAGACATTTATTTTATTTATTTATTATTATTGATATCCCATACAACAAGACTTACATCTTATAATTAAAGTACAGGATTAGTGAAAGTAAATAGCATTACGTTTAAATTTTTAAAAAAGAGATAAAATAAAATAAAAGTTGCTTTTAATGTAATAAAAAAAATTATTTGATTTTGCAATATTTTTTAATATTTTCAGAAATTTTTTCTAACAAAAAAATTATAAGATCCTGAGACATTTTTCCGTTAAGATAAATGTTCAGATTCTGAGACATTTTTTCGTATAAAAAAAATTCTTAAATTTTGAGATAATTTTTCAGTTTAGAAATTTTCAGAGACATACTTCCGTATACACCATTTCCAGATAATTGATCTTTTTCGAATTGCAATTGGAATCTTCGAATTACAATTGATCTTTTTCGAATTACAATTGATCTTTTTCGAATTACAATTGATCTTTTCGAGTTACAATTGATCCTTTTTGAATTACAATTGATATTTTTCGAATTACAATTGATCTTTTACAATAAACAATTGATCTTTTACAAATTACAATTGATTTTTTTCGAATTACAATTGATCTTTTTCGAATTACAATTGATCTTTTTCGAATTACAATTGATCTTTTTCGAATTACAATTGATCTTTTACGAATTACAATTGATCTTTGACGAATTACAATGGATCTTTCACGATTTACAATTGATCTTTTACAAATTACAATTGGAATCTTCGAATTACAATTGGAGTATTCGAATTACAAATGGAATCTTCGAATTACAAATGGAATCTTCAAATTACAAATCGAATCTTTGAATTACAAGTGAAATCTTTGAATTACAGTTGATCATTTACAAATTACATCTGTAAATGGTGTAGATTTTGTACTACCCCCTATTTTACGAGAATTTCTAGTAAAAATTACGAGATTTTTTGTAATTTCACAAGTTTTTTACGAATAAAATTGTAAATTTACAACTTTTTTGATGCGATAATACTTACAAGAAATTCTCGTGACTTAACTAGATTTTTTTGTAAAATTACCTTGGAAATTTTGACATTTACGAAAAAAAATTGTAAAATTACAAAGAAAAATTTAAATTTCGATCTAAAATTGTTTGTAAAAAAAACAAGGAAAACTGTCAACTATTGGTAAAATGGGATTACGGGACTTTTTGTAGTAATTTGACAAGTTTTTTTTTTTTTTTTTGAGTGTAGAAATTACTCCACATTTAAAAATTCCCATATTTTCTCCTTATTCGAAATTCTGTACACTTTCTGATCTTTGTATGATAATTTGAAGACTCAGACACAAAAATCAACCAAAAAGTGGAGGAAGCTGAGGTTTTTTTTTGGAAAAAAATAACTTGAAAAAATATATGTACCATTGTTTTTTAAAAGAAAAAAAAAAAAAAACTTAAAGGAATTTCGTTAGTTTTTTTGAGGATGAATTATTAACCTTGAACTGACAACTAAAATTGGATTTTTTTTGAGATTTTTTTTTGGTTTCTTTCTTCTTTTAAAGTGCATTTTGGTTGCCAAAATGTTTTAATGTTCAACTTATTTTATTTGAAGTTTGAATGCATCCATCCATGGAATGGTTTTCATACCTTTCTTGTTGCTGTTTTAATGATGATTCTTCTTGATTTGAGTTTTTGCGTTTCAGAAATCTTTTAATTTAATAGCAGATTTAAGTTTTAATCTTTTTTTTTTAATTGCGAAATAAATTAAATGTAATTTATTGTTATTTTCAATTTAGAAGCAAAATTATGTTTCCATTTTAATTTTTATTAAAAAATTTAATTAAAAACGTCAATAAACTACTTAAAATAACACAAAAAAAATCAAAATATTTAAAAAAAAATCAAAACAAAATAGAAATTATTTCGAAAAGTGAAAACTCAACAGATATGCAGGGTTCCAATTTAATTTTAAAATAGAACAAAAGTAAGAAATTTTGACTAGATTTCTACCGTTTCAAGAAAGATGTATCAAATTGGAAACCAAACTTCACCTTTATAGTGAAAATTATATTTCTTCACTACCCAGCAAAAACTACATAATGAGTACTCATTATCAATAGAATTACCTGGTAATGAGAACTTATTACTTGCTGCATTACTTTATACATAAAAAACCTTACTTTTAACTCATCTACATGGTTAGATTTGCAATCTGAATTTTAACAAGTGAGAGTGTTAAATTCGGCTGTGCCAAAACTTTTATATTCTCCAAAAAGCAAAAATTCTTATTTTGCCGCTTTTAGGCCTAACCCCAAAGTGCTTGGCCTGTGACCGAACGAAAATGAATGACAAATGCTGATTTAACTGAAATTCGTTTGATGAGACCACATTCTAAGCAACACGTATTGTGCGATCTTCAAGAAAACTCATAATGAATCGAGAGAAATTATTGCCAACACCAAAACCAAAAAGCTCGGATACGAGTGCCCCGTAACACACACTATCGAACGTCTTGAAAATTTCAGATCAATCACTTTATTCCCCCCAAAATGGTGGAGGCACAGACTCCAACGTCCCAACAGATATTTTTCGAATTACAATTGGAATCTTAGAATAACAATTTTACACCGTCCAACCACAGTATGGGGGTATACTCACTTTGACGTTTCGTGTGTAACGCATCGAAATATCGATCTAGGACCCTATAAAGTATATATATTATTGATCAGTGATCGATTCTAAGACATTCTAGCGATGTCCGTCCGTCTGTGGAAGAAACGATAAGGTCCAAATATATGTCTTATGTTCATAGGCTGGTTAAGTTCGGAGATAGGCGAAATTGGGCCAGGGGAAAAAAAGTTCCTTCTTGAGGAACTAAACCAACATCTAAAAAAACGGCATTTTTTACACGTTTTATTATACTTTTGTTAAGCAAATGACACATTATAATGTTGGAAGAAGTTGTAAGTCCTGCACTCGAACACCGTGCATTATCATTTTTATTTCGGCCCGCCCTTTTTTGTGGGCGTGGATATTATTAATTATTACTTCAGTGGAAAAAGCATAATAAATGAAGGGGTTCTCGACCGACCCCCTCCCCACCACATCCCCCACAAAATAAACGCCCGTTTTTAACTAGGCACATCCGAATTTTACTCTCTCGCTCTTGTTCGAATTATAATGGATCTTTCTCGAATTACAATTGATCTTCTTTGAATTACAATACACTGAAAAAAAGACATAACTAAAATTAAGGAAAAAATGTCTTTGAAAATTTATCATGAATTTTCCTAAAATTTAGTAAAATTTAACTAAAAAATGAGAAATTTTCCTAACTATGAGGAAAAAAGTCAAGTTCATTAACTTATAATTAGTTCATAGTTTTCTTTAAATGGAATTTTTAAATATTAGGAAAAAAAATCATACTGCCAAAGAAATTTTCCACAAATCTAAGAAACGTATCTTTATGTTTAGGAGATATTTCTTAAAAAACAATTTAGTTCAAGTTTAGTTAAAATTTACTAAGAAAAACATTATCCAATTTCTCTTCTTTGAATTGAGGAAGTGTACTTCTTAGAATTTAGTTAATAACTTCTGAGAATGTAGTAAATAACTTCTTAGAATTTAGTTAAAAATTCAAAATGGCGATATCTCGAAAACTAAGCGAGATAAAGCGAAACGGATGAAATTTTCAAAAGAAAGACTACAAAGAAAAATATGGAATAGCCTAGCTCTGCATATCTGTCGGAGTCTCAAGACCCTAATTTTAGATCGAAAATTTGAAATTCCCGAGATTTTATATGAGCACATATCGCTCATTTGCCGGAATGTTGTATTAACTCAAAAACACAAAAGCCGACACACAACTGATAATACATTGTTGTAATTAACCTAAAGGGCGTTATGAAGTTGTGACAAAATGCTTCAATCACAATTATGCGTTTAATATTTAACGCCACAGTGTCAAACTTTGACAGCAAATAAAACTTTTTTTTTCTAGTATAATAGTGTTGTCAACTCGAAATTCGCGTTTTTTGAGTTATTACAACATTCTGGCAAATGAGCGATATCTCGGTAAATACTGTCAACACGAGAAAAGGTCCAACGGCATTTTTGTAGCTCTTGACTCGTAGAATACTTTCGCAAAATACCTAAAAGCCCTCCGATTAATAGTTTTTAAGTTATCCAGTTTTTAGTTTCTCAAGACCCTATCAGACCCATTGTTACCGTATCTCAAAAACTCAGCAAGGTAGAGCGAAACGGACAAAAGTTTTGGGTCAAACGGACAAAAGTTTGGGTCAACGGGGTCTCGAGTTAACAGGGGCTGCACCCATGGGGTCCGAATCCATTAGGTCTAGCTAGACCCAATCTAGTTTTAAAATGTGAATGAACTGAAGTGTAATATAATTTTTCCAATTTTCTAGTTAAAATTGGCTTACAATTAATTAACTTTGTTATCCTTATTTTTGGGAAAATTATGAACTAAAACCAAGAAGAAAAATCTTTGGAGCCAAATCATTCCACCTTTTTCTCAAAATTGAGTTGATTTTCCCAGATTTTAGTTCACTTTTTTTTTGAGTGTAGGAATCTTCGAATTACAAATGGCATCTTCGAATTGCAATTGATCTCTTTTGAATTACAATTGATCTTATATAAATTACAATTGATCTTTTTCGAATTAAAAATTATATTTGTATGAATTAAAATTGATATTTTTCGAATAACAATTGATGATTTTCGAAATACAATTGAATTTTTCGAATTACAATTGATCTTTTTCGAAATACAATTGACCTTTATTGAATAAAAACTATTCTTTTTCGATTTACAATTCATCCTTTTGAATTTAAATTGATATTTTCGAATTACAATTGATCTTTTTCGAATAACAATTGATCTTTTACGAAATGCAATTGATCCTTTTCGAACTATAATTGATATTTTTGGAATTACAATTGATCTTTATTGAATTACAATTGATATTTTCATATCGCAGTTGCTCTTTTTCGAATTATAATTGACGGTTTTCTAAAAACAATTGATTTTTTTAAATTCCAATTGATCATTACGAATTGAAATATTTCTTTATCAAATTACAAAAGGAATCTTCGAATTACAATTGATTTTTTACACATTACAATTGATCTTTTTTAAATTACAATTGATCTTCTACGAAATACAATTGGAATCTTCGAATACAAATGGAATCTTCGAATTACAAATCGAATCTTTGAATTTCTAGTAGAATCTTTGAATTACAAATGGAATCTTCGAATTATAAATGGAATTTTCGAATTACAAATATAATCTTCGAATTACAATTGATCTTTACAAATTACATCTGTAAATGGTGTAAAATTGAATTAAGTTAAAATATTATCGTTTCAGTAGAAAAATTTGCTAAAAGTTAGTAGTTTTACACATTTTTTTTGAGTCTAGTACATGTGCAGGAACTATCTTAATTTTTGTACATTAAATTCGAATACTCACAAAAATTTAGCATAAGATATTAAGGTCGGATTACTCAACGAAAAGTTAGCTGCTAACTGCCGATTTAACGGAGCCTTATGTCAAAATTTTTATGAAAAAATTAAATTTAACGGAGAGTTATTTTATAACGGAGAGTTATTTTATAACGGAGAGTTATTTTATAACGGAGAGTTATTTTATAACGGAGAGTTATTTTATAACGGAGCATTGAGTAATCCAGTCTAAAAGTGATTAAATTTGGTAGAAAAAAAAGAGATACGTAATTTTCCAAAAGATAAATTTCAGAAAAAGAAAGTTCCCCCTTCCTAAACTCTGCTATAAAAGTAAACAAAACTACTACGTTTTTAAATTAAAAACAGCAAACAACGCATTAAAATAATAACACAACCAAAAAACAAGTAAGAAAATTATAGTCGGTCAAGACCGACCATATAATACCCTACACCAGAGTTTCCCGGAAAATGGGTCCCAAGTTCAAACATGGACTGATTAGATCTATATTTAGTCAAATCTTTAATAAGTGTAAAAAGCACTCACTAATCAAATTTGAATGGAATAGGCTTCTTTTTGTTGACAATAAATCACTTCAACTGAATATCGGGCGAAATTTCCACATGGGACCTAAGTCCAAAAATGGTCCGATGATAATCAGATTTGATAAGGTTATTAAAGTACGCGTTTAACATTTCGATTTCTTTAAAATTTGGAATGGTGATTTGTGTTGATAAAACATGATTACCTGCCAAATTTCGAATAGATACCTGTTAAAATGCGTCTATTAGAGTCATTTGAGCCAAAACTAAAGAGGACCTTTGTATGGAGGCTAGGTCTAAATATGGACCGATTTTTTCCAATTTCAATAGGCTTCGTCCTTGGGCCAAAAGAGGCTTAAGTTTCAAATTTCAAGTCAATTGATTAAGAATTGCGACCTGTATCGTGTTTACACCGTTTACATGGACAGACGGACGGACGGACGGACGGACGGACGGACAGACGGACGGACGGACGGACATCGCTAAATCGACTCAAAAAGTGATTCTAAGCCGATCGGTATACTTAAAAGTGGGTCTAGGACCAATATTTCGGGTAGTTACAAACATCAGCACAAACTCATTATACCCTGTACCACAGTGTGGTGTAGGGTATAAAAATGGCTGCTTTAACATGATAAAACTGAAATATATGCCACAAACACATAAAATTGTTTCTCCAAAATAAACCCCTATTACCAAAAGCTTTTACACAACCCTTAGTTTTTTAGATAAATAAATATTTACTATGAAGATTCCCATTAGTAAACAAATTACTATCCCTTGACCACAGTCACTACTTGATGTGGTAGTTTAGTCGTAGTACCAGTATTTAGTAGTTTAGCTATTATTAGCACAGGTAAACTTTGCTATAAATTTAGATTTTTCACATAGAAAACAGTTGGAACTTTAAGCATTTCCTGTTGATTGAATATTTTAATTTTTTGGGTGTAATTAAAACGCACAAAAGTAAAAACTGGAAGAAAATGTTTACATTTTATAACCATAATAGAGAATAATAGAAACATGATAAAACATAATAATGTCTTGTATTTTTGTTTGTATATTTATACAGAGTAGAGTGACACATAGACGAAGCAGTGTTTACATTTATGTTTAAATATGACGGAGTGTCAAGAGTTTTAAAGGAATTAAGACTTTACACACAAAAAAAGCCTAAATTACTAGAAAGTCTCGTCATCCCATTTTACCAATACTTGACAGTTTTCCTTGTTTTTTTAACAAAAAATTTCCATTGAAATTTACATTTTTTTTGTAATTTTACAATTTTTTTGTTTAATTTTATAAATTTTCAAGATTTTTCTACAAAAAAAAAAATCTAGTAATTTCAAGAGAATTCCTTGCAAGTTTTATTGCAAGAAAAAGGTTGTAAATTTACAATTTCATTGGTAAAAAGCTTGTAAAATAACAAAAAAGCTTGTAATTTTTACTAATAATTCTCATAAAATAGGAGGTAGCAAAAAATCTACACTCAAAAAAAAAAAAAAACATTGTGAAATTACTAGAAAAAGTCTCGTAATCTCATTTTACAAATATTTGACAGTTTTTCTTGTTTTTTAACAAATAATTGTAGTTTTTAACATAATCAAGTAAAGTCACGAAACCTCCTTGTAAGTTTTATCCTGTCAAAAAATGAAATGAATGAAAAAGTGAGTATACCCCCATACTGTGGCTGGAGGGTATAAAAAATCTAAAAAGAATTAACCTTTTCAAGGCCTGTGTAGAGGTAGAAGTTTTTATGAATATTTTTAATGGTTCATTGGGGAGATTTGTTTACAAATGTTGTTTTTTGCGTTGTTTGTAAACAAAAAAAAAATGTTTTGCTCAAAGCGTCCCTTTATGATATTTAAATGTTTGGAGCTTTAAAAAAATACAAGAATGACATTCCTTTTTTATTAGTATTTGGATAGACGATGACGGTATGACATCACTACTCCAATTCCAGAACAATGTCGTGTTTATGTTAAAGTTTAATGCGCATTATGTGGTATAAACATGAAACGTAATAAATTTTTGGCGCTAAAAAACAACTGTGTTCCATGAAAGAGAATGCGAATTAGAGTTATTGCGAAGTTTAGAAAAAATAAAATATTTATGTATTAAGCAGACAAATTTATTGTTACAACTTAATTTTTCGCGAATCGAATGATTTGGTTGTATCCTTAAAAGTTTTTGGTTGTAACAACGGAAATTTACCTGATGTAATAGAAGTTTTTCGCTTACAATGGAATTTACGGTACTTACATTAGAACTTTGTGGTAACATTTGACAAATTTCGGTTAACAAACTTTTTGCAGATTTTTCTGTTGCATTTTTTTTTTTCGTCCAAAACCCGAATATATTTCTTCTCTAGTGCGATAGAACTCAATTTTGTTCCCAAATATTAATATTTTAAGATTTTGAAAACGAAACAAATTTATGACTATATTTTGAGTAGGTTTATTCTGGATCGAGGTCATTTCCCTTTACTAATTAAAACTATGTAAATAAAAGAATAATTTTCAAGAAAATTATGTTATGCTGGTAATATTTGCAAGACTTATCCGGCAGATTTTACTCTCACGAATATTTAGCAAATATAAAAACCCTATACTGGAAATACCATAGGGAATTTAAATGCCAAATAGCTAATGTCCAAACAATAATATTAATACGTATTTTCATTTAGAATTAGAAGAAGTGTAGTTTAATCATGACTGTGAAATAGTGCTAAATAGTCTTGACAATGGAATCTGACAAATTCCGAAACAAGTGTGCGTTAATTCTTGCAAAAATCAACATAAATAAATTTAAAACAGAAAAATCATTTTCTTGAAAATTATCGTTTGAGAGTATCATAGTTTTAATTGGTAAAGAAAAAATGACCTCGAGCTAGAATTAAACTACGCAAAATACAATTTTTAAAGTTTTTTCGTTTTCAAAATATTTAAATATTAATATTGAGAACAAAATTGAGTTTTTTTTCGCGCTAGAAAAAAATCTGCTAAAAGTTAAGTTAACCGAAATTTTTCAAATTTTACCACAGAATATTTTAAAGGTCGAATAAAACTATTTTTATTTTTTAATAAAAATAAGTCAGAATTTCAAATTTAAAAATTATTTACCATACCTACCTTGAATACCTAATATTAAAAGTATACAAAAATATTTACAAAAATTAAGAAAAATATATAAAAATTTAAATATTGTTAAAATTTTTTAAAAAATTCAAAACTAAACACCATGCCTATGAGAATAATCACAATTGGAGCGGGAAGCGTTTTTCCGCAACTGGTCACATACGTTTTATATTACAATAAATTTCCGCCGCGTTTTTCCGCCCAACTAGATTCAATTCTATTTTTATGAGGATTGCGTTTTTCCGCTTCCCGCTCCAATTGTGATTATTCTCTATGGTAAAAACCCAATATGAGTGAAACAAAATTTCAAAAACGTCGATGAAAATGAATTTGAGAACACAACATGTAAAGTCAATAATGTAAACCAATTCAAAACCAATTTTTGGTTAAATTTAATTCATTGTTAAAAAATTTAAAAATTTTTCAAGCCCAATTCAGTAATTAACAATGTGCCGATGAAGTTTTCATTATATTAATGAAATTTTTTCATAAATTTTATAAATTTTTCATATAAATATCATTGTTTCATTTTTTTGGAAAATTTTTTATGTTTTAAGGAAAAAACGTCACTGTATTTTATGAAAATTCTATGCATTTAATAAAAAAAAAAAATCATAACTTTAAAGAATTATTCTTTAAATGTATGAAACAGTTTCATTAAATGTATAAAACCGTTATTAATCAAAAAACTATTATTCAAATAATAAAAATCATTGGCACACTTCTAATAAAATTTTCATAGATTTTTTAACATACATATTTCATTCATATCATGAACAAAATTATTTTAAGATATAAATTTATAAAACCAATTTCTAAATAAAAAATTTCATCAAAAAAAAATTGACTTCACTTTTTATGAAATTAAAAAATTTACAAAATGATGTCATGCTATTATGCACCGAAAAATATATAAACCAATTGAGAATTATAATGTATTGAATGAAGTTTTAACAAAATGAAAATTCCAATTACGAGTAAATGTATAAATATGTAAAACATTATAAAGTAAGAAAATCCAATCTCGACAGGCAAACAATTACACACAAAAAAATCATTGTCAAGCACTTGGTAGCATTTGGGTCTTGAATTCTTTTTTGCATATATTATGCGAAAACAAATGACATTTATCAAAGTTTTTGCATAATATTGCAAAAGCTAAGAAAAAACAAACAAACCACTTTTCTAAGTGTTTCCATTTCCAGATGTAGTTGGGAAAAGATAAATTAAAATTCGAATATTCTATTTCAAATTGGAATATTCTAATTGAAATTCGAATATTCTTCTTTTGTTTCAAAAAATCCATTTGAAATTTAAAAATTCCAATTAAAGTTTAAAAATTCTTTGTTAAATTCATAAGAGATCAATTGAGATTCGAAAAAGATCATTTGAATTTCGAATAACATCAATTGAAATTCGAAAACTTTAATTGAAATTTGAAAAAATATAAATTGCAATTCGTAGATCAATTTACATTCAAAAAAAATCAATTGATTCCTATCAAATCAAGTGAAATTTAAAACAGATCAATTGAAATTTGAAGATTTTAATTAAAATTTGAAAAATATCAATTGTCAATGTGAAGATCAATAAAAATTCGATAGAGATCAATTCAAATCAATTGATCTTTTATGAATTACAATTGATTGCCATTTGTAGAAAATCAATTTAAATTCGAAAAAATTTAATTAATTTTTAGAGAAATATCAATACAAATTCGTAAAAGATCAATTGTTATTCGTATAAGATCAAATGAACTTTAAACCAGATCAATTAAAATTTGCACAATCTAATTGAAATTCGAAAAAGATCAATTGTGAATAAAAAGAATTGAAATTCGTAAAAAGATCAATTCAAATTAAGAAATTATCAATTGAAATTTGAAAAAGATCAGTTGAAATTCGACAAAGTTTATTTGAATTCAATATTTTACGAAATACATCTGAAAATGTAAAACTTACTGTAATGCTTACAAGTATTTGGTAATGATTTTTTTTTGCGTGTAGAGATTAATTACAATTAAGGCGATAGGCGTAAAATCGTCCGACACAAAGATCGCTGACGAATTTAACAACTTTCTTTGTACCTTCCGACGATTTTTGGCGTAACACCTTAATTCGCAATTAATCTTTGATGATTTTTGTTGTATTAACACATTTAGATCAATTTAGAAAGAGACAAAAAAACATTAAGAATAAAAAAACGAATGCTTTATAGTACAAAACGAACGAAATATTAACACACGATGATAAAATAGACGATGCACGATGTTTTTGTTATTTTTAACAATGGATTTTTAGAGTCCTCTCTATCTTTCTCTGTACATATCTCTCTCTCTCAACTACTGACCTGTTAACAAATGATGATGTGGGAGAAGTAGCAAGTAGTATGCCTCCGGGAGCACTTTCCACTGAAGCCGTAGAGAGTTTATGTGTTGGACTCATAAACTGACTGCTACTTGGTTGTGAATGTCTTTGTTGTGGTGCTCCTTGTTGCTGTTGCCCCAGCGGCAGGGGTAAATGATGTATGGCTGCCCCAAATGAAGGATCATAACTAAATGAAACTTTGTGCGGTTGATGTGCAAATTGTGTTTGTGTTTCTGGTGAACCACTATAAAAGGGTGAATATGGATAAGCCCCAGCTGTAGGACTGGCACTAAAGGCCATATGACCAGTAGGGGAAGAAACTCGATTAGGACTTCTTTGACCACTTGATAAGCCTGCTGTAGAGGAACTACCTTTTGGAAGATGTACTGGACTATTGCCAGGACTTATGGCTATAGGTTGGGAACGTTGTTGCTGCTGCTGTTGTGTTGATTGTTGTGAGGCTGGATATAATAATGGTGAAAATTGATCAACAGATTCTTCAAAATCTTCATCATCATTATTATTATCATCATAATCTTCATTTTGTCTGGCAAAACTAGCACCAGGACTTACTGAGGTGGTATTAAATTCCACTGGTAATCTATAACGTTCTTTACCTAAGGCTAAATTCGTATAAATATTTGAATCTGAACCTGCCTGTTGATGATGGATTAATGGTGGTTGTCCATCACCACCGCCAGCAACGCCACCGAAATGTGGTGCTTGTCCAGTCGGCCATAAACTTTCATCAGCACAAAATGATGAACGTCCCGATGAGGATTTATTATAAAAATACATATTTTGTTCACTACCCATAGTGGGCATTAGTAATACCGACGGTAGTTCCGAGTTAGCCATAGAACTTGTAAGCATTTGATGTGCAAATGCAGGAGTTATATGAGGTGTACTAAAAGCTCTTTTACG
Source organism: Pegoplata infirma (assembly GCA_963921195.1). Lineage (NCBI taxonomy): Eukaryota > Metazoa > Arthropoda > Insecta > Diptera > Anthomyiidae > Pegoplata > Pegoplata infirma. Next base: position 100,534,890 of record OY992537.1, read on the forward strand.
ATTATTACCCATTGAGGCTATAGTATTGGTGGTCATAGCTTGTGTGAGACTGGAAACATTTCTACAGATGATGGTGGTGATATTATTTGTGGTTGTGTGATTTTCAAATGGTGGAGCATATATTTTACAGTTTTTGTTTTATATTTAATCGTGATTAAAAGCATTCGATTTGAGATTTCAATTTTGAATTTCATTCAGAGTAGCCAAAAAAGTTGTTTTGAAAATCAAAATATTTAGAAGTTTGTAAAAAAATTAAAAAAAGAGAAGAAAAAATAATAAATTAAATTTTTAAAAATTAAAACTTAAAATTACATTTATTATTTGGATGTAGAAAAAAACATGCTTAAAATTTTTCAGAAATTTATTTTTACAGAATATTTGTTTAAAAAAAAACTCTAGACAGAAAAATAAAATATTTAAAATCCCAAATTAATGATTAAATTTTTAATTCTAATAAATAAAATCTGTATTGAATTATGTTAGCACTGTTAAATAAATTTGTAATTGTTTTAATTAAATAATTATTCAATATTAAAACTTTTCAATATAACTTAACAGAATTTATGTTTTTGAAAAGAGAAATTCGACTTGGCAAAATCGTCTGATTCCCTAAAAAACGCAAAAAAAACAATATATTCATACAAGTCAGCAGTTGGTCAGCAGTCTGCATCAGTGACCACCAACAATGCTTTTAGACAACTGCTGACTTGTCTTTGAGGACATTTGAACAAATTATATGATGATGTCATCAATTTTGTAAAGGAAGGGTCATCAATTTTATATCTAATCGATTTTTACAAGAATAACTATTTTTATTATAGAACATTTTATAAATTCTTTCCAAAACTGACACATTTTTTCTATTTGAAAATATCTGAAAATATTCTAATTACCCTTATATTAAAACAAATTTATTAAAATTACTTAAATTAAGCTCATTAACAGCGTCGCGACTTTTAAATTTTTTTTTAAATAATTAAAAGGACTTAAAACAACTCTGCAGGGACGAAATAAACTCTACAGGGAATACAAGAGGCACAGAGAAAAAACACAACAAACAAATGAGCTAATTAAAAGGTCATATTGCACAGTAGGGACCACTAATAACTATTGTCATAAATTAAGTTTCAGCCATTAAAATAAAAAGAAAAAAGTAAACAAAAATCGGCATTGCCGAATATATTGATACACTACGCAATGTGAAAGAGATTATTCAACATTTCTTTGAAAAAAACTTTGTTCACAATGTATGGGATCAGTAACTTTTTTAAAGCAATAAATAATCTATTATGAGAATATCATAACTAGAATTTTTGGGCCTCGAGCTAGAATAATACTCTTATCGAATTCACAAAACAAATTGTTAAAAGAAAATTATTTTGCCAAGAAACTTGTTTAAATACCATGCTGTATTAAATTCCGCTCCCATGTCTCCACCAGCAGCCGAATTAAAACATTTTGTATTTTTAGGTTATGTCGAATGTAACAAAATTTTCGAGGTATGAAACTGCTCAAAATATCGGCAAGTATTTACATTATATACACAAACATCTTTGAATCATATTAAGCCCTGATCGCCATGTCAACAGACAGACGGACAAAGCTACATCGTCTTAAAATCGATAAAGGATCACTAATATACAGTGGCTGAGAGAAGTTTACGTACGCCTACGTAATAAATGTTATTCGTTAACGGGAAAGTTAAAAAATAATAGATCTAATAAATATCAAACAAGTATTTTTGTAAAAAGTGCTGTGTAGATAATTTATCAAGCTTTAATTTAAGCTTAATGGCATCCAGATTGAGTAAATATTAAGTATGCTACGAGGGTCGAAATGGAAATTGAAATTATTGAAAGACCTTGTTTAGAAAAAATTATTATCAAACAAGTATTTTTGTAAAAAGTGATGTGTAGGTAATTTATCAAGCTTTAGTTTAAGCTTAATGGCGTCCAGATTGAGTAAATATTAAATGTACTACGAGGGTCGAAATGAAAATTAAAAATTATTGAAAGAACTTGTTTAGAAAAAAATTTAAAAATAATTTTAAGTTGATTTTTTCAAGCTCAAACATTAAAAATTAAAAAAATGGTCCAATAGTTCAAATTGATTAATCAACAAATTTTTCCAACGACTCAAATAAAAATAAAAGTTTTTTAACACAACAAAATTTTTTCTTTGTTTACAAAAAGTTGGTGGGCAAAAGAATTGGAGACCTTCTACTGTATTAAAAAAAATTGTTTGAGTCGGTTTTTTTTTTTTGATAACTGAATATAAATTGTCAGATATTTTTTAAAATTTTTATAGTTTAAGCTTGAAAAAAATCGACTAAAAAATATTTTTAAAAAATTTTCTAAAAAAGGTCTTTCAATAATTTTAATTTCCATTTCAACCCACGTAACACATTTAATATTTACTCAATCTGGACGCCATTAAGCTTAAATTAAAGCTTGATAAATTACTTACACAGCACTTTTTACAAAAATACTTGTTTGCTAATAATTAGCTCTATTATTGTTAACTTTGTCGTTCACGATTTGTACCCAAAACTTTTGTCGGCCACAGTATATACTTTGTGGGGGGGTTGCAAAACGATATTTCGAAAAGTTACAAACGGACAAAACTTATATGTACTCTCTAAAACTAAGTGTAGGGTATAAACAAAACACCAACATGCAACTAGTCTAACTTCCACTATATTAAATGAACATAAATAAAATTTAGTAATTAACCTTGAAATTTCATACCACAAAAATAAAATAAAAAAATAAAAACTTAGGTTAGATAGTAATTGCAATGTCCTTTACCAAGGATTTATTTATTTGTGTTTAAAAAATTCTAGATAAATGAAAACTACCACATGTTTAAATATTGGAAAATCCCGCAATAAAAATTTTGCAAAAAAAAAAAATAAAAAAATTACGCAACAGTTATTTATGTTATGCCCCAATTATTACACAAACAAACTCTACTCAATATTTATTTAATGATTAGCCGCAACAAATAGTTCCAGCAATCAAATACTGATGACGAAGCGTATATAAGCCATTAGAGCGGCATTTTTTTCTCAACTAATGATTAACCCAATTTTTATTGTATAAAAAAAATTAAAATCGGTCGAACAGTTTTCGAGATATCGCTATTTGAAATTTTGCGGTTTTTCCTACGTTGAAGATTTTTTTAAAGAAATTCAAAATTTCTTTCCCTTGACCTTTTCATAGGGCTTAAGAGACCAAGTTTTATTTAAATTTAAATTGAGCCGAATCCGATATAAGCCGTGGTACCCTTCGATCAAAATTTTGGATTTTTGAAACTTTAAGTTTGGGTCGAGCTGTATGAAAAGGGCAAAGGAAAAGTTTCTTGAACGTAGGAAAACCCGTCATTTTTGAGATTTTATTTTGTCAAAGTTTTAAATGGCAATATCTCGAAAACCATTCAAGCGATTCAACCGATTTGATTTTGGTATTCAGCATGTCAAATAATGTATTTTTTATTTTTAAATTTTCAAAAATCGACATTTTAGTTGGAACTTTTCCAAAAGTCCTTAACTTTACTTAAAGGGCGTCACGGATTACAATGATTGGATTTGGCTCAAATTAAATTTAGATGATTTTTTGTACGTAGGAATTTTTTTTGCATTTTTTTTTTTTTGCAAATTTCAAATAGCAAAATGCGAAAACCGTTTGATTGATTTCAAAAATTTCTGGATATTCGTGTTCAGCGAATCAAAATTAATAAATATGATGTATCGAAAGACATGTTATTTTTTTTTTTTTTAGTTTTCAAAATTTGAAATCATTGATCGCCGGGCGCCATGTGTTAAATAAGTCCGACTGGCCTCAAATTTGTACCACCCCAATAAACCAAATAACGACAAGTGATAACGAAAATAGTATCACCTGTATGATACCGATTACTGTATCAACTTAAATTAAAATTATAATACCATTTTGGAAGTTTAGGCGATTTTGCTATCGTTATTCCTGGAAATTTCGATAGCGAAAACGATAAACGATATCGTTATCGCCTGGAAAAATAATAGTTTTTCGATAAATTCTGGAAAATGGCGATTTTACTTTTGTTATGAATGGAATAACCGATAGCGAAAATGATAAAGGTACATTAAGAACGAAAACACACACTATCGTATTCATATAATACTATGTGATAATTAGGTGATATTGCCTCGATATTATAACGGTATCATTTGGTTTATTGAGACATAAGTTTTAGGCCTTGGAGAATAAAATTTTTCCCGGACGTTTAAAATCGGAAGAAAAACGTTTTTGTCATGTAAAAAATGCCACTCTAATAAGCCATAGATATAAAATATGGTATCGAAGTACTTTTAAACAAATTAATTGTCTAACATGTGATGCTAATACTTTTTCGAATAAAACTTTAATGCTGCTGCACTTTTGATTTTTAGTTTTCTCGGAGGAGATGCAACGAAGCGTATACAAGTCATAGAAATCATGAACAGTGGAGCAAAATTGCAAAAAAATGCCTTAAAGGTTGAAGAAGAGGGTAGATATGTTCTAAGGAAATATTTGGAATGAAAAAATATTGTGGGTCGGTCATATATTTGAACCACCTGGGGGCACTTTTTCAACAGTTAGAGCGGTTAGGGCAAAAATAAAGTTTTTGATGAAAAAAATGTTGACGAAAAAAAAGTTTATGAAAAAAAAAAAAATTGTGGGGCACTCTTTGTGCAGTTAGAGCGGCTAGAGAAAATTTTAAGAAATGTCATTTTGTACACTCAAAAAAAATACGTTAGTAGATTTACTATTTTTTTTTTTGCTAATGCTAGTTAGCTAACTTTTAGCAAATTTTTAGTTGAGATTAGCATGTCAGCAAAAAATTCTTGTAAACTTCATTTAGCACATTAGCAATTTTAAACAAACTTTGAACTAATTTCTTTGGCTAAATTTGAAATTGAGTTGACTACATTTTTACAAGATTTTTTGCTAATTTTAGCAAAAATAAATGGTAAATTTTTTTTTATTTTCAGAAAACTTTAAATGGCGCTATCTCGGAAACTAAGCCAGATAGAGCAAAATGGAGGCCATTTTTGGTTCTCGAGCTCTCTATAGTATCGCCAATTCTCTTCACATGTGTGGACCCTAATGGGTTCTAACTTTGAATCCAAAAAAGTTAGCATTCCCGAAAATTTTAAAATGCTCATATCTCGGTAAATATTGCCGACACGATAAAAAGTCCAAAGGCATTTTTGTAGCTCTCAATACGTAGAACCAAAAGCTCTCCGAGTAATATTTTTGAAGTTATCGAGTTTTTTAATTCTCAAAACCCCAGTGGTCCCCTAAAATGCGTACGATTGATATAATTATATTTAATTATATGAGGGTCAATACAAAATTTGTTTTTCTGTATAATTTAATATAAAATTATATATTTCTCATTCTGTTCCATATATAACTATAAATGTTTCTAATTAACCAACAATTTTCTAAGTTTTTTAGGCAAAGTATAAAAAACTTTTAAAAATGTTCCTAAACATTTCCTTGTTAGGGTTATGTACATTAAAGGTGTCCTAACGACTAAGGTAATTTTTCAAAATCACTTTTTAATACGTGGTAGGGTCCTAAATTGTAGTTTTGTATCTAAAAATGAGTGAGCCAAAATTTGGAGACAATCGGATAAAAATAACTCGTGCCGAAAATGGATTGAAGTTTTGGGACACTCTTATCTGATAAAAAAACACGTTTTTTCTAGTTTTTTGAAAAATATTGGTATATGCTATTTTTTGTTAATTTTTTTGTTAAGTAATATGAAAATGGTAATAAATTACCTTTCCAAAAAGCTTAAAGAAATTCAAATCGGATGAAAAATAAGCATTTTACCCATACATGCCCCAGACTATTGCATGGTTTTTAAAGCCAAAATTTTAAAATTTTCAAAATTTTTAGGCAAAAAAATAAAAAAAATTAAATTTTACTTTATAATTATATTAAATACATGTTATAGATAAAAACTAACAGATATGGTAGTCTAACTTTTTTTTCATTTGGCGTGGGTGGTGATATAATTTCCGCGGATTCCAAAGAAAATTAGTTTTTCTAAAATAATTTAGCAAATATGGGAAACAATTTTCTGTATTGTATTATACGAAGTGAAATACATAAATTCTGTAAATTTTTTGAGAATTCGGGCATCTTTAACCCCTTTTCGTCGAGGTGAAATGACAAATTTGAGACGTTATACATTTCAATAATACAAAATATCTGCATATATCCGATTTCTCAAAAGTTACAGAATTTACGTTTTACACTTCGATCCGCACAATAGAGCACAAATTTTCAAAAATTTGCTTAATTATTGTAGAAAAACGCATTTTATTTGGAATCCGCGGAAATTTTATCACTACCCGCGCCAAATAAAAAAAAAGCTTGACTACCATATCTGCTATTTTTAATCTTAAACATGTTTTCAATTTGATCATAAAGTAAAATTAAATGTTTACTATTTTTTTGCCTAAAAATTTTGAAAATTTTGAAATTCTGGCTCTAAAAACCATACAATGGTCTGGGGCATGTATGCGTAAAATGCTTATTTTTCATCCGATTTTAATTTTATTAGTCGTTTTGAAAAGGTAATTTAGTACCATTTTCATATTATTTCAAAAAAAATTTAACAAAAAATATCAAATACCAATGTTTTTCCAAAAACTAGAAAAAACGAGTTTTTCGTTCTTATAAGAATGTCCCAAAACTTCAATCCATTTTCGGCACGAGTTATTTTTAGCGGATTGTCCCCAAATTTTGGCTCACTCATTTTTAGATACTAAAGAACAATATAGGACCCTACCAGGTATAAAAAGGTGATTTTCGTTTTTAAGGACACCTCTAATGTACATATATCACCTATCTGGTTCGAAGCGTACCCAAACATTTTTTTGTTTTAGAAAATTATATGTTTATATGGTGAATGTATCGTTGACCAAACCAAAAAACACCAGGATTTTATATGTTTTTATGCAATTAGATCTAATTAGATCCACCAATATATGGCAATGTCTGGTCAAAACTCGGATGAAATCAAATCATATTTTATACAACTTGATCTTTTTTAATGCAAAAACATCCACCATTTTTCGGATCAAATTGCGTATAATTATATATTGTAGTACATATCATTATGTATTGCATCATATAAAAATTTTTACTCGGGTACTGACGTTTGGCACGAGTATGTCTTATGGTCATAGGCAGTTTAAATTCGTTAATGATCAAAATCGGACTAGGGGGAAAAAGTTTCCCCTTGAAGAACTAAACCAACCTCTGAAAACTCCATTTTTTATAAATGTGTTTTTGTATTTTTGTTAAGTAAATGAAGCAATTTGAAGTCTGAAAATGTTAAAGATTCTGCACTTAGACCCAGGTGATAAAAAAAAAACATTTTTTTTTTATCCGCCCCATTTTGTGAAAGTGAAAAATAAAATTTTATTTAAATATTGGTAAAATTGGTTTACTGTTCAAAAAGCGTAATAAATAAAATTGTAAATATTTTTCTAGAGGAGAAAAAAGTGTCCCAACGACAATTTTGTAATGTTATTCTTTTCTAAAATATTTCAAGTAAATTGCCCACTGTTCTTGTAATAAAACTAAAAAACCAAGAAACAATTTGTGAAAAAGTCAATTTATTATGGTTTTATGCCTTCATATTAAATTTAATTACATAGTTTTAGACTGTATTATTGCAACACTAACACAAATTTCACTTTAATGTTAGTAAAATATGTATATTTTATTTTTTTCTTTCATTAAATGCATTTCAGTAACTATACCTATTAACCTTTAACTGAGGGAAGTTGCAGAATAATTTTGCGATTAATTTAAGCAGCAATTAAGGTAAAATTGCAAATTTAAAAGATTTAACTAGGGCTTATTATAACGAGTTTTTTAATAAGTGCACTGATGAAATTTTTAGATTCAATGAGAATCAAGAAAAATCAAATTCAAAATACATCAAAGTTTTAAACTTGTAATGTAGCATAAAGTTCAGAGACTATAAAAACTGAGCTTAACAAAATAAACCGAGTCCTTTCATCAATGTACTGATGAAGAAAGACAAAACTATTTAAAGCTCACCAAAGTTAATACTTTGGTTGTTGATTGCAACAATTCTCGTTGAGTTTAAATAAACAGTTTGTATAAATAGAAAAATTTACATATTGATTTACATAAAGCCAACATACAGTTAAGGGTTAAATTTGTTTAACAACGGATAAACGTTGAAAAAATATAAAAAAATAAATAAAATTATGGCAGTAGTTTATTAAATTTTTATGTGCTTTTCATGGAAATAGTGCTTGTCTATAAGTGCATCAGTGTGTTACTGTATGTAAGCGGATCTAAGGGTGTGTTTGTGAGTGAGATTTTTACAACTGGGGGTATTTTGTAAATAAAAAAGAGTTTTAAAATTTGTATGTGTTTATGATGCTCATTGAAATTGCCAATTATGCGTGTGTCAACAAGCTTTTTATTGTAAATAAAAAAAACTGACAATTTTGGTTTGTTGCTTCCGTGATTATTAAGTTGGCAACAGAAACATCATGTACTAATCGAAGTTTATAATGGAGTCTAGTAAAATAAAATTTTAATAATCAACAAAAAATTTTACAGTCACTAAATGAACTAATAATGATGTGACATCAAAAGAATGGTAAATGTGGTGTTTTGTATTTTAGAGGTTTTAAAAATTCAAATTTTAATTAACTTAAAAATTGCATAAATTGTTTATAAACAGATTTTATGAAGAAAAACAAGTGAAAGTGTTAAATTCGGCTGTGTAGAATTTTTGATATCCTCCACAATGTTAAAAACCTAAAAAAAAATGAAGGGGCGTTAGGAGGAGGGTCGGCAGAGAATGTTGGAGGCATCTCCCGCTTTATATAAATGTTTACGCTTAAAAAATACAATTTTATCACTATTTATTATTCTCTTAACAACGCCTCTAAAAGGTAAGACCGACCTCCATTAATTTCTTCTAAACAAACCTACTCCTTATCCGAACTCCTGAAGGGAGCTCAAAAATAAAATGACATTTTTATAATATTTGCTCCCACCGCTCTAACTGGCCCAAGATATCCCTAGAGGAGTAAAATGTATGACCGGCTTCGGCCATATTTTTGGTCGAATATGGCCGAAAATAGCCGAATACCGAATAATGGTATAAAATTTGTACTCACGTGTTGAAAAACACACTAAAATTACTTTGAATCACAGTAGTAAGTCACAAAAACATTTTGCCAAGTCTTTTTGCCGCTAAAACAATATTTTGTATTCAAAAAATTTTCGGCAAAAAAGTCAAAACAAAGTTTTTTGCTAAATGTATAATCATTCTAGACAACATTTTTATACATTTGTAAACTCCCCCAAGTCCAATTTAACTTTTTTTTTTTTTGTTTTTACTAACTAAATATTTTTTTTTTTTTTTAATATTCGGCTTTGGTTTAGGCCGAATAGTGAAAATTTGGCCTAATATTCGGCTCTGGCTTCGACCAGAAAAGGTGTATTTGGTCGGACACTAATCATTTCCTACTGCTCCAATGGTGCCTTTTAAAAGAATAAAATGTAAGATCGACCCACATTGATTTTTCCCTCCAAACATTTTTTCCAAACATACCTACCTCCCATACAAAAATGGTTTTTCTTTGAAATTTACTCCTACCGCTTTAACGGTCCCAGGGTTGCCCCCTAGAGAAGTCAAATGTATGACCGACATCCAATATTTTTTCAATCCTAACGTTTTTTCAGAACATACCTAATCCTAATCTTTAAACCTTAAGGTGGTCCCTATACTTTTACAAATGGAACAATTTGATGTCAGAAATAGAAACAGGTCCTGCACTTGGACCCAGGAAATTAAAAAATCAATTTTTTTGCCCGCCCCTCTTTTGTGGGCGTGGATATTAAAAATTTATTTAAATAATGATAAAATTGTATGGCGTAAGCTCAAAAAGCATAAATGTATTTGTAAACAATTACCGCATGGGTTTATGTGTCCTTCAATGACACCTACTGACCCCCCCCCCCCCAAAAAAAAAAGATCCTGAAACTTTTTTAAAATTTTTTTTATGTGTTGGAGGGTATTAAAGATTTGGCACAGCCGAATTTTACACTCTCACTTGCTTTTAGTTTATTTAACAAAAAAAAACTTAAAAATTTGCTCGTTGTCCCCCTGAAGCATTCAAATTGCCCCCCAGTGGGGCAAGAATCAAAGGTTGAGAAAAATTGGTGTAGGGGGTATCAACATATAAACCCTTTTTCTATGGGAAAAAAGGGTCTCAGAATTTATGAGACTTTTCTATGGCAAAAAGATGTCAGAATCGGAGACTTTTTCTATGGAAAAAGGTCTCAGAATCTAAGACTTTTTTGATGGGAAAAAAGTCTCAGAATCCGAGACTTTTTCCATAAGAAAATTTTTTCAGAATCTGAGTTTTTTCTAACGGAAATATGTTTTAGAGTCTAAGACAGAATCAGTCTCAGAATCTAAAACTTTTTTGTAGGAGAAATATCATAGAATCTGAAACTTTTTCTATGGGAAAAGGTCTGAGAACCCTAAACTTTTTCCGTGGGAAAAGGGTCTCAGAGGACTTTTTTATGGGAAAAAGGTCTATGAATCTAAAACTGTTTTTTATGGAAAAAATTTCTAAAAATCTGAGGCTTTTTCCTCCATAGGAAAATTTTTTTAGAATCTGAGCTTTTTTCTAAAGGAACTATGTTTTAGATTCTACGACTTTTTCTATAGAAAAATGTCAGAATAATGAATCAGAATCTGAAAATGTCTCGGAATCTGAAACATTGTTTATGGGAAAAGAATCTTAGATTTTTTCTATGGGAAAAGGTTTCAGAATCTAAGACTTTTTTATGGCAAAAATATCTCTGAATCTGAGAATTTTTCTATGTGAATGGGTTTCTCTCTCGATGGTTTTCCTTTTTCGAAGTTCACAACTTTAACAAGGCCCGAATTACCGCATACGTGATCGATTGAAATTTCGATACGTACAAATATTCAAAAATAAACGAATAATAATTTCACTACATTTTACTTTTCTTTGCTTTATGGGTACAAAGTACTTCATCCCTGATAAGGTAGAATTATCGTCAAAATTATATCTTAGAAAATAAAAAACAGATTTCGATAGCAAAATTTCGATATCGAATGCCGTAATTCGGGCCCAGAACTTCGGAAATCTTTACGACCGCGTAGATTTAAAATGTCAAAGCAACAAAAAATTACGAAAATTATTAAAAATCCCGAAAATTTTCAAAAAAATCCGGCGAATCTTAGTATTCAAAATATCCAGAAAAAAATGTTCATCAATCCCAAATGCCAACCAGCAGAGGGTACATATAAGTTTGTCATTCCGTTTGTAACTCATCGAAATATCGATCTGGTGATCGATTTTAAGACATTCTAGCAATGTCCGGCTGTCTGTTGAAATAGAGAAGATTGAAACTTAACTTGTTTACTTTTTGTTGTCCCGAGAAGTTTGGTATTGCATTTGAGATATAGATAGGCTTAGCGGTTCAAAAGTTATAAACGAAAATGTAAGGAGACCTCGATAATTTTGGTACATTCAACATAACTTAAAAATGCAAAATGTTTTAATTCGGCTTCTGGTCGACATATGTGAACAGAATTGGATACCAAATGGCATTTAAGTAAGTAAAAAAATGTTTTTTACAAAAAGAGTTATTCGTGATATTTTTTTTTCGCCAAAACGTTCTCAAAATTAATTTCTTTGACCATATTAAAAAATTGGTAAGTTATATAAGTTGTACAATAAAATAAAAAAAAACTTTTTAACAAAAAAAAATTTTTTTTTTGTTTTTTAAATAATGTGTTCGCAATAATTATTAAGGATTATTAGTTATTCATGTTGTAAGCTACTTACATATTAACAAATGTGAACTATTTTCCCCCAGCGAGTTAAATTTGAAATTTGTGTTAATATGTCTCAGAATAAAAAAAAAAATCATAAAGAATTTTTTTATAAGAAAAAATATCTCTGAACTGAGAAATTTTCTTTATGGAAAAGAAAAATTTCTCATTGTCAGTTAAAATTTTCTTTAATTTCTTTTATGGTATCTTTGTAATAATGACACAGTATTTTATTACAAAATGATAAATAAAATATTTAAAAAATACCAATATGTTGGCATATCCATAAATATTATTTTCGCCAAACAATCCTACCCAATCAATCCTATCAACACACACATTTACATCGTATTGTATGTGTGTTTAGGTTGGTCGTTACAGTGAACAATTTGAAAATTCAAACAATGTCGTTGTTACATGTCAATTTTTACAATTTCCGCAACAATTTTTCTTAAACATATAAATTTATAATTTTAAAACCATTTTCTATAAAATGAGTTTTGTTGTTGTTTATAAAACAATTGGTAGGTGAAGAAAATAAAAAAATAAAAACAAGTAAAAAAGTTGAATTCGGCGTTGCAGAATATATTGAAAACCTCCACAATGTGAAAAATTAAAAAAATTTTTAGAAAAAAAGTTCCGCGGGAAAAAAAATTGGTGAAAAAAATTCGCGATAAAAGTTTTTGTGTAAAAAATATGTTTTTCTTTCTTCAATACCATTCGGTATTAAATTCTGTACACATATGCCCACCATAAACCAAAATAAAGCATTTTGTATTTTTAGGTTATGTTGAATGTATCAAAATTTTCAAGGTATACTTACATTATTATTCATAACTTTTGAACTTTTGATAAACCGATTTCGCTCAAATGCAATACCAAACTTCTCGGGACAACAATAAGTAAACATGTTAAGTTTCACTCATATCTGTGCAATATTGTGGACGTGGTCGCCATTTCGACAGACAGACGAACATCGCTAGAATGTTTTAGAATCGATCACTGATCAATAATATATGAACTTTTTGGGGTCCCTGAACGATATTTTGATGAGTTACAAACGGAATGACAAACTAAGTGGAGGGTACAAAATTTACAAAATGACTACTGAAACCGCTGGAGGTTTTTGGCACACAAAATGGGTGGTTTCACAATGAGGGGGTTGATAAAATAAAAAAAGAAAAGTAAAAAAGTAGAAAAATAAAAAAAGCACAAATGCACAAATGTTTTAATGTTGTAGTTTGCCACTTAAAAAATTGTTATTGTTGTAAATTGCAATAGCCACCAACAATTGTTACTGAAAGAAATGTTACACGAACAACATGAAAATTAAATTTATTATGGACTGAACAATGCAAAAAATATTTTTTGAGGTTTTCGAGAAGAAAAAAAAACTTTCATTGTTATTTTTTGGATGAAGACACTATGGGGTAAAAAAATATTTTCGTAAGTAATTTTTTTCTGCAACAAATATTAAGCAGTTTATTAAAACATTTATTCTATATTGAGACATTCTAAGACATTATTCCACGGAAAAAAAATTTCAGTTTCTGAAACTTTTTTCGATATAGAAAAATTATTTCAATATTCATTTTCAGAAATATTTTTCATATAGAAAAATTGTTAGACTCTGAGACAAAATTCTTAGATTCTACGAAATTTGTCTATGTCGAGAAATTCCCAGGTTCTGAGACATTTTCCATATAGAAAAATCTTCAGATCTTGAAACATATTTTCATTTAGAGCAAAAACATTTAACATCAACGAGTAATTTTTCGATGTTCTCAGATTTTTGTAAAATTTTGTGAGTGTGTGTGGTAGTGAACACATGTATTAAAAAAAATATTTTTTTTTTTTTTTTTGAAAAGTGTGGCAACTCTTAAGTTTTGGAGTTTGTGGTATAGGGACTTCACTCAAAAGGTCATAACTTATGATGTGTAAGAGATATTGACAAGCGTCTTTTTGCATTAGATAGGTAAAACTATGGGGATTAATAAATTAATTTAAAAAAAAATTATATAAATTTTTTTTTTATAAAAAATTTTGGAAAAAAAAATTAAAAATAGTTTTTTAAAAAAAATGTATTTTTAAGATTTTTCAAAATTTGTATAAAAATGGCCAATAATAATGTCTAAATACCCTGAAAATTTCAGAGTGGGATTCGAAATGGTTTTTGAGATATCACAAAAAATGTAGAAGTACATACGCAAGAAAACGAGAAAAAATTAAAAAAAAAAAATAAAAATATTTTTTTTTTTAAATATATTTTTTAGATTCTTTATATTTGTATACAAATAGCCAATTATGTGTTCAAAACACCCTGAAAATTTTAGAGTGGGATTATTTATAGTTTCTGAGATATCACAAAAATGTAGAGGTAGAAGCTTAGAAATAATGTACAAGAAGAGAAAAACTGGTTACCTCCAATGACATGTCCATGTTTATGTAATGAAAATTGAAATTGGGAAGTTACCCCTTACTGATATTTTTGGTTTTTGTTGGGATGCTACAAGAAAAAGTATAGAGTTCTGTATTTATAACTTTTGAGCGCAGTTTCTTGTTTACATATTTTATATAAATAATGTTAATTACAGATTTTTTTTTAAATAATTTAAAATTTGTAATATTGTGAAAATAAATATCAGTAAGTGGTTACTTCCCAATTTCAATATTCATTACATTAACATGGATATGTCATTGGAGGTAACCAGTTTTTCTCTTCTTCTACACTATTTATAAACTTCTACTTATACATTTTTTGATATCTTAAAAACTAAAAATAATCCAACTCTAAAATTTTCAGGGTGTTTGGAACACATAATTGGCTATATGAATAAAAAGTATAAAGAATCTAAAATATATGGGGCATTCCATATGAAATCGGACACTTTGAAAAAATTTTTTTTTAGATTTTCCCAATTTGTTTACAGTTTTTAGTACCCTTCGAAAATTCCTTCGTGGTAAATTTTCAGATTTTTTTGATGACCCGTTCAAAAGATATCGAATTTTTAAAAATTGGTAGTTTGTTCCTATACTCAAACTTCTTTTAAACATAACTTCTTCAATAATGGTCCAAATTTCAAATTTTTTTATTCAAAATTTTTGTTTTTTTACGTACTTTCTAAAAAAAAATCCCAAAAAATTCTTAAAAGCGCTCTAGTATGCGATTTTTAAGTTTTAAAATTTAAATCTCATTTTTGAAAATGTTTGTACTCTTCGATTTTTTTGAAATTTTTTTATGTAAAACTTCTATCAATTCTACAAATTTTTTGCCCAGGAAGATCGTGGGATAACGATTATTACTATTTTTTAAAATTTTTTTAAAAAATTTTATTGTAATTTTCCAATCTTAAAATCATTTCTACTGCACCAATGGTGCGTCATAGAGGGGTCATTTATAAGACCGACCCCCATTAATTTTTACGTCTTAACATTTCTTTGGAACAAACTAATACCCTATCTCCAATTTCTAAGGGGGCTGCCATACAAAACGACATTTTTTAAAATTTGTTCCAACAGCTCTAACTGCCCTAATAGTGCCCTTAGAGCAACAAAATGTATGACCGACCCACAATATTTTTTTAGTACAAACATTTTCTCTGAACACACCTACCCTCTATCTTTAACTGTTAAGGCGGTCCCCATAAAATTTTTTTTATTTTTTGTAAATTTGTTTTATTTAATCAGCATCTACCGGTCCAATGGTGCGTCCGAGAGGGGTCATTACTGAGACCAACCCCAATTTATTTTTACCCTACAACATTTTTTCAAAACATACCTACGCCCTATCTCAGCTCCCTAAGTAGGCTCCCATACAAATAACAGTTGGAGCAAATTTTATAAAAATGTAATTTTGTATGGGAGCCTACTTAGGGAGTGGAGATAGGGCGTAGGTATGTTTTGTAAAAATGTTGTAGGCTAAAAATAAATGGGGGTCGGTCTCACTAATGACCCCTCTCGGACGCACCATTAGACCGTTAGAAGCTGATTAAATACAACAAATTTACAAAAAATAAAAAAAAATGTATGGGGACCGCCTTAACAGGTAAAGATAGAGGGTAGGTGTGTTCAGAGAAAATGTTTGGACTAAAAAAATATTGTGGGTCGGTCATACATTTTGTTGCTCTAAGGGCACTATTAGGGCAGTTAGAGCGGTTGGAACAAATTTTAAAAAATGTCGTTTTGTGTGGGAGCCCCCTTAGAAAATGGAGATAGGGTATTAGTTTGTTCCAAAGAAATGTTAAGACGTAAAAATTAATGGGGGTAGGTCCTATAAAGAACCCCTCTATGACGCACCATTGGAGCAGTAGAAATGATTTTAAGTTTGGAAAATTACAATAAAATTTTTTCAAAAAATTTTAAAAAATAGTAATAATCGTTATCCCACGATCTTCCTGGGCAAAAAATTTGTAAAATTGATAGAAGTTTTACACAAAAAAATTTCAAAAAAATCGAAGAGTACAAACATTTTCAAAAATGAGATTTAAATTTTAAAACTTAAAAATCGCATACTAGAGAGTTTTTAAGAATTTTTTGGGATTTTTTTTTAGAAAGTACGTAAAAAAACAAAAATTTTGAAAAAAAAATTTTTAAATTTGGACCATTATTGAAGAAGTTATGATTAAAAGAAGTTTGAGTAAAGGAACAAACTACCAATTTTTAAAAATTCGATATCTTTTGAACGGGTCATCAAAAAAATCTGAAAATTTACCACGAAGGAGTTTTCGAAGGGTACTAAAAACTGTAAACAAATTGGGAAAATCTAAAAAAAAAGTTTTTCAAAGTGTCCGATTTCACATGGAATGCCCCATATATTTTTCAAAAAAAAAAAATATTTTTAATATTTTTTTTTTCAACATTTTTTTCTCGTTTTTATGCGTACATACTTCTACATTTTTTGTGATATATCAAAAACCATTTCGAATCCCACTCTGAAATTTTCAGGGTATTTAGACATTATTATTGGCCATTTTTATACAAATTTTGAAAAATCATAAAAATACATTTTTTTTTAAAAACAATTTTTATTTTTTTTTTCCAAAATTTTTTATAAAAAAAAATTTATATATATTTTTTTTAAATTAATTTATTAATCCCCATAGTTTTACCTATCTAATGCAAAAAGACGCTTGTCAATATCTCTTACAGATCAAAAGTTATGACCTTTTGATTCCAAAACTTCAAAGCTTAAGAGTTGCCACACTTTTCAAAAAAAAAAAAAAAATATATTTTTTTTTTTAATACATGTGTCCACTACCACACACACTCACAAAATTTTATAAAAATCGAAGAACATCGAAAAATTACTCGTTGATGTTAAATGTTTTTGCTCTTTAGCAAAATTTTCAGGTTTTGGAAAATTTTTCCATATAGAAAAACTCATTAGATTCTGAGGCAGAGGAAAATTCTCAGATTCTGTTACATTTTTCATTTAGAAATATCTCTTCAGTTTAAGGGCGCGCCGATAAGAGCTATGATTGTTAGTGTCCGACCGAATACACCTTTTTTGGCCGAAGCCGAATATTCGGCCAAATTTTCACTATTCGGCCAAACCAAAGCCGAAGCCGAATATTAAAAAAAAATATATATTTATGTAGTAAAAACAAGAAAAAAATAAAAGTCGACTCGGCGGGATACTCAAATGCATGAGAATTCTGTCTAGAATGATTTTATTTTAAGCAAAATTTTTTTTTGGACATTTTTGTAAAAAAATATATTTTAGAGTGTAAATTTTTTTTGATCGAAAATTTTTTTTGAATATAAAAAATGTTTTTAGTTGCAAAAACACTTATTAAAATGTTTTTGTGGCTTACTAATGTGATTCAAAGTTAGTTTAGTATATTTTTCAACACGTGAGCACAAATATTATACAATTATTCGGTATTCGGCCTATTCGGCCAAAATTGTGGCCGAAGCCGAATAGTAGCCGAATAGTGCTTTTTGGCCGAAGCCGAGGCCGAATATTCGGTCGGACACTAATGATTGTTGCAACCATAATTTAAGAGTCATATTATGATTGAAAATTGTATCATTATTTGATTGTGGTCCCGAGTAAAAATTTTCTGGTCTAATCATATATAATTTGATACAATCTTATATGAGTTAATATGCTTCCGTATAAATTTATATAAAATTTTATCTATCACTTTGATACGGTTGATCCACTTTATATGGTTAGATATTGCTCCATATATGATTAGATTCGTATTTTGGTTTTGCTCATCAAATTATACAAAATTAGATATTATAAGATCAATTTGATCTAATTAGATTTGACCAAATTCAGGATCAAATTGTATCAATTTTTATATTTTTTGATCTAAAGTAATACAATTAGATATTATTTGATACAACCATTTTACGGATCAAATTAGATCTATTTAGTAAAATTAGCATAATATTTTTACTAGGGGTCTTAAATAATCGTAAAATTATAATTTAGTACCATAATATGATTGCTACAAACATTTTATGATTGTTATAAACATATTATGATACAATTCTCAATCATAATATGGCGCTTTTAAATTATGGTTGCCACAATCATATCTCCGACAATGAGTGTGATTTTCCCCATAGTGTTTTATCAACAACATAATTAACAATAATTGTAAAATAAAATTTTCAAGGAAATGAATGTTATTTTTAAATTATCAACCAAAGAAAAAAAGCCTTCCAAAAAAAAATACGTTAGAGCGTGTTGTTTAAATGTTTTTGAGGGTATAAGACGAAAAAAAAAAATTAGGTGAATGGAGCTAAATCAATAACATAATATGTGTTGTTGTCAATAAATATATGAGCCATTCTGTATTAAAAAAATAAACATAAAAGAGTTTCGGAATATTTCAAATGTCAACTTAAATTTCTACAACGAAAATTTCGAAGTTTTTATGTGAAATTTGAAGATTTCTTTTTAAATTCCAAGAAGTTCGTTAAAGATCAACTGAAATCCAAAAAAGGTTTAATTGAAATTTGAAAAATATCAATTGAAATCTATAAAATGCACTTGAAATACTGTTGGCAAAGTTAACCAATTACATAGTGCATTAAACAAAATCGGAATATTTAACCAAAAGCAAAAGATGACATTTTCCATTACAAAACCCTCAAGTTTATTTTTTATTTTAGTGCTAGAATTTTTTTACACGCATTTGAAGGGTGAACAATTATTATAATTATAATAACTTGAAAACTGTATAAAAGGCGTATACTTAATTTTGTAATTGCAAAAAATCGAACAGTTGATCGAGATTGGTTAAAAATGAGATTTAAATTTTAAGATTCTAATGTTCCAAAAGTTTTAATAAATTCTAAGGATTTTTTACATAAAAAAACAAATTCAAAGAAAAAAAAATTTTCAAAAAATTTTAAAATATTACAAAATTTACCAGAAAGAGAGTTCCAAAGAATAAAATCTATAAAATTAGGAAAATCTAAAAATGCAATTTTTTAAAGTGTCCGATTTAGAATGGAATGTCCCATGTAGGTATATTGGTAAAAGCCTCATAATATAAGCCAAAGAAACAAAACAATATGCAACAATGTGCAGTAGCAACAACACATATTCGTAATGTCAGTCACTAAAATTTTATATGTATATAAAACAAGTAAAAAAATTAAATTCGGGCTAGTCGATTGTATTGATACCCTACAAAATGTAGAAAAATTAAATTATTTGCAAAAAAAAAATTAAAAAAAAAAAAAAAATTTGAAAAAACATTTTGTAAACAAAATTTTGGAAAAAAAATTGTGAAAAAATTGTTGAAAAAAATTTGTAAAAAAAAATTGTTGAAAAAATATTTTGTGAGAAAATTTTTTTAAGAAAAAAATTTTGTAAAAAAAATTAAATATTTTGAAAATATTGGTAAAAGAAAAATTTGCAAAAAACTTTTTTTGAAAAAAAAAATGGTAAAAAAAAATTTAAAAAAAAAAAATTTGTAAAAAATTTTGTAAAAAATTTTGTAAAAAATTTGTAAAAAATTTTGTAAAAAATTTTGTAAAAAATTTTGTTCAAAATATTAGTAAAAGAAATAAATATTACAAAAAAATTAAAAAAAAAAAAATTCAACGGAAAACAAATTTTGAACAAAAAAAATTTCAGCGGAAAAAAAGTTGGGGGAAAAAAAATTCCGCGTTTTTTTATTTGTAAAAATATGTTTGTACTTGTTAAAATATAATTCGGTATCAAATTCTGTTCCCAATGTCCACCAGAAACTGAATTAAAAACATTTTGTATTTTTAGGTTATGTTGAATGTACCAAAATCTTTGAGGTGTCCTTATATTTTCTTGTATAACTTTTGAACCGCTGCACAGTGCCACATTTGGCCAATCTAGGACGACAAAAATCCAATTTTATTTATATTGACTTGAAATTCGGTATAAATGTTCGTTTTGACTTCGAAAATAACATTATGAAAAATGTGGGAGGCCAGTTAAGGGCCACGCCCACTTATTTTAAAATTTGTAATTTTAGTTATAATTTCGCTAAATTTAGTATATATACTCTCAATGACTGTAGAAATAATATCACAAAAAATGGGGGCGGTCAGGCAACTGCCACGCCCACTTTTTTAGAATATGTTTAAAAAATATGTAAAAACAAGGTTTACATATCGCCCCACTGTAGTCGGCGTCGCAGACGGTCGCAAAAGTTAGCCGTTGAAATAAGTACTATGGACATTAGTCAATATATCTGAAAAAGTCCGGCGACCAATACGGACCAAACACAAAAGTTCTATTCCATCAAAAAAAAAAAAATATATAATTTTCTTTTCAAAAATTTGTATTTTGTTAAAAATTTAATAAAAAATAGAAAAATTTGTTTTAAAAAAAAAGAAAAGATATGACTTAAAGCATTTAAATATCCTTTAAAATTACCAAAAAAGAGTGGATAAATATCTCTTTTTGTTCAAAAGTTACAACAGTTAAAACTCGACTTAATTTATGCGAAATAATGTACACTAGTTACAGGATTTTACAAGATGCAGCTTTATGCACCCACCTGTTAGTAACGAACAGAATTATCGTTCTTATATGATTATTTCCGTGCTATTAGGAATGTTCTATAATACATACAAACATATCATGAAAATCGGAAAACTTTTTTTTTTTTATTTTTGTCGTGCTAGATTGGCCAAATGTGGCACTGTGCGCTGAACCGATATCGCTCAAATGCAATACCAAACTGCTCGGGACAAAAACGAGTAAATATGTTAAGTTTCAGTATTATCTGTGTAATATTTTGGCCTTGATCGCCATTTCAACAGACAGAGGGGCTATACTTTATGGGGTATATCAATATATCGATGAGTTACAAACGGAATGATAAACTTATAGCCATTCCTACTAAGCGTAGGGTATATAGAAATATAATATCTATAAAAAGTATGAAAACAACAACTTTACATCTTTCGTCTTGTTGTTATTTTGATGGCAAAACAATAGTTTTCATTTTTTTTTCGCTTTTATTTGTGGCAAAATAATTTTCTGGCGGATGCTTAACTGACACACAACCCAATAAACAACAAATAATAATGGCCTTAACATGAGGCATTAGAGTGGCATTTATTTTTTTTTCTTCAACTTTTGAGTTTTTCAAAGTGTCCGCACAGATTTTTATTTTTCTAGACCTTAAAATTATGTGGTGCAAATTTGAGGCTAATCGGATTAAATTTACACGCGGCGCCCGGGGATCAAAGTTTTGGATTTTTTTAAAAATTGAAAAAAAAAAAAATCGAAAAATAAATTTTTCTTGAGAAGCGTCACAATATTTATTAACTTTGAGGCGCTGAGCACGAATATCAGAATTTTATTAAAAGAAAAGAAAATTAAAATCGGTCAAACGGTTTTCAAGATATTGCTATTTGTCAAAAAATTCTAAAAATGGTGGTTTTTTGCTACGTTCAAGAAAATTAATATCGGTCAAACGGTTTTCAAGATATTGCAATTTAAAATCTGTCAAAAGAATTCAAAATGGCGGTTTTTAGCTGCGTTCAAGAAAATGTTTTAAAAAAATCTCATAATTTCATTTCTTGACAATTTCATAGAGCTTGAGACAAACTTTCATTCAAAATTAATTTGAGACAAATGCGATCATTTTAACCCGTGGCGCCTTTTGATCAAAGTTTGGATTTTTTAGAAAATTTTCACCAAAAACTTTAAACTTTGAGCAAAGAGCGCCATGGATTTTAATGGTCTGATTTGGCTCAAATTAAGTTTAAATGAAGGTTTGTCTCAATCTCTATAAAATAGTCAAAATGTTTCGAGATTCAAATACGTTCAAATTCGTGTTAACGAAGGGAAAAAACTCCATTTTGGAAATTTTTGACACATTTTAAATGGCCATATCTCGAAAACCGCTCGACCGATTTAAGAAATTTTTTGATATTTATTAGAGTCCGACCGAATATTTGGTTTCGGTCTCGGTTTCGGCCGAATAATGGGGTTTCGGTCTCTATTCGGTATTCGGCAAAATTTTGGCCGAATATTAGCCGAAACCGAAACTTTTTGGTATTTTAAAAAATATGTAAAAAAGTCGCAAAATTTTTTGATTTCGTATTTCATTACACTTGTTTCAGTTCAATTGAAGAAAATGTTACAAGTTTATGCAATAAATGTAAAACTGTTTCAGTTCAAAAATTATTTTCTCCTAATCTACAAACGAAATATAAAATTTTTTTGTAAGTTTTTTAAAAAACACATTTTTTTCAAAAATACAACAATTCCTATGGATTAAAAGCATTTTATGCTGTATATTTATCTTTAACAACTTTTTTATAATTTTATTCATGCCAAGCGGTAATTTTTTTTTAAGTTTCGGTTTCGGTTCGGTTTCGGCCGAATATTACTTTTTCGGCCGAATATTCCGTTCGGTTTCGGTTCGGCCTCGAAAACTGGTTTCGGTCGGACTCTACAAATCTGTTCTCCAAATTTTTCCATCACGTCTTGAATTTTAATTATTCGCGGTTGAAAATGCGAAAAACGCGATTTTTGCCTTTTTTGAAAGCCTGCACAGCAGCCACTGGGTGGAATAAAAATCTGGTATAAAGCGTTAGAGTAGAATTGAACTATGATCTCAAATATATGATCAAAAAAATTTGAAGTTGTTGCACTATTATTGGTCAAACATTTATTTAAAAAAAAACACTGTGAAAAAAATTAGAAAAAGCCCAATTTTTAAAAGGCTCTAAAACAAAAACCAGATGATCAATCTTTATTGTGATGAGCTCAAAATTTGGGCAAAAGTTCATTCTTTCTTATAGAATTTTAAACCCATTAAAGATATCTTCCAATTTATACGAAAAATAACACAGAAAACTTGAATTTGTAAAATATTTTTTTTTTTAGTTTTTATTTGAAAAATATCAAAAAGAACTTACCTTTTTGACAAAAAATATAATTTTAACAGTATCATTTTAAAACGCAAGTGTAACCCAACCAAACGCAATAATTAGAAAAACATTTTTTTCTATGTTGGAGACCATAGACAAATTATTAGAGTCCGACCGAATATTCGGTTTCGGTCTCGGTTTCGGCCGAATAATGGGGTTTCGGCCTGCATTCGGTATTCGGCAAAATTTTGGCCGAATATTAGCCGAAACCGAAACTTTTTGGTATTTTAAAAAAATATGTAAAAAAGTCTCTGAATTTTTTAATTTCTTATTTCATTACACTTGTTTCAGTTCAATTGAAGAAAATGTTACAAGTTTATGCAATAAATGTAAAACTGTTTTAGTTCAAAAATTATTTTCTCCTAATCCACAAACGAAAAATACAATTTTTTTGTAATTTTTTAAAAAACATATTTTTTTTCAAAAATACAACAATTCCTGGTTTAAAAGCATTATATGCTGTATATTTATCTTTAAGAACTTTTTTAATAATTTTATTCATGTAAGGCGGTAATTTTTTTTTAAGTTTCGGTTTCGGTTCGGTTTCGGCCGAATATTACTTTTTCGGCCGAATATTCGGTTCGGTTTCGGTTCGGCCTCGAAAACTGGTTTCGGTCGGACTCTAATATTTATATTTAGCATGCCAAAATTTATTAAACTAATGTATCGAAAGATTTGTATACCCTACACCACACTGTGGTACAGGTAGGGTTGCCAGATACTAGAAGTCAACTAACTGGAAAATGGAAAATTTTCAGCTGGATTTTGAAAAAGTAACTGGACCCATCATAATTTTTTTTTTATAATTTGAAAGAAATCAACCGATTTTCACATATTTTTATTTTGGTCTAAATGGCCGTCTCTATTTGCCACGGCAAATTGTGCTTTTTTTTAAGCATTAATGGTAATAGAAATTTCTATTTTTTAAGCATTAATGCAATAGAAATTTCTATTACTTTTTCGTCATCGTCCTGAGGATTGTTAGAGTACATTTTTCTTTATAAATAACCCCGGGACAACAACAACTGACCACCATTTGCAGATTTGACCCATCCAGACATATTTTTGTAGAGTTATTTTAAAATCAAAATGTACGCCAAGAATCCTTAAATCATCGACGAGCTCAAGGAAAACATTCATGCCGAAATCATCGCTAGACTGGCCGAAATGCTCGAAAAAGTTGTAAAAAAATTGGTAAAATGCAGCAAAAGAGCCTATTTTCCGTATACAAAAGAGGCATTTATGTTATATTTATGATTACTGTTTTATTTAAAAAGTAGTCCCAAAAAGTTATAAAAAATATTTAATAAAAAAAAATAATTGTTAAAAAAAAAGAAATCCTTTTTCAACTGGATAAATTATGTTTTAACTGGAAACTGGACCAGACCTCTAATAACTGGAAAATCCAGGCCATTCCAGGCCGTCTGGCAACCCTAGGTACAGGGTATAACGAGTTTGTGCTGATGTTTGTAACTACCCGAAATATTGGTCCTAGACCCACTTTTAAGTATACCGATCGACTTAGAATCAGTTTTTGAGACGATTTAGCGATGTCCGTCCGTCCGTCTGTTCATGTAAACGGTGTAAACACGATACAGGTCGCAATTCTTAATCTTTTGACCCAAGGACGAAGCCTATTGAAATTGGAAAAAATCGGTCCATATTTAGACCTAGCCCCCATACAAAGGTCCTCTTTAGTTTTGGCACAAATGACTCTAATAGCCGCATTTTAATAGGTATACTTTCGAAATTTGGCAGGTAATCATGTTTTATCGACACAAACCACCATTCCGAATTTTAAAGAAATCGGACCAGTTCTTCTTGTAGCCCCCATACAAACCACCTTCCCGATTTTCACATAAATCTCTCAAATTTCATGAAAATAGAAAATATTTAATTAAAATTCTGTTTGTGTATGTTAAACGCGTACTTTAATAACCTTTTCAAATCTGATTATCATCGGACCATTTTTGGACTTAAGGCCCATGTGGAAATTTCGCCCGATATTCAGTTGAAGCGATTTATTGTCAACAAAAAAAAACCTATTCTACTCAAATTTGATTAGTGAGTGCTTTTTACACTTATTACAGATTTGACAAAATATAGATCAAATCAGTCCATGTTTGAACTTGGGACTCATTTTCCGGGAAACTATGGTGTAGGGTATTATATGGTCGGTCTTAACCGACTATAATTTTCTTACTTGTTTTTTTATATTTTTATTTTTTAAGAACTTAAAATTAATCAAAAACATAAAAATTTTAAAAAATATAAATTTTTCAAACATTTAAAATTTTTCAAATATATAAAATTTTTCAAAAATATAAAATTTTTCAAACATATAAAATTTTTCAAAAATATAAAATTTTTCAAACATATAAAATTTTTCAAAAATATAAAAATTTTAGTGAAAATTTTCCAAAAATTCAAAAATTTGATTGAAGGGCGTTACGGGTTAAAATGATCGGATCGGTCTTAAATTAAGTTAAAATGAGAAACTGTCTTAAGCTTTATAAAGTAATGATCAAGGGAAAGAAATTTTGAGATTTTTTAAAAAAATTCTTGACCGTAGGAAAAAACCGCATTTTTTTGCAAATTTCAAATAGCGATATCTCTAAAACCGTTCAGACCGATTTTATTTTATTTTTAATATTTGTGTTCAGTGCATCAAAATTATTAAATATTTTGTATCGCAAAACATAGTTTTTTAATTTTTTTTTTTTTTTAATTTTTCAAAAATCCATAACTTTGGTCGCCGGACGCCATGGGTTAATTTAATCCGATTGGCCTCAAATTTGTACCACATAAGTTTTAGGCCTAGTAGAATAAATTTTTTTTTTGGAAATTGAAAATCGGAAGAAAAATGTTTGTGCGATACAAAAAATGGCGCTCTAATGTGGCATAAAACACAAACAGTGTGGCTGTGGACTCCACAGCAACTGTAGCAGTAATAATATCAAAACATGCAACAGCAGCAGTAGCTGCAACACAACAACAGTAGTGCCACATTACCATAACACATTGTTATTTATGCTTCAATGCCTTTTTGTTTTGTTTCCATTTTTTTTTCTGTGGCATACGACAAAAAAGTCTGATTAACATCTAAAAATTTTTTTGTTTGTAACAAAATTTGCCAAAAAAAAATATTTTTTTAATTTATACTGCAGTTATTTTAAATATTTAAAAGATGACATAAGAGATACAAAATACATGAAGAAAACTGAATATGATTGAATATTATTAACAATGTCAACAAGATCAGAATAAGAAAAAAAGAGTTAAAAAAATAGAAAGTCTTAGAATCTTAGACATTTTTCTTATAGAAAAATTTCTCAGAATCTGAGACATTTTTCTTATAGAAAAATTTCTCATAATCTGAAACATTTTTCTTATAGAAAAATTTCTCAGAATCTGAGACATTTTTCTACTAGAACAATTTCTCAGAATCTAAGACATTTTTCTTATAGAAAAAAGTCTCAGAATCTGAGACATTTTTCTTATAGAAAAAAGTCTCAGAATCTGAGACATTTTTCTTATAGAAAAAAGTCTCAGAATCTGAGACACTTTTCTTATAGAAAAAAGTCTCAGAATCTGAGACATTTTTCTTATAGAAAAAGTCTCAGAATCTGAGACATTCTTCTTATAGAAAAAGTCTCAGAATCTGAGACATTTTTCTTATAGAAAAAGTCTCAGAATCTGAGACATTTTTCTTATAGAAAAAGTCTCAGAATCTGAGACATTTTTCTTATAGAAAAAGTCTCAGAATCTGAGACATTTTTTTTATAGAAAAAGTCTCAGAATCTGAGACATTTTTCTTATAGAAAAAGTCTCAGAATCTGAGACATTTTTCTTATAGAAAAAGTCTCAGAATCTGAGACATTTTTCTTATAGAAAAAGTCTCAGAATCTGAGACATTTTTCTTATAGAAAAAGTCTCAGAATCTGAGACATTTTTCTTATAGAAAAAGTCTCAGAATCTGAGACATTTTTCTTATAGAAAAAGTCTCAGAATCTGAGACATTTTTCTTATAGAAAAAGTCTCAGAATCTGAGACATTTTTCTTATAGAAAAAGTCTCAGAATCTGAGACATTTTTCTTATAGAAAAAGTCTCAGAATCTGAGACATTTTTCTTATAGAAAAAGTCTCAGAATCTGAGACATTTTTCTTATAGAAAAAGTCTCAGAATCTGAGACATTTTTCTTATAGAAAAAGTCTCAGAATCTGAGACATTTTTCTTATAGAAAAAGTCTCAGAATCTGAGACATTTTTCTTATAGAAAAAGTCTCAGAATCTGAGACATTTTTCTTATAGAAAAAGTCTCAGAATCTGAGACATTTTTCTTATAGAAAAAGTCTCAGAATCTGAGACATTTTTCTTATAGAAAAAGTCTCAGAATCTGAGACATTTTTCTTATAGAAAAAGTCTCAGAATCTGAGACATTTTTCTTATAGAAAAAGTCTCAGAATCTAAGACATTTTTCTTATAGAAAAAGTCTCAGAATCTGAGACATTTTTCTTATAGAAAAAGTCTCAGAATCTGAGACATTTTTCTTATAGAAAAAGTCTCAGAATCTGAGACATTTTTCTTATAGAAAAAGTCTCAGAATCTGAGACATTTTTCTTATAGAAAAAGTCTCAGAATCTGAGACATTTTTCTTATAGAAAAAGTCTCAGAATCTGAGACATTTTTCTTATAGAAAAAGTCTCAGAATCTGAGACATTTTTCTTATAGAAAAAGTCTCAGAATCTGAGACATTTTTCTTATAGAAAAAGTCTCAGAATCTGAGACATTTTTCTTATAGAAAAAGTCTCAGAATCTGAGACATTTTTCTTATAGAAAAAGTCTCAGAATCTGAGACATTTTTCTTATAGAAAAAGTCTCAGAATCTGAGACATTTTTCTTATAGAAAAAGTCTCAGAATCTGAGACATTTTTCTTATAGAAAAAGTCTCAGAATCTGAGACATTTTTCTTATAGAAAAAAGTCTCAGAATCTGAGACATTTTTCTTATAGAAAAAAGTCTCAGAATCTGAGACATTTTTCTTATAGAAAAAAGTCTCAGAATCTGAGACATTTTTCTTATAGAAAAAAGTCTCAGAATCTGAGACATTTTTCTTATAGAAAAAAGTCTCAGAATCTGAGACATTTTTCTTATAGAAAAAAGTCTCAGAATCTGAGACATTTTTCTTATAGAAAAAAGTCTCAGAATCTGAGACATTTTTCTTATAGAAAAAAGTCTCAGAATCTGAGACATTTTTCTTATAGAAAAAAGTCTCAGAATCTGAGACATTTTTCTTATAGAAAAAAGTCTCAGAATCTCAGACATTTTTCTTATAGAAAAAGTCTCAGAATCTGAGATATTTTTGTTATAGAAAAATTTCTCAGAATCTGAGACATTTTTCTTATAGAAAAATTTCTCAGAATCTGAGACATTTTTCTTATAGAAAAATTTTTCACAATTTGAGACATTTTTCTTATAGAAAATTTTTTTAGAATCTGAGACATTTTTCTTATAAAAAACTTTCTCAGAATCTAAGACATTTTTCGTATAGAAAAATTTCTCAGAATCTGAGACATTTTTCTTATAAAAAAAGTCTTAGCTTTTGAGATATTTTCTCAAAAATGTTTAAGAGTTTAAGATATTTTTTTTTAAAGAAAAATTTCTCCAAATCTAAAATATTTTTCTAATAAAAAAAATCTCAGCATCTTATAATTATTTACAAAAGGAAAGGGAGCGAGCAGTTTGTTAAATATGGGAGCTAATTTACAAACAACAAAAAATCTATTATGAACTAATTTTTTGTTTATACAAATTTTCAAGAAAAGTACATACAAACGTACAAAACCATCTAATATTGATAAAAAATAAAAATATTTACAAAAACTTAAAAAAAAGTATTTAAGTTACATATTTACAAAAATTAAAATGAATGTATAAAAAATTTATGAATTTTTATAAAAAAAAACTTACAGCAACTTTGAATAAATAAATCACATCATAGGATTTTTTGTTATCTTACCTGAAAATAAATAACAGAATTTGTTTAATTAAAACCAATTTAAAGAAAAAACCAAAATTTAACAAGTAATTTTTTAAAATATAGACAGAAATATTACATAAAAACAAATTTTATTTACATTAAAATTAACATTTGTATTTAATTGCTACTAGCGCCATCTTTTGTTAAAAATTAACACTTTGCACATTTTCTGCTAAAGTATAACAGAAAAGCTTCTCTATTATATTTAATAGCAAAGACAATACCGCCATGTTAACAACATTTAGTGGAGACATAAACCAATTCTGTTAACATATCAAGGCTTCTCAAACTGTGAAATGTTTATCTGTTAAATACAGTGTTGCCAGAAACTTTTTTTTCATCATGTCCCCCATCTAAATATGAAAATCCCAAAAATCCTAAAAATCAAAAAACTCCCAAATTTGTCCACAAATCTTATTCGCAATAAAACATTAAAATATTTAAAAATTCATGTTTTGATCAAATTATAATTTTGTTCAAAAAATTTAAAAAAAAAATCCTAAAAATTTAATTCAAAAACAGTTTAGCTAGATTAGACAAGTTAATTAAAATTTAAATATGTTTCCAAAGACTTTTTAAAGAATTTGTATCCCGAAAACATGAATCTGTTGTTCAGTAAAGCGACTTATTAATTTGCAATACTACCCAATATTATGGATATACTCACTCAAAAAAAAACCTTGTCAAAAAACTAGAAAAAGTGTTGTAATCCCATTTTACCAATATTTGGCAGTTTTTCTTGTTTTTTTACAAATAATTTTCGATTGGAATTTACATTTCTTTTGTAATTTTACAGTTTTTCTTGTAATCTTACAAATTTTCAAGATTTTTTACAAAAAATCTAGTAAATTCTAGAGAATTTCTTGTAAGTTTTATTTCGAGAAAAAAGTTGTAAATTTACAATTTTATTGGTAAAAATCGTAATTTTTACTAGGAATTCTCGTAAAATAGGAGGTGACAAAAAAACTAGTAAAATCACGAAACCACCTATCGCGTCAAAAAAATTGTAAATTTACAATTTTTTTAGAAAAAAGCATGTAAAATAACAAAATTATTGGTAAAAAGCTTGTAAAATAACAAGGAATTCTTGTCAAATAGAGGTCACAAAAAAAATACAACATCTCTTGTAATTTTACAAGCTTTTTACCAATAATTTTGTGATTTTACAAGCATTTTACCAATAAAATTGTAAATTTAAAAAATGTTTGACGCGTTAAAACTTACAAGGCGGTTTCGTGTTTTTAGTAGATTTTTTGCTACCTCCTATTTTACAAGAATTCCTAGTAAAAACTACGAGCATTTTCGAAATTATACAAGATTTTTACCAATAAAATTGGAAATTAAAAATTTTTTTGGCGCAATAAAACTTACAAGGAAATCTCGTGAATTTACCAGGTTTTTTTTGTAAAATATTTGTAACATTACAAAAAAAATTATAAAATTACAAAAAAAAATTTAAATTTCTATCGAATTTTTTTGTTAAAAATCAAGGAAAAGTGTCAAATATTGGTAAAATGGGATTTCGAGACTTTTTCTAGTAATTTGACAAGGCTTTTTTTGTGCAAAATTATGTTAAATCCCTCCCCTCAATCAGCTGTCAAATTTGAAAAAAAAAAATGCGATTTTCAATCAAAATATTAATATTTTGATCAAATCAAGCTCAACATATAGGAAATTTTGGAAAAAATATATTTAAAAATTCCAAAATCGAGATTTGGTTACAAACATACTGATTTGTAAACATTAAAATTAATTTGTTTACCAAATTTGTGTCAAAAATCTGAACATGTTGAGTACGTTATGTAAACATATTAAAAAAAATTGAAATGCGATTTTGGTACAAAAAAATGCTAATCAGGATCTGTACACTCAAAAAAAAACCTTGTAAAATTACAAGAACAACTTCTAACTTTTTTTGCTGCCTCCTATTTTACAAAAATTCTTAGTAATTTTACAAGCTTTTTACCAATAATTTTGTAACTTTACAAAGTTTTTACCAATAAAATTGTAAATTTACAAATTTTTTGACACGATAAAATTTACAAGGAGGTTTCGTAACCTTACTAGAATTTTTGCTACCTCCTATTTTAGTAGAATTCCTAATAATTTTACAAGCTTTTTAACAATAATTTTGTAATTTTACAAGCTTTTTACCAATAAAATTGTAAATTTACAGTTTTTTTGGCACAATTTAAATTACAAAGATTTCTCGTGAATTTACTAGATTTTTTTTTGTAAAATTATCTTGGAAATTTGTAAAATTAAAAAAAAAATTGTAGAATTAAATTTTGTTTGTTAAAAAACAAGGAAAACTGTCAAAAATTGGTAAAATGGGATTACGAGACTTTTCCTAGTAATTTGACAAGGTATTTTTATGTGTGCAAAATTATGTGAAAGCCCTTCCCACTAAAATCTGTTCACAAGTCGATGTTGTAAACCCCATTTCGGGGATAAATCCCCTTTTCTGGCAAGCCTGTTTAAATATATAAAAGCTATTAAACTGTTTATTAAAGTGTTAAATTTTATCTTCGCTGTTAAAATTAATCTAAAAGAAATTACAAAGCTTTTCAAACTGACAATTACAGTGGTTTAGTTACGTTAAATTGTATATTTAAATATTTTTCTTTATGGTAATTGAAATTTCCGAATACATAAGACTGTAACACAATTTAATGGGTTTTTTAACAAGAAAGGCAAGAACATAAATATAGTGTCCGAACGAATACAACTTTATTAGGCGGAAACCGAATATTCAAAAAAATAATATTTATGTACACACAAAAAAAAAAAAACTGTCAAATTACTAGGAAAAGTTTCGTAATCCCATGTTGAAAAACTGTAAATTTACAATTTTATTGGTAAAAAGCTTGTAAAATTACAAAATTATTGGTAAAAAGCTTGTAAAATTACTAGGAATTCTCGTAAAATAGGTGGTAGCAAAAAATCTAGTAAAATTACAAAACCTCTTTGTAAATTTTATCGTATCAAAAAATTTGTAAATTTACAATCTTATTGGTAAAAACCTTGTAAAATTACAAAATTATTGGTAAAAAGCTTGTAAAATTACTAGAAATTTTTGTCAAATAGGAGGTAGAAAACAAAAAAAGTTACAAGTTTTTCTTGTAATTTTACAAGGTTTTTTTTTTTAGTGTAAAAGTGCTTTGATTTTACTATATTTTTGTTTCTAAAAATGTTTAAAAATTGTTTATCCTATTTAATTAATCAATCTTTTATTCATCCAGTGTTGCCACCAACAAAATCGTAAATTACACGTGGATCATGCCAAAATTACACATGGAATCACGAATTACACATGGATCATGCCAAAATTACACATGAAATCACGAATTACACATGCTTTTTTTAATAACGTTTTTTTTTGTAAATTTTCAAAACATAACGGATAAGTCTATCGATTAAGTCGATTTTGACATAAAACTCCGTTAAATCGACAGTTAACAGCTAACTGGACATGTAATCAGCCCTAAGTCTGATTTTTACTGCTCAAAAAACCTAAAATTGATCGTTTTGTGCGAAATTTCTGTCGGGATAACCTAAGTCAAATCAGAAGAAAATCTGAAAAAGAGCAAAAAAATATATTGATTTCAGCTGAATATCTGATCATTTTAACAGAAAGCCCTGCTGATTAAAGCGGAAAAATTCAGCTAAAATATTCACAAAAATATTTTTGTAAACTCAGCAAACAGAATCAGTAAAATTACTAAAAAATTTCCGCTATTTTTTAAAACTGAATGACAGAATTTCGTTAAAATATTCATTTCTGCAGAAAAATCTGCTAAAAGTTTGCTTTTTTAACTGAAACCCCGTTTTACAGTTTTTTTTAACATGCGAATTCGTTATGAAATCCATCCAAAATTCACGGTTTTGCTTATAACATAACCGAATTTGTTAAAAAAAATTATAAAAAAAAAATGCTCAAAAAAGTAAAAATTTAAAATTACACATGAATTACACATGCAGACAATTACACATGGGCTACACATAAAAAAACAAATTACACGTGATATGTGTAATTACACATGAGGTGGCAACACTGTATTCATCCTACAATTTGATGATTGGTAAAACAATTTTTTTTGCTTTGAGGAATTTCAATCAAAAAACTGATTGAATCCGCGTTTTTTGTTGATTGAAATTAGTTTCAAATTCTTTCTGTGAACCAAAATCGGTATGGGATTTAACCAAAAGCAAATGAAAATTGACATTTTCCATAACAAAGTGCGAGATTATTTTTACAAGCATTTGAAGTTGGTGAACTATTAAGCTACGTTCACAATGTCAGAGTCACTCCACTCTCGGCCACAGATTGAAATGTTAACTGTACAAAATACAGAGTGGAGTTCTGTCACATTGTATTTGTCAGTTTACTTACTTGTCTCATAATTTGGTAAAATTATCCCACTAAATTTAGTTTATGTTTGAAATTATATTTTTTTTTACGTTTTAAAATATTTTATTTCATTTTAAATTGTTTTAATATAAAATTTTTTGATTTGTTTATTTTTTTTCAATGACATTATTAGTGATGGCACTTTTACAGGGGTGTATTTTTTCTCTGTTAACGGTTAACATACCTCTGTTAACTCCAGATTGGAACTCCAGAGTAGAACATGTTTGACTCTGGAGTGGATTGAAAAAGGATAGTCAAATTCAAAAATATGAAAGTGCAAAAGGGAAAGATATAAAATTTTCCACAGATTGGAGTACTCCAACATTGTGAATGCGGCTTTACACAGTGTAACAACCAAAATCAGAATGGGGTAAAAGCAAAAGCAAATGAAAGTTGACATATTTCATAGCAAAACCCTCAACACAGAAACAATTTGAAACAAATTTCTAGTGTCCGACCGAATACACCTTTTTTGGCCGAAGCCGAAGCCGAATATTCGGCCAAATTTTCACTATTCGGCCAAACCGAAGCCGAATATTAAAAAAAAATGTTTTTAGTTGCAAAAACACTTAGTAAAATGTTTTTGTGGCTTACAATTGTTATTCACAGTTAGTTTAGTGTGTTTTTCAACACGTGAGCACAAATATTATACAATTATTCGCTATTCGGCCTATCCGCCAAAATTGGGGCCGAAGCCGAATAGTGGCCGAATAGTGCTTTTTGGCCGAAGCCGAGGCCGAAGCCGAATATTCGGTCGGACACTACAAATTTCAATTAACAAAAACGCGGATTCAATCAATTTTATGATTGAAATTCTTGCAATTAAAAAAACTTGTGATACCAATCAATCATCAAATTGTAGGTGATTGATTGACATTTTTTTTCAATCAAACATTTTTTCGATTTTGATAAAAAATTTGATAAATTTTTTATTTATAGTCAATCAAAATAATGATTGATTTAACAAATGAATTGTAAGCTTATGACAAAACTATCAAAAAATGTATCTTTTTTTGTGAAATGTATAATTTTTGTGCGAAGGCTTTTTTTAGTTCAGCGCTAGACTTTTTTTAAAACGCATTTGAAGTTGGTGAACTTTTATTATAATTATAATAATAATTGCTTGAAAATTGTATAAGGCGTATGATTAATTTTGTAATTGCCTTTAAATAACAATCATGCGCAACGATGCAAAGTGGATTATTTTTAATAATTTGGCTATTCAGTAAGAAGGTACAGAATCGATTGAAAAGAAATTCATACCGGATATAGCTAACGTAATTTCAAACTTAAGTTTGGAGACCCCACATGTCCAAATAGGGCAAGGGGACCATAAAGTAGGACATGTTTAGTACACAAAAACTTTAAATGCTTTAAAATCACCAACTTTAAATACGTGTAAAAAATAATCTAGCTCTGAACTAAACAAAGAGCCTTGAGGGTTTTGTTTTGGAAAATATCAACTTCATTTGCTTTTGGTTTCGTCCCATTCCGATTCAGAAAGTTCTTATTTGTATTACTGTTTAACTAATCAAAATTTAGAACTCTTTTGTTTACTTAAAGTCGTTGACTTAACGCTTAAACTGAAACATTTTAAGACACTATTAATTAATTAACAACATTTTCAAACACCTGTTAAATTTTTGTTTACAAATTTTTATTTTTGTTTTTATTTTGTTTATGCATATTTTAATAACCAAACATCGTCACGACTGTGACGATTATGATGTTTATATTTAAAAATCTTACTCTCTCTCTCTGATTCCCTAATCAAAATAAAGAAAAGCAAAAGTTAATTTGTTAAATAACGGTTTTTCTGTTATTTTGTTTTTTTTTGTGTAATAAATAAATAAAAACAAATAAAGCATTTTTAAAAACGCAATTTAGCAAAACAAAAACAAACGAAACGATGAAAATAAAACAACAATAGAATGATTGACAACAGCAACAACAACTAATACTACCAAAATCAATAAAAAAAAAGAGTATAATAAAGAAGAAAGAACAAGTGAACAAAACAAACTAGAGAATTATGCATAAATAAATAATAAAAATGATAAATAAAAAAAAAAAAAACAACAGCAGAAATTTTTACACAATTTTTTATAAACAACCAACGACAGACGGATGATCAATGTTATTGATCTCATTCTATATACGACTAAAAAAAGTGACAGACGACTTCATAAAAATAAAACAAATAGAGAGATAATGTCGTTTGCAATCAGGGTTACCAGACGTGCGTGATTTATTCCCAAAGTGGGAGACGCATGCGAGCAAAAATGGAAAAAAAACTTTTTGGAATCGGGGTTTTAAAATTTTCTTTTGGGGGTATCCAATTTTTTGGGGGGTATTTAATACTATACACTCAAAATAATCACTCTGTTAAATTACAGAGATACTCTGCTGAGCCAACAGAAAATACCATAGATTTCCAACCAGCAAGATTTTTTGTTATTTTACGAAAAAAACTCTGTAAAATGATTTCGATCAAAAAAAAACGGTAAATTTATAGAATTATCTGTAAAATACTGATAAAACCAAGAAGAATTTTACCAAAAAACTCTGTAAATTAACAAAGTTTTAGTTAAATGCATTTATGAGTTCAAAATTAAAATTAAATTAATTAAAATTAAAATTTTGTTAAATTTTCCCGCTTTAATGCTTCCAAATTGTAAATTTACTTTTTTATTTTAGTGAAAATTACAAGTTTTTAGCGAGTAACTCCAATTTTACAAAATTTTGTTTTTCGGTCACAAGAAAATACGAAGTATTTTCTTAAAATCAGTATTTCGACAGATACCCAGCAAAACTTCGATTACCAAATAAGGTATAAAATAAGGTATAGGATCTCTTATTTTATACATTGCAGCATTGATGATTTTAACAGGCGATGAGACTCAAAGTAATGCATCCACATTATCACAAAGAACACCAGTAAGGTATAAAATAAGTCATAAATTTATAACGAAGAATACGAGTATGGTGTAAAATATATGATATTTTATAGGTTACGAGAAATTAAATAATATAGCATACCAGAAGATAATATATAAGGTGTTACGAGTAGCGAAAAAGTAATTTTGTATTAAATTTACTCACGTGATTGTAAGTGAGTGTAAGTAGATAAAATATGCTGGTGAGTGTGTGTCGTAAGAAATTTCCTGTCGTGAGGCCATCTCTAGTTTAAACTTATGCATTTTTTTATAAAATAATAATTTTTTATGTTATTGTAATGCATTATGCATCCAATCATAAATAATGCATTATTTCAAACTTTCAAATAATACATAATGTAACCAAATATAAGTCATCCATGATTTAATGTTTAGAAATAATAAATATGAAATACATTTTTTCCAATAATCATGCATTACATAGCTAATTATTAGTAATATATTATTTTTCACTTGAAAATAATACGTTGTGGAACAAATGTTTGGTAAGACATCATAAAATAATGCTACAAATAAGTTATATACATTACCTGGTAATGTGTTATATAATCACTACCCATTACCAAAGTTTTGCTGGGTAACTTTGTCAAATATCTGTCGAATTGAGATTACAGTCATTTTACAGAGTATTTAACAGAGTAATTATTTTGAGTGTATTACCATTCTTTTAGAATGGTAATGGTATCTTTTGAACGGGTCATCAAAAAAATCTAAAAATTTACCACGACAGAGTTTTCGAAGGGTATTACAATCTAAAACAAAAATGTTTCAGTGCCCGATTTGGCATGGAGAATGCCCCATATATATTATTGATCAGTAGGGATGTGATTTCTATGCATTTTATTTATTTAATATTTAGATAATACATAAATGTATAAACTAAATGTAAGTTTACAAGCTATAGCAACGGCATGTTTTTTGTCGATAGTCTAAAAACGATATCGACCAATTATCTTTCCGAATTAGGGTTGCCATTCGTACTGTTTTAAGCAGTACATGTACTGTTTTTTATAAAAAGTACTGTTTTATGCACACCACCTAAAACAGTACGCAAAAGTACTGTTTTTTAAAGCGTGTACTGTTTTTTTATACTCATCACCAAAATGTAACATTTTTCGAAAAAAATTTCATATTTGACAAAATTTTAATCCAATTTTTAAAAAGGAGCTAAATGCAATTAAATTTTATACCACACTCAAAAAGAAAAATTATATAAAAAGTGGGAAACTTAACTAAATTCAATAATGATTTAGCTCCATTGCCATGTTTTCCTTCTTTTTATTTAAATTTTTCTGAAAAATAAGAAAAAGAAGAAAATAGGAAAAAAATTATTTTATTGAGTATATCTCTTTTAAAGTTCCGATTGCGGGCAGACCCCATGGGTCCAGACCACTTTAGGCCCAGTCCCATTGGGTCTATTAAGGATCTATAGATTTTGATTCAACATCTTTGCCCTTTTCGCTCTACCTTGCTTAGTTTTTAAGATACGGGAATTTAAGGGCCCAAAAGGGCCCTTAAATTCTTAACGGGATAACTAAAAAACTATTACACGGAGGGATTAAGAACTACAAAAATGTATTTGTCAAATTTTTAGATTCAAATTGCGGAGTGCATACATTGAAAGAGAACCGGAGATTCTTTAGAGATTTTTAGAATCGGAAATGAACACATTTTTGCTCTTTCTGGCTTAGTTTTTGAAATTTTTGAAACAGTTTTTTTTGAAAAAAAAAAATTCCTTAAATTGCATAAAATTTAATAAACCTGAAGAAAAAAACTTCATCAATTTTAAGAAGATAAATATGATGAACTAATAGGTTGCAAATTATGTCAAAGAAATTTAAAAATATTTATTAAATTTCATTAAATTGTGGAAAAAACATTTTCCCAAAATTTTTTTTTTATTAAGAATTACCACATAATTACAAATTATATACTAATTTTACCTAACCGAGAACTGGTAACAATGACCTTCGTCTCGTTGTAGCGAAACAGACCAAGGCCTCTGGTGGGAATCGAACCCACGACCCCCAGACTCATAGGCTAGCACGCTACCAACTAGCCTACTGGGGCGCCTATTTCCCAAAATTTAGTTAGGCCTTTGTTTGAGTGCAATAATACCGTTTTCGCGTTTGCTTTTTAAAGTCGTGTTTCAATTAAAACACTGTACAAGTAAGATATCGCGGCAACTAAGACAAATGCTCCAAAAAGTCAATCGCAATTTTTTTCAACACTATTCTGTAACAATCTTTTATGCTCGTTTTGGCTGAAATCTGTTTGAAATCAGGGTAAAAGGGCTAAGTTTTTGAAGTTTGATATAAAATAAGACTTAAAAAAGCACTGTTTTTTTTTTTGCAATGTACTGTTTTTTGAGACCAAATGTACTGCTTTTCTCTATTTCAAATCTGGTAACCCTATTCCGAATTAACAAATTTTTATTAAAATGTCATCGATTTGTTTTTGCATATGTTAGTGAAAATGCATATTTTGATTTTAAATGCATATTTTGTGCATATTTCCAACCTTTAGGTGCAAGCTTTTAGCAAAAACACAAATTGGAATTTATTTGTTTCAAAAACTTTTTTAAATTTTAAAATATTAATTTTCAAATAAAAAAAAAAAAAATTTTTTCTTTTGAATTTTTTTTTTATAGATTGTCTTAATTTCTAAAAAAAAAAATCCTTATATAAAGTTTTAAATGTTACTGTTTAAATCCGGCTTTATTTTTTGCTTTCTAAGAAGTTTTTCCTATGAAAACAAGATTTATATTGCATACATTTTATTTTTTAGTGCATATTTTTAGGTTTTTTAGTGCATATTTTGATTTTTTAGGGCATATTTTCTATATTTTAGTGCATGAAAATCTCATCCCTATTGATCAGTAATCGATTCTAATACCCAATTCACAGCTGAGGTGAAATCTAGTTTGAACGAGATTTCGATCATATGGTTGTGTATAAAATGATACAGACCATATGATCGAAATCTCGTTCGAACGAGATTTCACCTAAGCTGTGAATAGGCCTTAAGACATTCTGTGAATATCCGTGTGTACGTTCGTTCGACTGTGAACGATGGAGTCCAGAATAAAAGAGTTTAAAGCTTAAAGTTTGGCACGAATATGTCTTATATGCCAGAGGCTTGTTATGTTCTTAAATGGGCAAAATTGGATCAGGGAGAAAAAAGTTAATCATTGAAAAACTGAATCAAACTCTGCAAACGCAATTTTTTTTTTTTTTTTTATACAATTGCAACATTTTAGGTTGGAAATCGTTTATAAGTAGTCATTCCTTAAACCCAGGTCATTAAAAAAAAATTTTTTGAGGCCTATTAAAATTGAAAAAAAAAAAATATTTTTTTTTTATTTTCTTCAGTTTCCCCCAAAAATGTTGGGGATATTTTGTAAAATTTTTGGGGGCTTCGTAAAAAAGTACCTGGCAACATTAATAGTGATCCCTCTATACTTTTAAACTCTGAGAATATTTGACATCTTTATAAATTCAAAAATCTTTAAAAGAGTATTTAAAAAAACAAATTAAGATTTCTCTTATACATATGTCAAACTCATTAAAACTACAAAGATTGTAAACAAAACAGAAATTTAAAAACTAACAAAAAAAAAATAATAAAAACTTTGTTTTTTGCGCACTATTTTATAAACAATTTTTAATAAATTAAAACAAAAAAAAAACGAGAAACATAAAAAAAACTTGTTATAATTTCTGATTCTTAAGGGGGATTTTATTTGTTTTTAATTTGGCCAGCAAACATACAACGGAAGAAAAAAATCAATGTTAATTGCTCAGTAATAATGAATTTTTTCATAACATTTATGAAAATTCTACAGCACATCAATTGCAATTTGAAAAAATTATTTGAAATTCGAAAAATCCAATTGTAATTTGTACACACAAAAACATCTTGTCAAATTACTAAAAAAAGTCTGTAATCCTGTTTTTCCAATATTTGACAGTTTTCCTTGTTTTTTTAACAGAAAAATTTGTATCGAAATTTGCATTTGTTTTTTGTAATTTTACAATTTTTTTGGTAATTTTACAAATTTCCAAGATAATTTAAAAAAAAAAAATCTAGTAAATTCACGATAATTCCTTGTAAGTTTAATTGCACCAAAAAATTTGTAAATTTACAATTTTATTGGTAAAAAGCTTGTAAAATTACAAAAAAATCGTAATTTTTACTACTAGGAAATCTCGTAAAATAGGAGGTACACAGAAAAAAAATTGTCATATTACTAGGGAAAGTCTCGTTATCCCATTTTACCAATATTTGACAGTCTTCCTTGTTTTTTAACAAATCAAAATTTAAATTTTTTTTTGTAATTTTACAATTTTTTTTTTTTTTTTTGGAATTTTACAAATTTCCAAGATAATTTTACAAAACAAATCTTGTAAAATCACAAGAATTCCTTGTTATTTTAATTTCGCCAAAAAATTGTAAATTTACAATTTTTTAAAAAACTTGTAATATTACAAAATTATTGGTAAGAAGCTTATAAAACTATCACGAATTCTTGTAAAATAGGAGGTAGCAAAAAATCTAGTAAAATTACAAAACCTCTTTGTGAATTTTATCGTGTCAAAAAATTTGTAAATTTACAAAATTATTGGTAAAGTTCTTCTAAAAATACTAGGAATTTTTGTCAAATAGAAGGTAGCAAACAAAAAAAGTTACAAGCTTTTCTTGTAATTTTACAAGGTTTTTTTTTAGAGTGTTGCAATTTGAAAACTGTATTTAAAATTCGAAAAAATCCAATTTGTAATTCGTACACAAAAAAAACTTGTCATATTACAAGAAAAAGTCTTTTAATCCCAATTTACAAATATGTATTTGACAGTTTTCCTGGTTTTTTTAACAAATTTTTTTGTTTGTAATTTTACAATTTTTTTTTTGTAATTTTAGTCGATTAAGCGATGTCCGTCCGTCTGTCCATCTATCGGGTTAAACACGATGCAGGTCGCAATTTTCAATCAATTGGCTTGAAATTTAAAACTTAAGCCCAAGGACGAAACCTAATGAAATTGGAGAAAATCGGTCCGTATTAAGACCTAGCCCCCATACAAACGCATCCTTTGGACTCGGCTTAAATTGCTCTTATAACCGTATTATAGGTAATCAAATAGTATTCACAAATCTTCATTCCAAATTTCGAAGGAATCGGGTCAGTCCTTTTGGTAGTCCCCATACAAACCACCCTCCCGATTTTCACATAATTCCCTCAAAATTCATAAAAATGGGAATATTTGATACAAATTTTATTTTTAGGTGTTAAACGTGTACTTAAGTAACCTAATCAAATCGGAATATAATTAGACCATTTTTGGACTTAGTCCTACATATAAAAATGTCGACCGATATTCTGTTAAATCGGTCTACTGACAAAAAATAAACAAAGTTCACTAAAATCTACACTAAATAAAGATCTAACAAAAGACAGATCCAAACGGTCTATGTTTGGACTTGGGACGCATTTTCCAGAAAACGCTGGTGTAGGGTATCATATGGTAGGTCTTGCCCGACTATAACTTTCTTAATTGTTGTGTGTAGGGTAGTAGAGGGTACATTCGCATCTTCCTGAATTTAGAAAAGAAAAAAAATTCCCAAAAGCTGAGAGGTTTTTTATAGCAAAAATTTCTCGGAATCTGAGACTCACATATATGAGGCATTCCACACCAAATGTCCAGCGAAAAAAAAACACGTGTACCATAAACTTCTGAATAGCTTGTATGGATAGCCCTATATGGAACTTAGAAAATTGCGTTTTCGGTTTTTCAATTTTTCAAAAACTGGGCTTAGGAGACGTGGTCAAATATTGGAAAAATGGTAAAATTTGTGGCGAGTTGCCTTGACTAAATATTTATCACATTAAAACGAAATGCACCACAATCTTAAAAATTTACATTCTTATAAAGTTTCGTATGGGCTATCGAATAAAATTTTTTTCCAAGAAAAATTTTCAGAACCCGTTCTGAAATTTTCCATTTTTAAAAAAAAGTGAATTTATCAAAAATCCGGCCACTTTTTTTCTTTTTTTAAATTTTTTTTTTAAGTTTAGATGTTTGTCCATCCACACAAAAAAAATCAGAAATGTATTTTTCGTTTTTTTCGAGAAAATCGCATTTGAATTTTAAATTTCATAACAATTTTGTAATTTGCTTGTATTTTCTTGTGTCAACAGAGCGTATGACGAATATTTATGCAATTAATATTACTCATTCGCAACTTTAAAACAACAAAATACAAGCAAATAACAAAATTGTTATGAAATTTAAAGTTCAAATGCGATTTTCTCGAAAAAAAAAAGATGAACGTGTTTCTGATTTTTTTTGTGTGGATGGACAAAATTCTAAACTTTTAAAAAATTAAATAAAAAAGAAAAAAAAAGTGGCCGGATTTTTGATAAATTTACTTTTTTAAAAAATGGAAAATTTCAGAACGGGTTCTGAAAATTTTCCAAAACAAAAAATTGTAATCGATAGCCCATACAAAACTATATAAGAACGTAAATTTTTGACATTGTAGTGCATTCCGTATTAATGTGATAAATATTTAATCAAGGCAACTCGCCACAAATTTTACCATTTTTCCAGTATTTGACCACGCCTCCTAAGCCCAGTTTTCGAAAATTTGAAAAACCAAAAATGCAATTTTCTTAGTTACATATAGGGCTATCCAAACAATCTATTCAGAAATTTACGGGACACATGTTTTTCTGTAGCGGGACATTTGATGTGGAATGCCTCATATTAGAAAATTTTTCTTTTAAATAAAGTCTTAGATTTGGAGACTTTTTCCTATAGCAAAACATCTTAGACTCATAAAAAATGTCTGGGATTCCAATATACTTATACATTCAATATACATTCTTAAGACTTTTAACCGTAGAAAATTGCTCCAAACATCATAGACCTTCCATCTCCAGATTTGGATGATCTATAGAAAAATCTTAAGAATTGAAGGCCTTCCTGAAGACTGTTTCCTATTCCTTTAGATTCTAAGTAATAAAATTTTTTAGACACCGGGAGTCTGCGAACTTTTTTCTTAAGAAAAATCCACAGATTATGTTTCCCTAAATTCAGGAAATTAAAAAAAAAAATCTGAGAATCGCATATTCTTCTTTAAAGAAAAAAATGTTTTAAAATCTTTAAATAAATCTTTTTAAATTATTTTTTTTTTTAATTTGTATTTATTGATATTACTGTTACTCAAATGATAAAATTTTGTTAAATGATTCATTTAAATAATATTTTTATGAAACAACAAACGCCGGATGAGTCAACAGATGCAAAATAACTAACTGATAAAAAAAAAAGTGAAATAAAAAATATTATCAGAAATAAATCAAAGTTTGTCTTTAAATAAAAAAAAAAAAAAGTTCAATAATCTTTGCAAAATTATTTTTAGCCATATTTTTGAATACAGTGCACCATATTGACTAATTGGAACAAAAATCTATTTATTATAAAAAGATTCAGAAATAAATGAGATGTCATTAAATTCTTTTTGAATGATCCAGGAGCATTTGACTCGTAGAGTTCGACCGCTGAACACCACCCGAAAGCTTTGAAGTTATTGAATTATTTAATTTTTTTAACATTCAGGACCTCTCTTAAAAAATTATTTTAACAGCCATGACTTTATGAGTTTATCAACCGATTTCCTTCCATTTATGCTCTACGACTTGGCCACAAATCGATGGGTAGTTCGGCAATTACGTCTACACACAGAAAACTAATTTGTAAATTCTTGTTCAAAATTTTTAAATTTTAACAAACAAAATATTTAAAATTAAATTCTGTTAATCAAAAAAAAAAAAAAAATTTTTATTCGATCTATAAATTCTATTTTGAGAAAGACTACTCTAGCTCGAGGTCATATTTCTTTACTAATTATTGCGATACGTTGTAATAATTACTCTAGTTCGATGTCATATTTCTTTACTAATCATTACGATTCATTGTGATAATTAC
Organism: Pegoplata infirma; assembly: GCA_963921195.1. Lineage (NCBI taxonomy): Eukaryota > Metazoa > Arthropoda > Insecta > Diptera > Anthomyiidae > Pegoplata > Pegoplata infirma. The sequence continues at coordinate 100,579,581 of OY992537.1, forward strand.
TATAGCTCGAGGTCATATTTTTTGAAAAATGTTACTTTGACTATATCATAGTAATGATAAGTAAAACAATATGACCTCGAGCTAGAGTAGTCTTTCTTAAAATTGTTTACGGTAGAAATTTCCCCAATTTTTGTTGTTGATCTTTTCATGAAATTAAATATGATTTAATAATTTATTTTGCATGTTTAATTAAAAAAAAAAAAACATTTGTAATTAAAAATGTTAATTTGTTTTATTCAATTTTATAAATATTTTAAATGTTTGTGAAGGCATTTAATTAAAAAAAAAAATAAAAATTACTCATACACATGAGGAAAAAAAAATCCAAGACAATTAAAATTGCTCTAAATTCCAAATGATTTTTTTTTTCTAAATTGCAATATGTACTCTTAAAAATAAAATATTAAAGCTAAATTTTTAAAATATTTCATAAATTAGTTTTAATGCAAAAAATATATTAATTAGAAATAATAATAAAAAATATCTGATTGCATGCAATCATGCAAGAACAAAAATTCCTTGACTGAAAACCAAAAAAGAAGAAAATGCAACACTTCAAACACTTACCCCCAGTTTCTGTAATACGAACGCCATTCGTCTGCGACGAATTTGCATGTATTTTGTTTTTGTTACAATAACAAAATACACACAAATTCCTCACGAACGAATGGCGTTCGTATTACAGAAACTGGGGGTTAGTGCTAGTTTACAGAAGGCGAACGATACACACGAACGAAAATTTTACATGTATTTTGTTCTTGTTACAATAACAAAACACATGCAAAATTTTCGTTCGTGTGTATCGTTCGTCTTCTGTAAACTGGCACTTAAATACAAAGTTGCATTCATAATAACTAGGGTATTCATTGAAACGGTTAACCGATAATATTTTAATCAAATAAAATTAACGGTACACTCAAAAAAAAAAGTTTGTAAAATGACATAAAATCCCCGTGATTTTACAAATTGTAAATTTGAAAACAAAAAATAAATTTACAAAAAAAATGTAAACTTTCAAAAAAAGTTGTAAATTTACAAAATAAAGTAGAACATCAAATACCAAAATTGTAAATTTACAAATTGTTTGGTTAAACGACTGTTTTTTATGCCAAAAAACTTGTATATACACAATAAAAAGTGGTAAACTTAAAATTTATATTGTAAATATACCATTTTTCTTATTTTTTTGCCGTAAAAACAGTAGTTTAACCAAATAGTTTGTAAATTTACAATATTGTTTTTGTATTTTTCATATTTGTTTTGTAAATTTACAAAAAATTTGGTTTATTTACATATTTGTTTTGTAAATTTAAAGGTTTTTTCCATTGTTGCATCTTATTTTTTTCTTCTTCGGCAGCTGGAGTAGCACTTCAACAACCTGAAATGATTATTTTTTTTCACTTGAACATTTTTAACATACTTTTTCATGTATAACACTGGACTTTTTTTATTTTTTTCGACATTTCGTTTTTCTTAAGTAGAACATATGAGAATTGCGAAGGAGGCTACACAAGAAATTTCTTATATTTTCAGGAAAAATAAGTCAAAAAATAACATATTTTTTTTTATTTTTAATTATTTTCACAAGTATTTTTAAAAAATCGGAAAATTTTTTTTTGGATATTGTAAATTGGATGTTTAAGTACCTGTTAAAATAAGAAAAACTTAATTTTTCATAATTGGTAGCTTTTTATTGACATTTTAGGTGCCAAATTTAAAAAAAAAAAATTCCAAAAAAATATTGTAAAATTACAAAAAAATGGTAAAAATCCAAAAAAAAACTAGAACAATTATATAGTAGAAACACATAAAAATTGTGGTATTTTACTTAACGCAAATTATCAAAAAATGGTGCAAAAATTAAATTTTTTTGCTAAAGCCTACAATTAGATGAAAAATTTTTGTGTCCGGAACTTTAAAAATTTCCAAACTTTTTTTTCATGAAATTTTTTATTTATAAAAAAATATTTTTAACTAAATTTTTTACTCCAAAACGCAAAAAAATCTGAACTTAGAAAATTTTTGCGTGCCCTATTGTTGAATAATGTTTTTTTTTTTTTGTAAAACAACACTAATTCTAGTAATAAAATAAGTTTTGTAAAATTACATTGGAATTTTGTACTTTTCAATACATACATTTCAAACTGAAAACCTTGTAAACGATCTTAAAAAAAAAAATGTTTGTAATAAAACATTTTTTTGGTAAAAAGACTAAATAACATCAAGTAAAATTTTGTTGTACAATTACAGTTTTCTTGTGTAAAAAAACTAAACAGCTTGTAATATTTTTTTAATTTGTAAAATAATTCACTTTTTTGTAAATTTACCTAAAAAATTTGTAAAATAAATTTACCAACATATAATAGTAAAATTACAAAGCAAACTGTAGTTTTCGTTTTATTAAATATACAACAATTTTTGTAAAAAGACAAAAATATTAGTAAAATAGAATTACAAGACCTTTTACTTGAAAATTTACAAACTTTTTTTTTTGAGTGTAGTACAAAAGGGCGTGGCATTTTACGCCCCTTATTGCAGCCATAGTATAACAATGCCTATAGTTCCGCATTCGGTCAACACTATCAGTTCTGAAAATTTAATTAAATTCGAACAGTTTTTGCGTTATTGCGGAGCATGCAGAAATATCATTCAATTCAATACAAAGGAGCATGGCATTTTACGCCCATTTGCCCTATCACCCTCTATTTTGGCACATAGTTAGTACGTGGTCAGTACTATCGTTGATTTTCATGAAAATCGGTCCATCCCATTTTTATATATAGATGTCATTAGTGGTGCAATGTAAAAATTAGATTTTGCCCACCCCTCCACCCACTGGGAAAAAGCATGCCATTTTACGCCAATTTGTCCGATCACGCTCTAATTTGGCATATAGTTTGTACTCGGCTAGTACTATATTTGGTTTAAATTTTATCAAAATCGGTCCATCCGTTTTATACAAGCATGTTATCGTTATAACGTCTATTCGATAAAAATACAAAATAATATATATAAGCCGATTTTTATTTTATTTCTTAGCCGTAATAATTCTTTTAAAATTTATATTTTTTTGTAGAAAAATAACTATTATTAACAACAAAAAAAATAATTATTACTCCATAACTATTACTCTTTGATTAATATTTTTTATTTTTTTTTTAATTATTATGATTTCGAAAAGATGATAATAGTTATAACTCAATGAATATTTTTAAAAATCATTTCAAAAAAATTTATCAAATGTGAATGTTAGGTTGTTCATATATTGTTTTCACAACCAACCCACCTTCTCCCGCAATTTTTTTTTCTCAGAACTCGGCTCAATTCAATTTTTTGTTTTACTATTTTTTTTTGCTAAATTTTTTCCCCCCATTGGAATAAATGAAAAGTCTTTGCTCGGCCGTTTTTCACTTAAAAACTTTTTGTTTTTTATTGATTAAAAAAATCAAAGTCTTAGAACAGATTTAAATTGAAACAACAATTTTATAATTTTATACCATGCAGTCATGGTTCAGGAATTGAACCCGGAGATGTGGATTGGAAAGCTACTTAAAGATGCCCTGAGCTACGACAGCGGTTACTGATGCACTGATTATCTTCTAATTAAGTAAACGCACGTGAAAGCAAAGTCATAAAAGAATGTGGACACAGTCAAACCCGGTTATAACGAACTCCGAGGGACCAGTAAAATAGTTCGTTATAAGCGAAGTTCGCTATAAGCGGGGTTTATTTTATATCAACCTTGTTTTATTTCCAAAAAAACAGTTCCAATTTTGTTTTATTTGAGGTTTTTTTGAAAGTAAACTACTCATTGAAAAGAAAACATTAAAAATGTAAAAAAAAGTTATCAAAATTATAATATTAACCAATAATTTCTAACATTTTGTTATGGGAGTTCGTTATAAAAACGAAAAAAAAAATATACATGAAATTGTGTTCGTGGTCCCACCATAATAAGAAGTTCGTTTTAACCGAGGATTCGTTATAACCGACTTCGTTATAAAAGAGGTATTTTGTGTGAAAATTGTTACCAAAACGTCGGGACTTTAGAATTAGTTCATTATAACCGAGAATTCTTTATAACCGAGTTCGACTGTAATTTGTATGCCTCGTATTTTAAAAGCATTTATGAGCTTCTATTTAGAGTTTAAGTAACACAAATTCTATTTTTGTTACTCCCAAGAAGCGGCAATCAATGTATATTTTTTTAAATCAAGTAAACAATATATCGTCGAACTATATTCAATAAATGCCAACTCGAAAAAGCTTACTGTTCAGAAGAGCTAAAAAACTAGTTATTTCGCATATTATTGCAAAAATAAACAATGTACCTTCCACAAGATGGTTTAAATATTCTAAACAATTTTTACCTATGCAAAAATTTTCATATTTTGCTCTTGTTTGCGTATTTTTCAGAGATGGCATTTATTACTATATCAAAAAACAAATATTTTTTTAGAGTTGGCATATTTTGTCGGAAAATAAAAATACATTTTTTTTGGAAAAATTTTTAAAATTTTTTTTTTTTTGGTTTTTGTTATCCTTAGTACGGTAATTGCAAAAACTGAACAAAAAATTAAAAATCTTTGCATATTTTTAAAAGTTACTAGCTCCGAAAGCCTTTTAATCTCAGGGTGGTCAACTTTGGCACTCTGTAACTCACGCTGTATTGCAATAGGGTCACAAACCAGCTATTTTGAAAGCTTATATCATTGACTTTATTTTCCCCGTTCATAATGTTTCAATCTGATAAATAGTTTGAAAGTTACATACATAAATATAAGCAATAAAAACCAGTCATTAGATATCAAAATCTTTACAAGATTCGTGATTAGCATGGCAAATGCAATAAGATGTGTGGTCTAAAAAATTTTTTGAAAATTTTTTGGAAATTTACAATGGGAGTTGGCATTTATTTCCACCAAAAAAATACGTACTTCGAGTTAGCAGAATAAAAAAATGGATGTAAAACGACAACAAATTATTTTTTTGCTCTGAAATTCTTATGGCAGATAGGTATTACATAGGGGAGCTATTTGCCATCGGAAACTCATTTCCGTCAAATTTGAGTTGGCATATTTTGAATATAGGTTCACGATATGTTTTTAATACAATGTTTTAGAAAAACAAATATTTTTACTCTATTTTATTAACACTAATTTTATTAAGCTATTAAAAAAAAACATAGATATAGATATCTAGATTTATTTTTGAGACATAATTAATAACAGTTACCATATATATAAATATTTCTTAAAAGTTGCAAAATTCCAATTTATATTAGAAAAAAATTTAAAATAATTATTTTCCAAAAAATAAAAAAATAAAAATTAAAAAATAATAATTATGAAACAACGAAAAAAATAAAAGTTAGAAATAAAAGTTATGAAACAACGAAAATAATATTAATTAAAAATAATAATTATATGTAACAAAAATTTTTCCTCTTAGCTTAAAATAATTAAAACCAATTTTTAAAAATATTTCTTAAAAATGGCCAATTTTTTCGACTCTCAAAAATGACCATAACTGTTATTCCGGACCCTTGGTTTTATATATATAGATGTCATTAGTGGTGCAATGTGAAAATTCGATTTTGCCACGCCCCTCCGCCCACAGGCAGAAAATCAAAAATCTGACCGCACAGTGTTACTCCCCAGGCTATTCTGAATATTCCCTGAAAATTTCATCATGATCGGTCAAGCCGTTTTCGAGTCCATACGGAACATACATACATACCCACATACATATTTCCATTTTTATATATATAGATTTTTTTATTTTTTTTTTTAATTTTCATAAATCCAAAACTTTGATCGCCGGGCGCCACGGGGTTATTTTATCCCATTTAGGTCTAGTAGAATAAAACTTACAAGGGAAGTCTCCCTGGTGTCACCCTCCGATCTTCATGAAATTTGGATATGTTGTTAAGTACGAAAATTAATTCGCCACGTATTTTTTTTTAGCGGCTCAAACTCATTTTTAGGGGGGGTGGATTTGTATGGGGGGAAATAAACCTTTTTCAGTTTTTTACGATTTACGCCTATTTAAGCAAAATTAATATAGGCATGTTGGTATCAGATTAAAGGTATTAAAAATACCTATCTTGTGGTGCTAACAACGAGCCAAAGAAGATAATATTTTTCGACTTATTAACAAAAATGTCCTAAAATTTTGGTATTTTACTCAATATAATGAAAAGTTGTAAATGTTTGGACACGTTCTTAGCACATGTAGATAGGTTTTACAAAGACCTTTCATTTGGTATGTAACAAGGCTAGGTTTCTTTGCATAATATAGGAGATAAACGAAAAAAACTGAAAAATGGCCTTGTCTTCCCCCCTCCTTTTTACCACCTAAATATGAATTTGTGTGAAATTTAACATTTAATGTCTAACATTAAACATTTAATGTAGAAAATTAAATACGTAATGTGCATTATTACACATTTAGTATTCAAGATCAATTTTGAACTCATTATAGTAGTAAATTTCAATAAAAATTTATTACAGTGTATATTTTAACAGGGTGCTTCAAAAAAAATTTTTTTTTAAATGCATGGTTTCTAATATACATATAATTATTAAAAATTGTTAATTTGGTTAATGTTGGCCGTCATATTTAAAAACAAAAACGTCAAACTTTATAATACCGATGGAAGTTATTGATGAATTAGTCATCAACTGGAAACACAAAATTCATTCATTGTTATTCAAAAATGTTGTTTATTGTTAAATTTTGTGTTGTAGTTGTTTTTGTTGCAACAACTGTTTTGTATTTACAAAAACAAAAACATATAAAATTTAACGCCTATTTAAATATTAGTTCCGCCTATTTCTTCGATTTTTTCCCTCTTCTATTTCTTCTTTGTGTCTAAAATTAATTTTTTTATTGCAATTAATATTTTATTCATGTCTCATACAAAAAAAATCTATGAAACTTGTTGTTTTTGTATAATTTTATTACCAAGTTTGTCTTACATTTCTAAATATAGAAATATTTATGTTTTTGTTTTTATAATTTTATAAAAAATAATAATGACGAGGTTTAACTTGTTATTATGCTTCTCAGGCAATTGCACAGTATTTAAACCATAAATGGTGTTAAAAAGTTTTTATCGTAAATTTTTATTAGTTATTGGTTTTTTTACAAATTTTACTTAGGCAATTTATATAAAAATCCTAGTTCAACAAGTCATAAATTTAATTGTTTCCTTAATATTTTTAATCAACAAATTTTTGTAGTCTTTACTTACTGTCATAAATTAGATGTTTGATTTAAACAATAAAAACATACCTGCAATGAAAAAAAGAAAAACATAAATTATTGTTTTGTAATTGATTTATGGAAAATTTATGTTAAAAATAGGTACACTTAAAAGAAAACCTACTTTCAAACAAAAAAAAAACTTGTCAAATTACTAAAAAAAAGTCTCGTAATCCCATTTTACTAATATTTGTCAGTTTTCCTTGTTTTTTAACAAAAAATTTTCGATCGAAATTTAAATTTTTTTTTGTAATATTACAATTTTTTTTTGTAATTTTACAAATTTCCAAAATAATTTTACAAATTTCCAAGGTTTTTTTACAAAAAAATCTAGTAAATTCACGAGAATTTCTTGTAAGTTTTTTTTTGCGCCAAATAAGTTGTAAATTTACAAAAGCTTGTAAAATTAAAAAAAAAATCGTCATTTTTACTAGGAATTCTAGTAAAATAGTAGGTAGCAAAAAATCACCTCCTCCTTTAAAATTTTATTGGTAAAAAGTTTGTAAAATTACAAAATTATTGGTAAAAAGTTTGTAAAATTACAAGGAATTCTTGTGGAGGTAGAAAAAATAAAAATAACAAGTTTTTCTTGTCATTTTACAAGGTTTTTCTTTTTATTTTTTTGTTTTCTGCTGTTGAACAGAGGTTTTATTTTAAATGCAACGATAAAAAAAGGAAGAGTGATTCAATTTTATTAAGCTTAAAAAATTAGCGTCAAAATTCCAAAAAATATTTAAAACATGTCCGATTTTAAACGATTGTCATGTGAATTCTTGATTAAAAAAAATCGTATTAATTCAAAAATTAACAAAAAAAAGTCATTAATCAACATACCAAAGCCAATTAAGACCCATGAATTAAATAATTTTTGTTGCTATTGATTTAATTAATTGATGTGTGTTGGGTGTAGTGTATAATTTTTTTTTTTTTTTACAAGTCGAAAAATCATTGACAAATTAAAACAAAAAACAAGTGAGAGTGTTAAATTCGGGTGTGCCGAATCTTTTATACCCTGCAAAATGGTAAAAAAACAAGTAAAAAAGTTAAATTCGGCCTTGCGAATGTATGGATATTTTCAACAATGTCACAAAGATTATTAAAAAAATAAATAAAAAAAAAAAATTAAAAAAAAAAAAATTTGCAAAAAAATTACAAAAAAAAATAAATTTTTGGTGAAAAAAAGATCCGCGGAATTTTTATTTGTAAAAAAATATGTTTGTACTTGTATAAGTATCCAATTTCGTTTACATTTGTAAACCAGCAGCCGAATTAAAGCATTTTGTATTTTTAGGTTATGTGGAATGTCCCAAAGTTATTGAGATATCCTTAAGTTTTTGTTCATAACTTTTGAATCGCTAAACCGATATCGCTCAAATGGGATACCAAACTACTCGGGAGAACTTAAAAAAAATATGTTAAGTTTCAGCCATATCTGTATGGTATTTTGGCCGTGATCGCCATTTCAACAGACAGACGCTAGAATTAGAGTTTCTGAATAACCGATAAATTTAGTAACCGCGGTTACGGTTATAAAAAATTGAATAACCGATCGGTTTCGGTTATTTTCGGTTATCAGTAAAAATTTTATTCCGGTCGAAAAACTTAATTTTAAAATAGTTTTTTATTAGAATCGAATTCAGTTTAAATTCCCATTTTGGTTTAGCTTCCGCTTATGTCTTTTGAACAGAAGACTTCAGTTCATCTTCCAAAGGTCCAGTAGTTCCTTAACTTCAGAACTGGATAATTTTTCAACTGGATATAAACCCTTAAGTAATCTTAATAGTAAAGCAAAAAACTTAAATTTAAAAGATTTTAAATTTGCTATTATAAACCGTATTTTTATTGAAACGAATTTATCTGAAACTTCAAATTTCTAAAATTTGTCTCCATTAATTTGTTGTTTGTTGTAAACCAAAAATAAGTCTAAACCCAAAATTGGAAAAGTTGTCGTTAAATTCATGGATATTCACAGTTATATATCGCCTACCTCTAGTGCTTGTCCATTCATAGTTATGCTAAAATTTTCCCATTTTGAATCTCAAAAAAATTAAGAGCTATATTCATAACAAAAAACGGGAAATTAACTTTTTCACACTCATTTTGATTAAAAGGGAAAACTTGACACTAAATTTTAGTTACTTATTTCTTTATTATAAAAATAAAACGAGTGCCTTACTATCCCTAATTAAAAATTGCGAGTTAAAATGCTAGCTGCTAAATTATAGCCACTCGCTTTTTTGAATAGTTATTCTAAATGTGAATATAATATGAATCGTACAGTCACTGTAACATTAAAATGTTAAAGTGACTGCGTAGCAGTGAAATTTCGCTTATGCAAAAGTTAATAATTAAATTTTTTCAACGAAAAACATATAAAATATTTATATAAATAGTTGTTTATTTAAATTAATTTTTCTAAATGCAAAAAAAATATAAAAAATTTATTCTATTATTAAAAAGCGGATAACCGAAAATATATGGGTCGGTTTCGGGTTCGGTTTTTGGCTTCAATAACCGCGGTTTCGGTTACGGTTATAACCGAAACAGAAACTCTAGCTAGAATGTCTTAGACCAATGGTTCCCAACCTTTTTTACGCCACGCCCCACTTTTAAGTTTAAAAAATTGCCTTGTCCCCCCTACACTCAAGAAAAATTGCTATTTTTTTCAATTTTTGTTTCTAATGAAAAATTACTACTGGTTTAGTAGAGTTTTTGTAAAATAAGCATTTTAACTAAGTTTTTAGTAAAAATTTTAAGCGATTAACAAAATTTTTTTAGTTAATTTTGCTAAAAAAAAATGTTTTTGCAGTTAATTTGACTAAAAAAAGTCTTTAAAATTTTCTCGTTGCCCCCCTGGAAGCTTCAAATTGCCCCCTAGTGGGGCGAGAATCAAAGGTTGGGAACCATTGTCTTAGACTGACCAATAATGTATACATTTTCCTAGACCCAGATGAGTTACAAATGGAATGACAAACTTTTATATAACCTCTATCCCAAAGTGGAGGGTATAAAAAATAAAAAAAATGTAAATATTACAGAGAATCTTATTTTGTGGGAGGGGTGGGGCTCTGCAGGGGACATTGGGAAATATTTTTCCCATTACGATAAATGTTATCAAATTCGTTTACTATAACTTTGCACTAAAGTTATAATACCAAAAATTCTGTTTTAATTTTTAAAATAATAAAAATAATTTATTATTCGACCTATAAATTCTATTGAAAATTATTACTCCAGCTCGAGGTCACGTTTTTTTTACTAATTATTACAATGATATTTTCAAAGTAAAAATTTTCAAGAAACTATTTAAAAAGTTTGTTTTAAATAGATTGGTTTGGTCATTTTACAAGACTTATTTGACAAGAGTTTTGGAATTTGTCAGATTTCATGGTCAAAAGTATTTAGCAAATTTACAATCGTTAGTGGCAAAACATAACCCAGCAAAACTTAGATTACCAAATAAGGTATAAAATAAGGTATAGGATTTCTTATTTTATACATTGCAGCATTGATGATTTTTACAGGGGATGAGACTTAAAGTAATGCATACGAGTAAGGTATATAATATAGCATACCAGAACGTAATATATAAGGTGTTACTAGTAGTGAAAAAGTAATTTTGTATTAAATTTACTCACGTGATTGTAAGTGAGTGTAAGTAGATAAAATATGCTCGTGAGTGTGTGTCGTTAGAAATTTCCTGTCGTGAGCCCATCTCTAGTTTAAACTTATGCATTTTTTTATAAAATAATTATTTTTTATGTTATTGTAATGCATTATGCATCCAATTATAAATAATGCATTATTTCAAACTTTCAAATAATACATAATGTAGCAAATATAAGTCATCCATGATTTTATGTTTAGAAATAACAAATATGAAATACATTTTTTCCAATAATCATGCATTACGTAGCAAATTATTAGTAATGCATTATTTTTCACTTGAAAATAACACGTTGTGGAACAAATATTTGGTAAGACATCCTAAAATAATGCTACAAATAAGGTATATACATTACCTGGTAATGTGTTATATAATCACTACCCATTACCAAAGTTTTGCTGGGAATGTCTTATATTCGTATGTAAGTAGACATAATGGGAAGTTATGTCCTAAATACACAACAATATAGCTTTAAATTTAAAAAATTTTAATGGCTAAATACTTTTGACAATGGAATCTGACAAATTCCAGATTTTTAAAATGTTTGAAAAAAAACATGTCTTGCGACAAATCATGGGGGTAATTGTATAATTCGATTCGATAGAAACTGTTCGAATTCGGAAAATTTTGATCCTTTGTAAAATGTAACTCGCTATGAGAAAAATATTTTTTTGTTTATTTTTAGAATAAAATGATAAACATTAATATGCCAAAATATTTTCGCTCGAATAAAAACTATTTTAGGTACTTTAAATTGGAAGCAAAAATGTCGTTCGAATAGCTTCTCTTTTCGAATCGAAATACACAATTACCCCCCATATTTATTTATTTTGATGAACACGATTATCAAAAAAAAAAATTTAAATCGGTCCACCGGTTTTTAAGGTATCGCTATTTTAAAATTTAAAAAAAATCGCGGTATTTTCATACCTTCAAAAAATTTCTTTAAAAAAAAAATTAAATTACGTTTCCTTGACCTTTTCGTATAGCACGAGACACTCATTCATTTAAACATAATTCGAGCCAAATCCGATCACTTTAACACGTGGCACCCTTTGATCAAAGTTTTAAATTTTTGGAAACATTTTGGAAAATTTTTGAAAAATAAAAAAAAATATCTTGCGATACATTATTTTTATTAATTTTGGCATTCTAAATAAGAATATTAGAATATTTCTGAAATCGATCGAGCGGTTTTCGAGATATAGACATTCAAAATTGGCCAAGAAATTTCTTAAAATGGAGTATTTTTCTAACGTTCAAGGATGTTGTAGAACAAATCTAACATTTTCTTTTTATTTGACTTTTTTATAGAGCTTGAGACAAATCCGTCTATTTTACCCATGGCGCCCTTTGATCAAAGTTAAGAATTTTTGGTGAAAATTTTCTAAAATACCAAAATCGAAGCGCGTCAGGAGTTAAGATAATCGGCTTTGGCTCAAATCAATTTAAATTAAATAACTTGAGTTTCTCTCAAGCTCTAAGTATGAAAGGGTCAAGCAAAAAATAATTTAGAGATTTTTTTTTTAATTTCTTGACCGTAGGAAAAATCGCAATCTTTTCAAATTTATGATAGCGATATCTCGAAAGACGTTCGACAGATTTAAAAATGTTTTCATAATTGTATTCAGCGCATCAAAATAACTAAATGAGACATATTTTTTATTTTTTAAAAAAATTTTCAAAAATTCAAAACTTTAATCGCCGGGCGCTTCGGGTTAATTTTATTTGATTAAATTTCAACCACAGAATTTTTGGGTCTAGTAGAACAAAAATTTGCCCGGACCCTTGGTAAATCAAAAGGTGAAGAAACAAGTAAAAAAGTTAAATTCGGCTTGCCGAATGTATTGATACCCTCCACAATTTCAAAAAGATTATTGCAAAAAAAAATTATTTAAAAGGAAATACTATTGAAAAAAAAAAAAAAAAAACAAAAAAAAAATTCAGCGAAAAAAAATTTTTGGTAAAAAAAACCGCGATTTTTTTTTTTTGCAAAAAATATGTTCGTACTTGTTTAAATACCATTCGGTGTTCAATTATGTTCACATATGTCAACCAGCAGCCGAATTAAAGCATTTTGTATTTTTAGGTTATGTTGAATGTACCACAATTTTTGAGGTGTCCTTACATTTTCCTTCATAACTTTTGACCCGATATCGCTTAAATGCAATACCAAACTGCTCGGGAGAACTTCCAATAAAAGTTTTAAGTTTCAGTCATCTCCGTGTAATATTTTGGCCGTGACCACCATTTCCCCAGACAGACAGACGGACATCGCTAGAATGTCTTAAAATCGATCACTGATCAATTATATATACACTTTATGGGGTCCAAGACCTTTATGAGGTCACAGACCGATATTTCGATGAGTTATAAATGGAGTGACAAACTTATATATACCCTCTATCACTAACAATTAGTGTAGGGTACAAAAAATGCCATTCTTATGAGACATATTCGGGCCAAGCCCTTTTTTTCGTGTCTTCAACAGACAAACAGACCGCCATCGCTAGAATGTCTTGAAATCGATCGCTGATCAAAAATATATACGTTATGAAGTCCAACACCGATATTTCCATGCGTTACACACAGAATGACAAAGTGAATGTACCCCCATACTGTGTTTGGAGGTTATACAAATTTAACCAATATTAAACAAACATGCAAGAGCATGTCTAAAAATCACTTTTTTTCAAAAATAAAATGTCATGTTTAAATAAAGATCATAGAAAGGCGCAAAAATCTCCCATATATATGATTTAGATGTTTTTCTTTTTCCTGGTAAATTTCTTTTCATAATTATTAATTTTGTGTGACGAACATTTTCCAAGTTGCAACATTGTTGCATGCAATTTTTCACAACTTAAATGGCTTGTGCAAAAAGTGAAATAACGAGGAAAGTCACCCTGGTAAAACATGTTTTAAAATGATTTTGAATAATTAGAAAAAAATACGTACAGACGTAAACTAAAGGTTGTAGAAGAACAAAATTTGATGGAGTAATTTTAAAATCTCTTTGATCAAAATTAAAAGAATTATAATTCGATTGTGCTGAAATGTATAATGGATATTAATGGATCAAACCAGATATGAGCAAATCAATAAATTTTTTTTAAGGCTTCAAGTTGAAAAAATGCAGAATAAAATTTGAATTTCCAAAAATTATAGACATTTCTAATATTCCCCATACCGGTTTCAAACACTCCAGTTAGTGTTATCATCAGCAGGAATTTAAATGTCGGTTTGTCTTGTTAATTGAAATTGTTTATGATATATGTGAATTTTTATAGTTTCTACAGAATAAATTTTGATAGTTTCCAACACTAAAATTATTACTGTCCGACCGAATATTCGGCTTCGCCCAAAAAGCACTATTCGGCCACTATTCGGCTTCGGTAACAATTTTGGCCGAATAGGCCGAATACACTCAAAAAAATAAAACTGTAAAGTTAACAAAATTTTTTTTGTTAACTCGAGTTTACTGGATTTTTAGCAAATTTTTAGTTAAAATCAGCGTTTTAACTACTTTTTCTAGTTAAGTTCAATTTACGAAAATACTAGTTTTGTACAAATTTTGAATTAATTTTTTTTGTTGACTTAAAAACTGAGTTTACGAATTTTTACTAATTAATTTGCTGATTTTTTGTAACATTTTTGTCAAGTGAAAAATTTTAAACATTTTTTGTGTAGCCTCCTATGCAAGTCTCATAAGTCCTACTTAAGCTGAACTTAATGCTGTAAAAAAAAAGAAAAAAATAAGTGAAGTGTTAGTGTTTAAAACCAATATTTACCAAACTTAAAATTTTTTACAAAAAGTTTAGCTGAATTCAACTAATAAAAAATGTTACGAAATTTTCAGCTGAATTTTTAGTTAAAATTAAGTTTTTTTCGCTACATTCATTCTACGAAAAATTAACTAAATATTTTTTGTTATATTAACTAGAAATTTAGTAGGTTCAAAATCAGGTGTTTTTTTAGTTAAATTTAACTAAGTTTTTTGCTAACTTTACAGTTTTATTTTTTTGAGTGTATCCCGCCGAGTCGAGTTTTATTTTTTTCTTGGTTTTACTACATAAATACTTTTTTTTTAATATTCGGCTTCGGCTTGGCCGAATAGTGAAAATTTGGCCGAATATTCGGCTTCGGCCAAAAAAGGTGTATTCGGTCGGACACTAAAAATCATATTTCTAGCAATCTCAACCTTACTTCATACTTTCTTTCAATTCTGATTTGGAATTCCAACATGATCTGGAATTACACTTTTGCATTAAATTATAATGAATTCTTTATTATTTCTTAAATTCAATGAATTCGTTTAAAAATTTTTAATTCATTTCTGAGCGTAAATTTATGAACAAAATTAATTGTTAAAACATTGTGATGTACAGTCTTTTGGAATGAAAATACATCTAACAATTAGAAAAATGTTTTTGCAGAAAAAGAACTGTTGCTCTGACTTATGTGTGATGTCTTACTATTAAAATGTGTAAAAAAATGTCATAATCATTTGCGTGCAGAGGATCCCAAACATTTTGCCTCATAGCTCATAGTGACAGTTCAAAAAATACGATTAAAAAAACTTTTCCTTACTTTATTCAGAAATTTTGATGTGAGAAGAGGACCATACACAATACTGCATGTCGTCCAACTTGCTGGATGAACGTGTGTATTTTGTTTTTATAATGTTCATCAAACAAGACAATACACGATCAAAATCGCATTTTTATCCAACAAATTGTACGGCATGCAGTATCGTTTATGTCCCCCTAGAGAGACCGTATAATATGTTATTATCAGAGCCTATGTTTCTGTTTTTTTTTTTCATAAGTTTGTCATTCCGTTTGTAACTCAACGAAATATCGGTCTAGGACCTCTTAAGTTATATATTATATAGATCAGTGACCGATTCTAAGAGACATTCTAGCGATTTCCGTCTGTCTGTGTAAATGGTGATCACGGCCAAAATATTACACAAATATGATTGCAACTTAACATATTTAATTACAGTTGCTTCGTGAAGTCTGGTATTACATTTGAGCGATATCGGTTCAGCGGTTTAAAAGTTATGAATGAAAATGTAAGAACAGCTAGAAAATTTTCGTACATTCAATATAACCTAAATATAAAAAAAAAAATATTCGGCTGCTGGTTGACAACAGTAAACAGAATTGGATACCGAACGAGTACAAACATATTTTTAGAACACAATTTTTTTTTTTTCGCGGAATATTTTTCACCAAATTTTTTCAGCGGATTTTTTATTTTTTATTAATATTGTTTATAAATTTTTTTAACAAATTTTTTTTACAAATAAAGTATTTTGCAATAATCTTTCGTACATTGTGGAGGGTATCCACCATAATCCCGACAGGACCGAATTAAACTTTTTTACTTGTTATGTCTTAAAACAATTAAATGACCAGGACAAATTTCCGCAGATTAAGGGTCGCTGATTTTTGCACATTATCGACAGTAAAGGTGTGACTGAAAAGTGTCAACGACAAACGAGTTCAAGCATATATCGTTCACAACAGAGATGGAAAAGCCGGAACACTTTTCTATACTTTGTACTTTATACATTTACTGTATTTTGGTACATTTTCAAAAGTACCGCAGTAACTTAACTTTTTTTATTTGAGCGTAAATCTGTTTTCGTCTATCAAATATGTTTATCGCGTTTTTCAATTCGTAAAGGTATTTTAACAAGCGTGTTTATCGTGTTTTTCAATTCGTAAATCCAAAATATAACTTATAAATAATTCACGGGTTTGCTCATACACACAAAAAATTATGGATACAAATTTTCAATTAAATCTATTGATCAACAAGTGAGAGTGTTAAATTCGGCTGTGCCGAATCTTTGATACCCTCCAACATGGTAAAATACACATAAAAAAATTTCAGAGGCGTTTTTAGGGAGAGGGATCTGTGGGGGTGCTGGGGGGTACCTTCCCCAACGCGATAAATGTTTACTAAATTATTTATTATGCTTTTTAAACTTTAGTTATACCATTTTTTCATAATTTTTATGTTTTTTTTTTTTAATCCACGCCCACAAAAGGGGGCGGGGCAAAAAAAAAACAATATTTTGTAGCACCCCGGGGCCTAAGTGTATGACTTTTAATCCTTTCTGACATAAAAAGGTTTCATTTGTTTGACAAAAATGCAAAAAAGCTGCAAAAAATCGCGCTTTTATAAAGGTTTTTTTAGTTCTTTAAGGGGGAACTTTTTTGCCCCTTATCCGATTTTATAGTGCGTTTACATTGGATTTCTAATCTAGTAAATTGCGATTTTAATCTACTTAGCAATCTGTACCGTTTACATTGGCATTTTTTGCATTTGAGAAGATTAAGATTGGCATTTATAACAGCAAGTTGGTAATAAATGTGTGTGACTGCGTCAAAAGACAGCGACGGTAATTAGCCGTCGTATGATTAACAAGGAGAGTGACGGCGTTTAAAAATAATAATGACGGCGGCATAAACATACTTGGCGGCGTCATCAAAGCGGCAGGCTTTGTGTCGGTGTTTTTCAGTGTTGGAAAATGCAAATAATAGAAATACAGAGTTGTATCTAACTTTACCAAATTGCGTTTGCCGATTAGAGTCTAAACTACTAGATTGAAAAAAATAAATTTGTAAGGGCAATCTAATAGATTAAAGCTGGATTGGAACCACAATCTACTTTAAGCTAGCTTAGAGGACCAGTGTAAATGCACTATTACCCATTTCCGAACTTAACCGGCCTATGACTATGAGACACATTCGTGTTAATTTTCAGGAGTCTAGCTCTTTTATTATGGACTGAATCGTGCTTTATACAGACGGACGGACGGACATTCATAGAATGACTTATAATCGATCATAGATCAATAATATATATACTTTATGGGGTCCCCGACCGATATTTCTATGCGTTACAAACGGAATAACAAAGTGAGTATACCCCCATACTGTGGTTGGAGGGTATAACAAAATTTAAATGAGTCAATCAATGCTTTGATTAAAATTTTTTTATCTTCTTTAACTGTCGAATTACAAATTTTCAACATACCCGATTTTTTTTCTCGCTTTAATTTATTTGAATAGATAATTCAAAAATATTCAAAATAATCAGGTTTTACTTTTTTTAATTGTTTGCAACATATTGGAAAGCAAAAAGGATGCATTTTTTGATCATTTTATCATAAGCTTACAATTCGTTTGTTAAATCAATTATTATTTTGATTGACTATAAATAAAAAATTGATAAAATTTTTGATCAAAATCGAAAAAATGTTTGATGATTGGTATAACAATTTTCTTAATTGGAGGAATTTCAAAAAAAAAAATTGATTGAATCCGCGTTTTTGTTGATTGAAATTCGTTTCAAATTTTTTCTGTGTAACTTTTTAGCCACTAGACCGATTTCGATGAAATTCAATACCAACCTAACCAGGACAATTACAAATATGTATGGCAAGCTTCAGCAGCATCCAAGTTGTTTTTTCGAAAGTTAAAGTGATTACAACAGACGGATATTGCTATATCGTCTTAAAATCGATAATGTCCCAGACTTATACTTCGAAGTGTTACAAACAGAAAGGCAATAATTGCACTCAAAAAAGCCTTGTAAAATTACAAGATAAACTTGTAACTTTTTTCTTGCTACCTCCTATTTGACAAAAATTCCTAGTAATTTTACAAGCTTTTTACCAATAATTTTGTAATTTTACAAGGTTTTTACAAATAAAATGGTAAATTTACAAATTTTTTTACACGATAAAATTTACAAGAAGATTTCGTAACTTTACTAGATTTTTTGCTACCTCCTATTTTACGTGAGTTCCTAGTAATTTTACAAGCTTTCACCAATAATTTTGCAATTTTACAAGCTTTTTACCAATAAAATTGTAAATTTACAGTTTTACAAGGAATTCTCGTGAATTTACTAGATTTTTTTGTAAAATTTTCTTGGAAATTTGTAAAAATACAAAAAAATTGTAAAATTAAAAAAAAAATGTAAATTTCTATCCAAATTTGTTTTTAAAAAAACTAGGAAAACTGTCAAATATTGGTAAAATGGGATTACGTGACTTTTCTTAGTAATTTGACAAAAAAAAAATTTTTTGTGTGGTTAGCAGTGAAATTTCTTTTTAACTAAGTTCTAAGAAGACACACGATTGATCAAATAAATAAATTTAAAAAAAAAATTGTACCGTTTGGTTCGAAAAAGTACCATTTTCACAATTGACATCTTTAAAGAATGATATATCTCATAAAATAACTTCGTTGGAAGTTGTTTAATATCTCAAGAAGAATTAAGATTGTTAAAAATCAGAACAAATTTGGTACCGTCAGGTTTAAAAAAAGTACCTTTTTCAAGTACCATTTAAAATATGAAATGTTTCATCTCTGTTTAACACACCGTTGATGAGAAGGCGATGACAGATGTCATACGACAACGATGGTGATGGGTTGTTAGAAAATATTGTAATAAAAAATTGTGTAAGGCAGGTTGTTTTATTACGTTAATATGACAAACAAACCAAATAAAAAAAGAAGGTGCTAAATGTTTGTTTTTTTTTTACAAACTGGGGCTGCATTTTACTGTTTATTTTGTTAATTTGTATAATTGCTATTTGTGAAATTTCTCTCTACTGGAAGATATACAGTAGCCGCGAAAAGTGTACGTACGACTACATAGTAGATATAATTCGTTAACGACAAAGTTTAAAATAATAGACATAATTATAACCAAACAAGTATTTTTGTAAATAGTGCTGTGTAGGTAATTTTTCAAGCTTTAATTGAATTTTAGTTGAATGGCGTCCAGATTGAGTAAATATTAAATTTGCTACGAGGGCCGAAATAGAAAAACCTTTTTTAGAAATTTTTTTTTTAAAAAAATTTTCCAATAGTTTATATTAAGTTTTTTTTTTCAACGACTCAAACATAATGATTTTTTTTTTTAAATACAGTATAGGAAATCCGCATTTTGTGACCTTTAATTCTTTTGACCACCAATTTTTTGTAAACAAAGAAAAGATCTAATGGTTTATTAGTTTTAGTAATGAGATATACAAATAATTAAACATTTTCTTTGTTTACAAAAAATTGGTGGTCAAGAGAATTGGAGGTCAAAAAATTAATATTTCTTCTACTGTATTTAAAAAAATTTCATTTTTGTTTGAGTCCTTGGAAAATTTTCTTAATAAGTGAATATAAACTACTGAAAAAGAAGTCGTTCAATAATTTCAGTTTCCATTTCGATCCTCATAGCACATTTAATATTTACTCAATCTGGACGCCAGTAAGCTTAAATTAAAGCTTGATAAATTGCCTACACAGCACTTTTTACAAAAATACTTCTTATATAATATTATAATTGGACCTATAATTAATTTGTCGTCCAAGAGCTGCATCTACTATGTAGTCGTACGTATACTTTTGCCGGTCACTGTATGTAATGTATTTTAGTTGTTTGGTTGTCACCTGCCATCACGTCGTTGTTTTTAAATTATCAAGTTGGTAAAAAAATAAAATTTAGACTTCTTTTCGCACCTAATCAGTATTTAAGTGAGCATATAAATGATATTAAAAATACAAAAAACAATAATAAAGCATGTATAAAATAAAAACACACTCACTTTTTGAGCATTTTTTATTTTATTATTTTATTTTAAAAGAAACTCGCTGGTACGAAGTTCAGTTGGAGGGAACTTTTTTTTCGTATATTTTCAAGATAAGGCTAATGAACCCGTGACAACAACGAAAGTAACAAAAATAAATTTAAAATGAGTTTTTTGTTGTCAAACAAAAAAAATTAACGTTACAATAAATATTTAAAATAAACAAACATTTTAATAATAATATACATCTTGGGTAATCCAAAGAGTCCAACCTATGAACTGCTGATCTTTAAGATCTTTTTGTTTTAAATCGAATTACACAATAACCCCCAGCAAAACTTAGATTACCAAATAAGGTATAAAATAAGGTATAGGATCTCTTATTTTATACATTGCAGCATTGATGATTTTAACAGGCGATGAGACTCAAAGTAATGCATCCACATTATCACAAAGAATACCAGTAAGGTATAAAATAAGTCATAAATTTATAACGAAGAATACGAGTAAGGTGTAAAATATATGATATTTTATAGGTTACGAGAAATGAAAGAATATAGCATACCAGAAGATAACATATAAGGTGTTACAAGTAGTGAAAAAGTAATTTTGTATTAAATTTTCTCACGTGATTGTAAGTGAGTGTAAGTAGATAAAATATGCTCGTGAGTGTTTGTCGTTAGAAATTTCCTGTCGTGAGCCCATCTCTAGTTTAAACTTATGCATTTTTTTATAAAATAATTATTTTTTATGTTATTGTAATGCATTATGCATCCAATTATAAATAATGCATTATTTCAAACTTTCAAATAATACATAATGTAACCAAATATAAGTCTTCCATGATTTAATGTTTAGAAATAATAAATATGAAATACATTTTTTCCAATAATCATGCATTACGTAGCAAATTATTAGTAATGCATTATTTTTCACTTGAAAATAATACGTTGTGGAACAAATCTTTGGTAAGACATCATAAAATAATGCTACAAATAAGTTATATACATTACCTGGTAATGTGTTATATAATCACTACCCATTACCAAAGTTTTGCTGGGCCCCCCTGATTTCAAGGCATTCGGAGCCCGTCCCCATCACCATTTTTGATCTGTCCGTTAAAATTTAGGTCGCATTCTCTGTTAACAGAGTTTACCGTCTTCCCTAGTTGGTTTTTGGTTTATCAAAGTTCGTCTGTTCGAGATATAGTCGGTTTTGGGTTCCAGTGCCGTCCCGCCCAACATATTTAATATTGAGTCCAGTACTTACCTAATTATTAAAAATAAACCACTGTGCACCGTTGACGTTTGGCATATGTTGGGAATTTACATGGTAAGGTTGGTATAGCAATCCAGCGAAATCGGTTCAGTGGTTCAAAAGTTATGAGCAAAAGACTGAATTTCGGTAAGGGTTTTTGGTGAATTTACGAGATAAAAAATACGCTAACTTTCGAAAGGCAATT
The DNA here is from genome assembly GCA_963921195.1 of Pegoplata infirma. Lineage (NCBI taxonomy): Eukaryota > Metazoa > Arthropoda > Insecta > Diptera > Anthomyiidae > Pegoplata > Pegoplata infirma. The sequence continues at coordinate 100,601,586 of OY992537.1, forward strand.
CTGAAGATTATGAAGCTTGACATATATATTTGTAGTTCCTCTGGCCTAGTTCGTATTAAATTTCAACCAAATCGGTTTAGTGGTTCAAAAGTTATTAGCAAAACCGTGAATTTCAGATTAGATTCACCTTTAATTCACGTGTTGAAAACCCGTTAAACCTGTTTTGAAACCATGGGAAAGCCACAAAAATATTTTACAACGTATTTTTGTCACTCAAAAATATTTTTAACACAAAAAAAATACACTCGAAAAAATTTTACACTCAAAAAAAAATTTAGTAAATTTTTTTTATTCAAAAATTAGTTTAAAAAAAAGTTTTTACAAAAAAAAAATACACTCGAAAAAATTTTACACTCAAAAACAAATTTAGTAAATTATTTTTATACCCTACACCACTCCGTGGTACAGGGTATAATGAGTTTGTGCTGATGTTTGTAACTACCCGAAATATTGGTCCTAGACCTACCTTGAAGTATACCGATCAGAGAAACAAGCCGACCGGCTCAAAACCGGCGGCGCGCCGCCGCCGACCATTTTTCACATTCTACGCCGCCATTTTTTCACATTTATGCCGCTGGAAGCCGCTTAAACCAAGCCGCCAAATCAGTCGACTCCAATCGACTTATCATTACAAAAATCACAACACAAATTCACAAAAATACTACTCGCAACAAAAAGGAAAAATGAGCTGATGATTGAACCGCCGCCGGCTAAAAACTGCAAACGCCGCCGCCGGCAAGCAAAATTGGTTGCGCCGCCGCCGCCGAAAATTTCTTGTCGGCTTGGTTGCCTGATACCGATCGGCTCAGAATTACAGAATTACCGTCCATCCGTCTGTCCATCTATCTGTTTAAGCACGATATTTGAAACTTAAGCATCTTTTGACCCAAGGACGAAGCCTATTGAAATTGGAAAAAATCGGTCCATGTTAAGACCTAGCCCCTATACAAACGGCATTGTGGAGGGTATTCATAGATTCGGCCAAGTCGAATTTAACTTTTCTACTTGTTTAAGCTCAGGTGAGCATTTATTATAGTTTTTTTTTTTTTTTACTTTTAAAAAATTAAAAACTTTAGTGGGCCATAAAAAATCTATTCGAACTAACTTTGCAAAACTTTTTAAGGATTTCGTTTATTTGATGGTCTACTTTCATTTTGCATTGGAGCCATTTAGGCTCAAGGCGATGAACCAAAATTGGTTGCACAGTGTAATTAATGGCCAACCAGTATATAAGCCTTCGGCCAAATAGCACTAATCGGCCACATTTTTAACCGAATATGGCAGAATAGCGAATAATGATATACAATTTTAAAATAAATGTTGAAAATGAAATAAAATTGGGTGGGATGCAACAAAAACATTTTAAAAAGTGATTTTGTTAAAAAAATTTTACACTGAAAAAAATGCTACACTCAAAAAAATTTTACAATCAAAAAAAAAAATTTACACTCAAAAAATTTTACACTGAACAAATTTTACACTCAAAAAAATATTACACTAAAAAAAATTTTACACTAAAAAAAATTTATATTCTAAAAAGTGTAGGCCAGGTTTTAAAATGAACTTGTAATTTTAATAGGCTTCGTCTTTGGGTAGCTTAAGTTTCAGGACAATATTTTGGTTAGTTACTAACATTAGCACAAACTCATTATATCCCTTTAGAATGGTGCATTATGGTGTAGGTTATAAAAACTTCTAGAATTTTACGCTTATCAGATTTTTATTGTTGTTGTTTGGTAACAAGAATATAACAACATGACCTTGACAGAGAAAAAGAAAACAAGTCAAAGTCTATTTTAAATATTGATTAACTAAAAGTAGGGAAAAAGGAAGTAAAATGAAATATAAAGTGAATTAACCTGTGGTAATAAAATGGCTACATAATTATTAGAGTCCGACCGAATATTCGGTTTCGGTCTCGGTTTCGGCCGAATAATGGGGTTTCGGCCTCTATTCGGTATTCGGCAAAATTTTGGCCGAATATTAGCCGAAACCGAAACTTTATGGTATTTTAAAAAATATGTAAAAAAGTCGCAAAATTTTTTGATTTCGTATTTCATTACACTTGTTTCAGTTCAATTGAAGAAAATGTTACAAGTTTATGCAATAAATGTAAAACTGTTTCAGTTCAAAAATTATTTTCTCCTAATCTACAAACGAAATATAAAATTTTTTTGTAAGTTTTTTAAAAAACACATTTTTTTTTTTTCAAAAATACAACAATTCCTATGGATTAAAAGCATTTTATGCTGTATATTTATCTTAAACAACTTTTTAATAATTTTATTCATGCCAGGCGATAATTTTTTTTTAAGTTTCGGTTTTGGTTCAGTTTCGGCCGAATATTACTTTTTTGGCCGAATATTCGGTTCGGTTTCGGTTCGCCCTCGAAAACTGGTTTCGGTCGGACTCTAATAATTATGAATTATCTGAGATACAGCACACAGCAGAAATTTTGCTGAACTGGAAGCAACATTTGGAATTCACGGTGACCGGTAATAATCCCCACGAAAATTATACCTATAACGGCAATGGGAATGCATCCCGATTATTACACACAAAAAAACCTTGTGAAATTACTAGAAAAAGCGTCGTAATCCCATTTTACCAATATTAGACAGTTTTCCTTGTCTTTTAACAAAAATTTTCCATCGAAATTTAAATTTTTTTTGGAATTTTAAATTTTTTTTTTTTGGAATTTTACAAATTTCCAACATTTTTTTACAAAAAAAATCTAGTAAATTCACAAGATTTCCTTGTAAGTTTTATTGCGCCAAAAAAATTGTAAATTTACAATTTGGTAAAAATCTAGTAAAATTACGAAAAAGCTCGAAATTTTTACTAGAAATTCTCGTAAAATAGAAGGTAGGAAAAAATCTAGTACACACAAAAAAACTTTGTAAAATTACTAGAAAAAGTCTCGTAATCTCATTTTACCAACATTTAACAGTTTTCCTAGTTTTTTAACAAATCGAAATTTACATTTTTTTTGTAAGTTTACAATTTTTTTTTGTAATTTTACAAATTTTCAAGATAATTTTACAAAAAATCTAATAAATTCACTAGAATTCCTTGTAATTTAAATTGCGCAAAAAAATTGTAAATTTACAATTTTATTGGTAAAAAGCTTGTAAAATTACAAAACTTTTGGTAAAAAGCTTGTAAAATTACTAGGAGTTCTCGTAAGATAGGAGGTAGCAAAAAATCTAGTAAAGTTACGAAACCCCCTTGTAAATTTTATCGCGTCAAAAAAAAAATTTAAATTTACAATGTTATTGGTAAAAATCTTGTAAAATTACATAATTACTTATAAAAAGCTTGTAAAATTACTAGGAATTCTCGTCAAATAGGAGGATGTTACAAACTTTTCTTGTAATTTTACAAAGTTTTTTTTGAGGGTACAGAAAGTACTAAATTGGCGGTTTTTGGCATCTTCAAACGCAAATATCTTAAAAACTGTGTAACCTTTAACAATTTTGAAAGCAGATTTGGAATCAGGAGGATTTGGAATCAGGATTTTTGTTGCTAAATTTGCTTAAGCATCCAAAATACATATTCAAAACAAATATGTCTGGTGGTCGAGCTTTTTTACAGCTGGTTCCGACCAGCCGTGTATCGTATCTGGTCCGATAAGATACTTAATTTAAAAATAAAATAAAAGTTCTAATTAAAAAGAAAATATATTACAATTTGAGTAAAAAAACACTACAAAATCAAAGAAATATTTTTAAATTCGCAAAATAAAAAAAAAAATCGCATTGTTGATTTACAACAATATAAATAACAACAAATTAAACTACTACAATAACAGAAAAATAAAAACAGATAACAAATAAAAATATTAAAAATAAAATAAAAATAAAAAAAAAAACAATAACAAATCATCATCAGCTGTGTTATAAATATGTGAGAGTTGATTCAACTTTTAAAATAAAATAACAAAAAAAAAATAAATTAAAAAAATATAAAAATACCATGCTAAAATTATAATCGGAATACAGCAAAAAAAAAAGAAACAGACTTTGAATGGAGGACTGACTTTAAAAACCACATTTATATTCCAAAACCATTTAACAAACACACACACACAGATATACATACACTCGGTCACTTGAAACAGTAGTGACTGAAATATAGTGACTCTTGAAGTTCTGGTTTTCGAACTGATTTTATTTTTGTAACTTCTATAAAGACACGCATTTAAAGCATACACACTAGCTTAGGTATTTGCAAGGTAGAATAAAATACCCTACACCATTATTATAAACTAAATACCCCAGAATTTTTTTTTTCCCGCTTTCCCGGGATATTTGTTGCGGGATCCCGGGAAATTAAGAAAGGAAGGAAATGGTAAAAAAAAGGAAGGAAATGGTAAAAAAAATGCCTGCGAATTTTGCATCCCTGTCTAAAACACTTCTTTAACAAATAATTTTCGATCGAAATTGAAATTTTTTTTTATAATTTTACAATTTTTTTTTTGTAATTTTACAAATTTCCAAGATAATTCTGCAAAAAAAATCTACTAAATTCACGAAAATTCCTTGTAATTTTAATTTCGCCCAAAAAAAACTGTAAATTTACAATTTTATTGATAAAAAGCTTGTAAAATTACAAAATTATTGGTAAAAACTCATAAAATTACTAGGAATTCTCGTAAAATAGGAGCTAGCAAAAAATCTAGTAAAGTTACGAAACCTCCTTGTAAATTTTATCGTGTCAAAAAATTAATAAATCCGTGTGATATTTCACTGAGAAGTTTTTGTTGTCGAACAGTGTAATTATTTAGCAATAACTCAAAAACAGGATCAGCTAGGGTTTTTGTGTTAACGAATTTTAAAGTTCTAAAAAAAAGAGGAATGAAATGCCATTATCCGATTTTGTCACTATTTTTACAAAACCGAAAGTTGCTTGAAGAGGGGTGTGTACAATACGATAATAACACAGTGCAACAAACAAAATCAGAATGGGATGAAACCAAAAGCAAATGAAAGTTGGCATATTCCATAACAAACCCCATAAGGCTTCTTTTAGTTCAGCGCTTGATTTTTTTTACACGCATTTGAAGTTGGTAATTTTTTTGCTTGAAAACTGTATGGCGTATGCGTAATTTTGTAATTTCCTTTAAATAAGAATCATTCGCAACGGTGCACAGTACGGAATCGATTGCAGCGAAACTCCTATCGGTTATAGCTAACGTAATTTCGAGCTTAAATTTGGACGCTGGACCCCACATGCCCAATAAGGGCACCACCAGGGGCCCCTAAAGTAGGACATGTTTAGCACATAAAAACTTTAAATGCTTTAAAATCACAAACTTTAAATGTGTGTGAATAATCTTGCGCTGAACTAAAAAAACTCCTTGAGGGTTTTGTTATGTAAAATGTCAACTTTCATTTGCTTTTGGTTTTATCCGATTCCGATTAGGAAATTTCGATTTTCTATCACTGTGTAATTTGTTATTTTTTATCAGATGCCAAATTGGCAAAAGCGCGTGAGTGATTAGAATTGAATTTGACGTACATGTGTACACTTTATGGATAAAAATGTCATGCATTAGTTCTACATGTGTGAATTGGACGTAGCACATAAAGAAATAGGAGGGGCACAAAATATGGAAAATAGTATGTGCACAGTGGGTCATAAACAAACAAATTATGCAATAAAAAACATTAAAGTTTCTTAGAATATTCAGAATTTGAGAATTAGAAATTTACGAATATTTTTAAAATCTTATTACTCATTAAGAAATTTAGTTATACCCAATTCACACCTGCGGTGAAATCTCGTTTGAACGAGATTTCGATCATATCAATGTGTATAAAATGATACAGACCATATGATCGAAATCTCGTTCGAACGAAATTTCACATCAGGTGTGAATTGGGTATTAAGTAGTAAAAATTCTGTTTCAATGGCATTTCCGATTTTTCATTTTGTTAAAATTTTATTTACACTCAAAAACACTGTCACCTGTTTCCTAATGCACGTACACGTTGTCGTAGTATGACTATTTTGTATATGGCGCCTAGACATTAACAACAAATTGGATTTTTGTTGTTGTAAAATATTTAGCATGTAGTTTATCTATCAGTAGTATATTTATATTTGTTTGCAAGTACAATATTTTAATTTTATTTAATTTTAAATGTAAAATTTATTGTAGCGTATATTTTTTAACCATTTTTTTTTTGCGCAAAATTTTTTACGAAACCTTGATTTTTGTTGAGGATTAAATATAAAAAAAAGTGTGTTTATTTTTGCAAACAATTTGAATGTTACGAAAATAAAACAATTAAAAAATTTAAAACTGGGCATTGCTGAATATTTTAATACCCTTTATAATACAAAAAAAAAACGTTAAAAATTTTTGAGTGAAAAAAATAATGGAAATTTAGGAGAATGATTTTGGCTAGGGTCGGTGAGGGACATCTTCTTCTTCGCGATACACCTTTCCCTTCGCGATACACCTTCCCCTTCGCGATAAATAAATTCATTTATTATGCTTTTTGCATTAAAGTAATACAATTTTATCATTATTTAACGAATTTTCGATATCCACGTCAACAATATGTGGAAAAAAATTTCCTTTTCTAATCCCCTGGGCCCAAGTGCAGGACTTTAATCTTCTTCGACCTTAAAAATACAAAAAAAAACATCTAAAAATTTTGTTTCCCCTCTTTTATTTTGGACTGCATTTTGTTATCTACAGACAGACGAACGATTGGAAGTTCAATATCTTAAAATCGATCACGGATAAATGTGGTAGCCCATTGGCATCAGCAACAACGACCAGTGGGCACGGACCAACCAAAAACCTGTTCCCATAGAAATAAAAGAGCGAAAGTGTCTTTGGATCGGTCACACTCTTCCGACAAGCATTAAGATGGAATCCGCAAGGTAGTCGACGCCCTGGTACATCCTCAAAGACCTGGGGAGGACCACACTTAAAATAATACATTAGTAGATTTACTAATTTTTTTTGCTAATGCTGGTTAGCTAACTTTTAGCAAATTTTTAGTTAAGATTAGCATGTAAGCAAAAATATCTTTTAAACTTCATTTAGCCCATTAGCAATTTTAAACAAAATTTGAACTAATTTTTTTGCTAAATTTAAAATTGAGTTGACCAAATATTTACAAGCTTTTTTGCTAATATTAGCAAAAATAAATGGAATTTTTTTTTTATTTTCAGAAAACTTAAAATGGCGCTATCTCGGAAACTAAGCCAGATAGATCAAAATGGAGGCCATTTTTTGTTCTCGGGCATAGTATCGCTCACATGTGTGGACCCTAATGGGTCCTAACTTTGAATCCAAAAAAGTTAGCATTCCCGAAAATTTTAAAATGCTCATATCTCGGTAAATATTGCCGACACAACAAAAGCTCTCCGAGTAATATTTTTGAACTTATCGAGTTTTGTAATTCTCAATACCCCGGTGGTCCCCTAAAATCACGTATCTCAAAAACTAAGCAAGGTAGAGCGAAACGGACACAAATTTTGGATCAAAAACTATGACGATTTTTAAGGAACCCTACTAGGTCAAGGTCCATCGGGGTCTGGACCTATCGGGTCCGAGCCCAATGGGTTCCTCAAATGTGTATGAACTATCATGATTGAACAGTCATAACTTCAATATTTTTCTATACACACCAAAAAAACGTTAAAAAATTTTAAATTTTATTTGCAAATTTTAAGACCAAGACGATTATAAAATTGACAAATAAAATCTAAAATTTTTGAAATTTGTTGTACTTATGTAGAAAAATATTGATATAATAAGAATAAGATTTTTATGCATGTTTCCTTCACAAAATTTCGCAGATGTTGAAACAATTTTAGTACAGAAAAATTCTTAGATTTTAAAATGTTTTTCATTTAGAAAAATAATCAATTTTTAAGATATAAAAATGTTCAGATTTTAAAACCTTTTGATATAAAAATTCTCAGATCGAAGTTTTTTTTATAGAAAATGTCTCAGATGTTATAACTTTATTTTATAGAAATAATCTGAGGTTCTGAGAGATTCTTTCTATAATTTTTTTTTTCAAATTCTGAAAAAAAAAATTTATAAAAAATCTCTGAAATAATTCTCGTTTTAAAGTAATTCTCAGATTCTAACAAATTTTTCCTATACAAAAATTCTCAGATCCTGAAACATATTTCGTAAGAGAAAATTTTTAGATACTACAAAAGTATCAGTTTCTAAAACATTTTGTAAAAAAATTTTGATACAGTTTTCTCAAAACAAAATCTTAAATGCCAAACAAATTGTTCAATAGAAAAATTTGACGTTTTTATGCCACCTAATGTTTTCTAAAGCAATTTCTTAGATTCTGAAACATTTTTCATATAGAAAAACTATTATTGGACAAGAGAAAAATTTACATATTAAAATTCGCAGATTCTAAAAGATCCATACAAAAATTTAAGATTCGAAAATATATTTCTCCATAGAAAAACTCAGATTCTAAGAGGGTTTTTTGAAGAAATGTTATCCGATTCTGTGAATTTTTTTGCAGATTTTTTTTTGGGCAGATTCTGAAACATTTTTCCCAAGAAAAAATGCTCAGTTGCTGAAGGATTTTTTCTATAGAAAAGTTATTAAACAGTTTTCCTAAAGTTTGAGGTAATTTTTTAATCAAAAAATTCTTTCATTCAGAGTCAAATAAGTATCAAAAATTTTTCTATATATAAAGTCAAGAATTCGGAGACATTTTTCTACAACAAATATTTGAGATAATACTTTTTCTTAGGATAGAGGCTATGTGTGCTGACGTAGATCATATACACACACACATACCTTTCCTGAGGATTTTTTACAGCCTGGTCATTTTCTTTGTAACTTTGTTCCTTTCCCTTCCTTTTTTACTTTCCCTTTCTTTTTTTTTTTCTTTTTTTCCTTTCCTTTCTTTTTTTTCTTTTTTTCCCCCTTTCCTTTCTTTTTTCTTTTTTGAAATCGTTTTGGGGGGGGGGAGAAATCCCATTCTCCCCCCCCCCTGGATCCGCGCCTGTAGAGGGTATATATAAGTTTGTCATTCCGTTTGTAACTCATCGAAATATCGGTCTGGGACCCCATAAAGTATATATATTCATGATGCCCGATCGATTTTAAGACATTCTAGCGATGTCCGTCTTTATGCCCGTCTGTCTGTGGAAAATGCTATCACGGACAAAATATTGCACAGAGATGAATGAAACTTAACATATTTTTGTTGGAAGTTCTCCCGAGAAGTTTGGTATTGAATTTGAGCGATATCGGTTCAGCGGTTCAAAAGTTATGAACGAAAATGTAAGCACACCTCAAAAACTTCAGTACATTCAACATAACCTAAAAATACAAAATGCTTTAATTCGGCTTCTGGTTGACATATGTGAATATAATTGAACACCAAGTGGTATTTAAACAAGTACGAACATATTTTTTGACAAAAAAAGAAAAAAATCGCGGATTTTTTTTTTACCAAAAATTTTTTTCGCGGAATTTTTTTTTTCAAAATTTTTTTTCCAAAGTAATTTCCTTTTAAATAAAGCTTTTTCAATAATCTTTTTGAAATTGTGGAGGGTATTACTACATTCGGCAAGGCCGAATTTAACTTTTTTACTTGATTTTTATAGTTTTATTAAGCAAATGAAACATTTGTATGTCAAAAGAAATTCGACATCCTGCACATGGAGCCAGGGGAACAGAATGAGTCGTTTTTTTTTTTTGGTCCGCTCACCTGTTGAGGGCGTAGATTTCTTTTTAAACATTAAGCGCAAGGAAAAATGTACACACACGGAATGACAAAGTTAAAATACGATATTTTTTTAGGGAAGGTTATAAAACAACATATAAACAAATTCACTCACAGGAAGCAATTTGAAATATATATTTACCTAATTTTTAAGAATATGTGTGCATATAAAACATATTTGCTATAGTACGAGGGCAGTACGAAATGTTCTTAGCCTGGCATACAGATGGCGGTATAAACAACAAAAAGCTTTGTATAATGGAAACTTCCATCCGTCATAGGAACACATGTTAAATTTCATTGCGATCTGGCAACTCATTCGAATAGTAAGAGGTGTTCAAAAACGGCGCTTCAGTATTTTTTTTGAAAAATTCGAAATTCGTGGTGTGATTAAATATGGAAACATGTGTCCATCACTATACACCAGAGACAAAAAAACAACCTAAACAATGACTGAAGCTGGTGGAAGAGCACAGAAAGCAAAAAAAGTTCAATCCGGTGGTAAGTTCATGGCAACGGTTTTCTGGAATTACGATGATATTTTGTTGATCGACTATCTTCAAAACGGTAAAACAATAAATTCGTAGTATTATGATAACCTTTTGGATCAATTGAATTTGAAAACTCGAGAAAAGCGACCTGGCTTAGAACACACGAAGAAAAATAATTGTTCATTAAAAAAAAAGCACCATCTTAACAATGACAAAATTTAATGAATTGAAGTTAAATTGAAGTACGAACTTATCAGTGTTGCCATTTTGACGCTTTTAGGGTATTTTCTAGTGCTTTTTTTGTCTTTTTACCCGGAGTAGTGTTTGGGGTCCGGGAATTCCCGGGAAAACTCTGACGGGAATTCCCGGGAATTTTTTTTATTTTTCTCGGGAAATCCGGGAATTTGATTAAATAAACCTTTTTACATCAAAATGTTTATTTCAATTTAATTTTAAATATATTTTAACAGAAAAAGTTTTAAATTGTTTAAAAAACACCACTCAAACGAGTGATGGCAACTTTCTACAGCCAAAACACGCATAAAATTAACTCAAAAAGTGCTCAATTTAAATAAAGCGCCAAAAATCGCTAAAAAAATATTTTTAATTTAACGGTTTTAATAAAACAATTTATAAAATCATTAGGCCTATTCAAAGAATAAGCCTAAAAAATACCTAAACATAATTTTTAAACAAAATTTTCTCTGTCTTTGTTATAAAAACCACATGTTCTTGTTTAATTTTCCACAAAATATGGATTAGGGTTATATAGTCGCAACAAAAAGTCGACTTTTCGACTTTTTTCAATTTCTAAAAAGTAGATTTTTCGACTTTTCGACTTTTTTCAAATTTTAAAAAGTCGACTTTTCGACCTTTCGACTTTTTAAAAAGTCGACTTTTTTCGACTTTTCGACTTTTTAACTTTTTTCGACCTTTTCCAACTTTTAAAAAGTCGATTTTTTTTGTAAATAAAAGTTTAGAAAGCAAAAGAGTCGACTTTCGATTTATAGAACCCTATCACTGAGGTGTTTACAATAATCAAAAATATTGGTAAATATTGCACTTAACACTTTCTAACTCATGAACACAGACTAATACAGACTCGACATAAGTGACAGGTGTCAAAAAAGTAGTTCTGAACCACATGGTTAAAATTTTCAAATTATTCGACGAATTAGGTTACAAAGACAAAACTGATATAACGCGCCATAAGAAAAATAGATGCCAGATCGGTTTTTGTTGTTTCACTCACTCCTAAGTCGTAAAAAGTGCTGCCATGTTAGCGTAAAACGGACTAAAAACCGCTCTGTTTTCTCCTAAAATCGCTCAGTTTTTCCCCACTTTTTCTTATAAAACTCTACTGTCGAGTCTGTTTATAGTCTGTGTCATGAATTTGGCATTGACATTTTTGCTTCACATACAAAATACATGGAAATACCAATAGCACAGACTATATACAGACTCGACAGTAGAGTTTAATAAGAAAAAATGGGGGGAAATTAAGCGATTTTAGGAGAAAACAGAGCGGTTTTAAGTCCGTTTTACGCTAACATGGCAACACTTTCTACGACTTAGGAGTGAGTGAAACAACAAAAACCGATCTGGCATCTATTTTTCTTATGGCGCGTTATATCAGTTTTCTCTTTCTAACCTAATTCGTAGAATAATTTGAAAATATTAACCATATGGTTCAAAAATACTTTTTTGACACCTGTCACTTATGTCGAGTCTGTATTAGTCTGTGCCAATAGCTTCAGTTGTTGTCAAACTCGGCTCTCATTTGAAATTTTTTCAGAAGAAAGAAATTATTTTCATCTGGCAAAAGTAAAAAAAAAATCAAAAAAAAAAAATTAAAAAAAATTAAAAAAAAGTCGAAAAAAATCGAAAAAAGTCGAAAAAGTCGACTTTTCGACTTTTTAAGAACAAAAAAGTCGATTTCGACATTTCGACTTTTTTATACAAAAAGTCGATTAATCGACTTTTCGACTATAGAACCCTAGTATGGATTTAATACTGTTATAAAACCAAAAAATATACGTCGGTTAATGGTAATTTTGCTAAGACTGTCTAAAAAAATATAAAAATTTTGTACCTATAATTGACATTTCCAGAACAAGATAATAAAAGTTCTTGCAGTTTTAATTTTTTTTTGCGATTTTTAGCTATTTTTTGCGATTTTTTGTGGTGAAAAAGTTGCAATATTTTTTTTTTGTTTTGTTTTATTGTATTTCAGGATTTTTAAATTTTATTTTTCTATTTTTTATGTTTTAATTAATTGTTTATCTCTAATAAAACTAATTTTAATAAAAAATTGGTCAAATTTTATTTTTTTTACGATTTATATTAATAATGAAAATTTCCCGGGATTCCCGGGAATCCCGGGAAAAAAATTATTTTTTTCCCGTTTCCCGGGAAATCAAAAAGTCCGGGAATTCCCAAACACTAACCCGGAGTTTTTTTCGAATACCCTTTTTTAAAAAAACGGGTATTCATGGCGCTTTTTTATTTTTTCGTGACGCTTTTGGTGCTTTTTATAAAAAAATTTTGATTTTGTTATTATTTCTTTTTGTCAGTGTTGGCTACCGTTACCCTTTCAATACCGTTACCGATTAAAAACCCTTTAATATTGACTACCGTTACCGTTACCAATACCGAAATAAAAATTTTAAAATACCGTTACCGATAAAAAACCGTTACCTTTATTAGGATTTTTACCGGTATTATATCGGTATTGTTTCGGTTGTATTTTTTTGTGGATTAAAAACATATTAAAATATTTTTAATATAGTACGTAAAATCAAAATACTAATTTTTGTTCATTGCCAATCCAACCAATGATCACATTCGCAATTGACTTAATTCGAATATCGGTCTTGGACCTCATAAAGATTTTTATTATTGATTAGTGATCGATTGTAATCAATCTTCGTCTTTTCGTCTGTAGAAGACACGATACGGTCAAAAATAAACGTGCTACTTAAGTTCCGAAATGGGAAAATCGGACCAGATGAAAAAAAGTTCTTCCCTGAACAACTTACAACCCCAGAAAAACATATTTTATTTTATTTTTTGGTCTATTTGTTTAGAAAATGAATAATTTTTTTTTTTTTTTTGCCGTGTGAAGTTCATTGACAAAGATTAAAAAAGGCGCCCTTTTGGCACAGACTAATACAGACTCGACATAAGTGACAGGTGTCAAAAAAGCATTCTTTAACCATATGGTTAATATTTTCAAATTATTCTACGAATTAGGTTAGAAAGAGAAAACTGATATAAGGCGCCATAAGAAAAATGGATGCCAAATCGGTTTTTGTTGTTTCACTCACTCCTAAGTCGTTGAAAGTGTTGCCATGTTAGCGTAAAACGGACTAAAACCGCTGTGTTTTCTCCTAAAATCGCTTAGTTTTTCCCCATGTTTTCTTATAAAACTCTACTGTCGAGTCTGTATTTAGTCTGTGCTTTTGGGCTTGGCTATAGAAAATAAAATTAAATATTGATAAATTGTATTATTTATGCGTAAATACAAATAAAATTAATTTCTTAACATCTATGGCGAGGGGAAAGGTGGCCCTCCGATACCGCCCGCCCTCTCCCTAAAAAACATACCCTGGAACATCTTTGCCAAGTTTTTTATCCCTGCCGAAACAATTTTGATTATTTTAACAGAGAACTCTGCTGTTTTACAGTTTTTTCTGCATATTATACCTAGACTATCCAGAGAAAAAATTTAGCAAACCGCGTTAGCTATAATCACCAGATTTCTCAAATGGCTTAAAGTGCAGATTTCTCATACGACTCAAAATGCAGATTTGTTTGCTTATTGGACAAATTTTTCTCTTCGAACATGCGTTCGAATTTGTTTTAATATAATTCTGAGTATGTACAGAATTGCACAGTTTTTTTAATTTTTTAAACAATTTTTTTATTTTTTTGCGTGTTTTTAACAAATTTGTGACTTGTTAACATTTTATTTATAATACCGGTACGTACCGGTATTGATGTTTCGGTAACGGTTCACCGTTACCGAAATAATCGAAAATACCGTTACCCTTACCGTTACCGATATAAAAAATATGAAATACCAATACCGTTACCGATACCGTTATTCGTTTCGGTTGCCAACCCTGCTTTTTGTTGATAATTTTTATGTTAAGGTCTTTCAGCAAATATTTATTGAAGTTTTTGTAGAAAAACTATAATTTTTTTACGTTTTTCTGGACTGTTGTATTTTAAACAATTCTGAAATATGCTGGAAAAATTATGAACTGCCTTCAAGTATTTACAGTCAAATTTATTCAAATCAATGCTATCAAATATCATTCATAAAGGAGGTATTTTTTGTTGGCGTGATGATTGCGACAATTTATTTAAAATTTTTTTATTTTTTTATTAAGACAAATATTTATCTTAATATTATTTAAGTAATTTGAATTGAAATTTTCGTTTTAGTTTTGTCTCAATAAATTTAGTAAATTCATGAAAAAATCATAGTAGTATATTTTTTTAATTTTATGTTTTTGGCGATTTTTACCCTTTTTATGTCCCAGTTTTACCCCTTTTTACCCTTTTTTTTAAATGTTCTATTCGTAGTGAAAAAGTAGATTTTCAAAATAAATTTTTAAATTTTGACTTTTCCTCTTGGCGCTTTTTTACCTTTTTTTTACATATTTTTACCCTTTTTTATCCTTTTTTCCAAAATTTTGGCGCTTTTCTTCATTTTTGAAATGGCAACACTGGAACTTATTCTGCTGATTAAGCTCCCTCTAAATTTTACCTGTTCTCGAATCTAAAAAAACTCCTTGCTAGCAAACGTTTTACCTAGAATAAAGATGCAATGGCAGCTCTGAACGATCAAGGGATAGAATTGCAATAAAAAAGTTGGTCTAATTGTACGTGTTTTGAAGTTTCAGAAGATTGTATTAAAAAAATAAAATAATTTAAAAAATCTAGCACTTGTTTTTCATTTTTAGGCTAAAAACATTTCAAACAACCCTCGTATAATCTACATTGTATAAATTAAAATATAAATAATTTCATACAATAAAGTATGAGATTGAGTGTAAATTTAATGGATTTTAATCATTTCATTTGCCACCTGTTACCACCCACCACCAACTTATTTGATTAATATTGTTTAAAATAAAATTTCAAAAAAATATATATCAAATATAATAATATTTTGACAAGTATTCAAAAATGTTCGTCTGTTCTTCCTCTTGTTTGTTATAAAAAAAACAAAATCAAACAGAAAATCATAAATGTGGTTGATTTAAAACATGCTCTGTGGCATGGCATGCTTTAAAAATATTTTATGTTAAGTAATTAAATTTTTATGGATTTTTTGTTTGCTATTATTGTTTCTTATTAGATAAAATTTATTTATAAATATGAATGAATACATTAGTCTGTTTATAATTTATGGACTGATTTAAAATGAATTAAATTGGTTAAATAAAATTTATAATTTGATATTGAATTTTCAAATTGTTTATAAAAAATTTATCGGTAGTTTAAGAGCTTTAATAAAGCTATTTTAAAGGCTATAGAGCTTACACAAAACTGTATTGTTAGCTTAAAAGCTTTAACAATGTAAACTATATCGTTATCTGAAAATCATTTAGAAAAAACCACTTCTAGCTTAACAGATTTACTAATGTATACTGTTTACGTCAGAAGGGTCACCCTATTTTAAGCTATTTTTATCGCAAACTTAAGAGCACAACTTAACTAATTGTCATCGCGATGCAAAAAATCTTTATAAGAGCAAATTTTATTGCTAGCTTTAAAGCTTTACTAAACTACATTGCTAGTTGTAAAAAAGAAAATTATATCACATTATGTCACCGTCTTAAATCCTTCTTACAACTCTTGTATTAATTTGTTAAAGAGGTCAAAATTTCCTCAAAGATTTCAAACTGGCCAACTCAGAAGAATTGTATCTTTATCGAGAATTTTGTTTTTTAAGAGAGAAATGATAGAGTAGACTCGCTTTACTAAAGTAAATGCAAGTTCAAAATTATATGTTTTGTTTTAAAAATGTTGTAGGATTTCCTTTAAAATTACTTTATTTAGTATTTAGTATTTCCTTAAAAAACCATAAAAAATCGCTTGAAAATCACAAACCTAAGAATTAAATATCTCTTGATATTACCTGATCTGTCAAAACGGAGACAGCCGCTGTGTTCACAACCCTTTTCAAGCAAGTTTAGGTTGTGTTAAAATGGTGACAAAATCCGATAATGCCCAGCAAAACTTTGGTAATGGGTAGTGATTATATAACACATTACCAGGTAATGCATATAACTTATTTGTAGCATTATTTTATGATGTCTTACCAAACATTTGTTCCACAACGTATTATTTTCAAGTGAAAAATAATGCATTACTAATAATTTGCTACGTAATGCATGATTATTGGAAAAAATTTATTTCATATTCGTTATTTCTAAACATTAAATCATGGATGACTTATATTTGGTTACATTATGTATTATTTGAAAGTTTGAAATAATGTATTATTTATAATTGGATGCATAATGCATTACAATAACATAAAAAATAATTATTTTCTAAAAAATGCATAAGTTTAAACTAGAGATGGGCTCACGACAGGAAATTTCTAACGCCACACACTCACGAGCATATTTTATCTACTTACACTCACTTACAATCACGTGAGTAAATTTAATACAAAATTACTTTTTCACTACTCGTAACACCTTATATATTACGTTCTGGTATGCTATATTATATACCTTACTCGTATGCATTACTTTGAGTCTCATCGCCTGTTAAAATCATCAATGCTGCAATGTATAAAATAAGAGATCCTATACCTTATTTTATATCTTATTTGGTAATCTAAGTTTTGCTGGGTGGTATTTCACTCCCCTTTATTTTGAATTTTGAAAATCGTTAAAACGAAAATCCTAGCGGATCCTGTTATCGAGTTATTGCTAAAATATTACACTGTTCGACAAAAACAACCTCCCAGTGAAATATCCAAACAATTCTTATAGATTTTGCTCTCCTGAATCCAAATCTGCCATCCAATTTTTTTAGCATGCAGCGTTTTTGTTGTTTTAAACAAACAGAACTTGATTTCATATACATAAATTGGACCTCCTGAATTCGCGTTCGAGATTTTCCCGTGGAAAAATTTTCAAACGCTACTATCTCGCAAACGGAACATGCTAGACAAATTTGGATTACAGTTTTGGAATCAGGAAATCAACTCTTATTTTTGGAACAATCTGTAACAGTGGACCACCAAAAGTGCGAAAATATTGGATTTTTGACTTTTTAACAGAGAATATCTCAAAAACGATACGTGTTAGAAAAAATTGGACGGCAGATTTGGATTTAGGATCTCTGCGTTTTTGTGTGTCAATTTCACGTACTTACAGTGTTATAAAATTTAAATTGACTGTATACTTACAAATTCGATTAAAATAAATATTGGAAATTGCATTCTTACCTGAAATAAAAAAAAATAAGTTGTTATTAGATAAAAAATATTTAAAAATAAAATATAAATAGGTAAATATACTAAAAAAAATATACAGAATTTAGTTTTAGAAAACACCAATTAGGATTTCCGAAAACAAATTTTTCCGGAAAAAATTTTTTTTTGCGGAAAAAATTTTTTTTTGCGGAAAAAAAATTTTCGCGTAAAAAAAAAAATCCGCGGAAAATTTTTTTTCTCGAAATTGGTTTATTGTTATATTCTTAACCTACCTACAAAATTTTAAAAGTTTACATAAAGAATTAAAGCAGTAATAGGGTTTTGGCCGAAATTTACCAATGTGCAGTGGTTTGTAGACTTGTGCTAATCGTTCAATTGAGTAAGCGCTCATTTTCGTTAATTTCGTCATCTAGTTCAATCGGTCATTTGCTGTTTTCGTTCAATAGTTGGTGAAAGAATCATTTTGATCATGTCTGTTGTTCGTTCCTCTAGTTCAATCAGTCAATTTTTGTTTTCGTGAACGAATCATTTTGATCATGTCTGTTTTTTTGGATTTCGTTCACAAATACGAAAATGTTGAAAAAAATAATGGTTTAATTTTACACCTACATGAAAAATAGATGATATTTCTAAAAAACCACACAGTTAAGTGAATAGTTCAATTGAACTAGTTCGTTCATGGAAGACACAACTCTAGTGGTTTGTAAAATCTGCTGTATGGAATCATTGTCTGGTGGCCTGCTTTAGAGACAAAAGGGAACTGTGTCTTTATCACGAAGGTACAGAGAATGGCGTATGTGTATCACTTGCGCTTTTCGTACAACACCTACGCCTGCATAAGAAATCCTCCTTCACCTAATACCACTAAACATATTGGGTAGGCAGCAACAACGGCAATTCGACTTATGTAATAGCACATTGTCATGGATAGAGATGTTCAAAAGGTAAAAACCCAAATGGTAAATACCTGGTAAAATAGGTAAATTGGGTAGAAATGGGTAAATACCTGGTTATTTTTCAAAAAGGTGGGTAATTAACTATGTTACAGAAAATTTGGAGAACAAAAACATTTTGCAGCAAAATTTAACGAGTTTTATACTAAAAAATAGTACTTTCTTAAAAAAAATAATACTTAAAAAAATAGTGCTCTTTTAGGAAAAATAGAAAAAAGTAATTTTTTAGAAGGAAAGTGTTTTTTTAGAAAAAGTTGCTCTTATTTGTAAAATAGTACTATTTTAAAAAAGTACTATCTCACCTTTAAGACAAAAACGTACTTTTTCAGGAAAAAACTACTTATTTAAAAAAATGGTACTTTTTTCCTAAAAAGTATTATTTAAGAAAATATAGTACTTAAAAAAAAAAATAAATAAAGTAATTTTTAGAAAAAATTTACTTTTTAGACAAAAAAGTACTTGTTAAAAAAAGTTAATTTTTTACTACTTTTTTAGAGTAGTAAAAACAAGTAGTTTTTTTTTTTAAAAAAAGTACTTTTTCTAAAAAACGGTACTTTTTCTAAAAAAAAGGTACTTTTTCTAAAAAAAATGTACTTTTTCTGAAAAAAGTACTTTTTTCTAAAAAAGTACTTTTTTCTAAAAAAAGTATTTTTTTCCTAAAAAAGCACTTTTTCTTAAAAATGTACTTTAATACTACTTTTTTAGAAAAAAGTACTTACTTTAGAAAAAAGTACTTTTTTAAAGTATGTAGTAAAACAGTACTTTATAGAAAATGTGCTTTTTTAGAAAAAAGTACTTTTTTAGAAAAAAAAGTACTTTTTTCCTAAAAAAAATACTTTTTTGTTTAAAAAGCAAATTTTTTTTCTAAATAGTACTTTGTTTTCCAAAAAGCACTTTTTTCCAAAAAAACAAAAGTACAACAAAATAACCCAAAAGTACTAAAAAAGAAATTTCGGTTAATCGACACAAATTAATCGGTTTATTTGTTATTTGAAAATTGGCAATTTTATATTATTTGAACAGTTAATCGACCAAAATTAATCGGTTAACCGATAAACGGTTAATCGATTGAATACCCTAGTATTTACCCATGCATCAGGTAAATACAGGGTAGAATCCCATCACTAGTCATGGAAGAGCAATGATTGTCGCCATAGCGCGATCTTGTAAAAGATAACTATACCAAAATGTGGACTTTACTCCCTCTATGAGCCTTTTTGATGACCACTATGATACCATTTAAGGAGTCTTGGATGAGGGGTATTTCGGGTAGTGGATCCTCTAAAAATGTTAATACAAATGGATCGAAGCTACATTGAGTTGCTGACTGGTTGGGTCTCAATGTCTTGTCTACAACCGCAGTCAACATCTATTCTGGCAGTCTAGCCGCTTTCAAGTTCCTGGAGCCAATGTTTCTGAAAACATGATCTGCCCTTAACTGCCGCACGTATTTAATTGAGATGGCCAAGCAGTTTGACATACGACTTATATGGGTCCAAGAGCACAGAGACATTCCAGGGAATTTCAAAGCCGATAAGCTTGCAAGACTGTGAACTACCTTACAGGTTCCAACGGGAATGGAATGTGTTGGTATGACTCTAGAAACTTACAAGCTAAATTTACGTCTTTGTTCCGCGACTAATCAGAGATGGATGGACGTGTACTATATGGCAGATTTGGCCTTTTCTAAATCAGAAGCTCACATGTTAACAGATATCGCCAAGAGGAGAGATTTCAACGGTGGTTGCTGCAATTACACCGGACACTGCCTTATACATAGGTAATCACGCAGGGTTGTTAAATGTGCCGTCAAATGACTTTGGGCGGAGTTGCTTAGATGAGAAGGAGTTGGAAACTTTGAAAACTTTATTGGGATCTAGGAAGTTGCACGATCTTTCCGATTTTTCGCATTTCAAAATTCTCATGAGTTTCATAAGAAGCTCAAATTGGTTTAACGGCAGGGACTACAAGGAGAACCTTTTACCGGCTCGTGGTATTACAACGGACTCTGAGTTTATGTGTACTGAATTTTCTGTGTGATGAATTTTCTCGTTGCCTTAGAAATTTCTCGTTGCCTTAACGAGAAATTTCACCCCCCATCCCACAATTCTTTACAAATGCCCACAGTAGAGGAGAATCAAAGGTTGGGATTCAATGATTTAAAACCTAAACACACATACACTTTAAAGAGTAGCTTCTTTGAGTACAACAACAAAAAAACAACAAAGCCCCACCAAAAATAACAAAAACCCCTCTTGCGTTGGGTTGTTGTCAATAGGAGGAATTTTGTAATAAATATTAGTTTACGGCGTGCATGAATGCATGCATGTTCATGTTTGTATTGTAATGGCGTGCGTATTATAAAACAAGTAAAAAAGTTAAATTCGGCCTTGCCGAATGTAATGATACCCTCCACAATTTCAAAAAGGTAATTGCAAAAAACTTTATTTAAAAGGAAATTACTTTTGAAAAAAAAAAAAAATTTTTGAAAAAAAAATTTCCGCGAAAAAAATTTTGGTAAACAAAATCCGCGATTTTTTTCTTTTTTTGTCAAAAAATATGTTCGTACTTGTTAAAATACCATTTGGTGTTCATTTATGTTCATATATGACAACCAGAAGCCGAATTAAAGCATTTTGTATTTTTAGGTTATGTTGAATGTACTGAAATTTTTGAGGTGTGCTTACATTTTCGTTCATAACTTTTGAACCGCTGAACCGATATCGCTCAAATGCAATACCAAACTTCTCGGGAGAACTTCCAATAATTATGTTAAGTTTCAGTCATCTCTGTGCAATATTTTGTCCGCGACAGCATTTTCCACAGACAGACAGACAGACAGACGGACAGACGGACAGACGGACAGACGGACAGACGGACATCGCTAGAATGTCTTAAAATCGATCGGGCATCATGAATATATATACTTTATGGGGTCCCAGATCGATATTTCGATGAGTTACAAACAGAATGACAAACTTATATATACCCTCTATCACTAAGTGGAGGGTATAAAAAACAACAACTACAACAACAGAAAAGTTAAAAGAAATATAAAGAAAAAATTAAAAATTGCATAAATTGCAAGACAAAAGAAGGCAGGAGGGGCAAGGCAAACACAAGAAGAAGAAGGGGTAAAGGGGGGTTAAAAGCCTACACAATTTCAACGTTGTAATAGTTGTAAGAAACGACAACAACGATGTAGACGACGGAAAACAACGACAATGTTAGTAAACGATGGCGACTAGATTCCATTGTAATGATTACAGCAAATACACAACAACAACAATAAAAAAAAAGAAATAATAATAAAAATCCCCACCTCTGACGTCCTACTGTCTGACAACGTCTGATCGTTCAAAAGTAAAATTTGAAGAGTTTGTAATTTGTTAAAACTCTTATAGAATGAGAGTTTTAATTGATTTAACTCTCATTTTACACGATCTGCCGGTCTCAAAAATTTTTCATTTTTGTTTTGTTGTTATTATTATTATATTTTTTTGTTGTTTTTCTTTATTGTTGACGTTCATAAACACGCGCTAGTGTCTAGTTGCTTTGAAAAAAGAAGAAAAAAAAGTGGGATTTTCTGTCTCACCGACTTCTAAACTGTTTGTCTGTCAGTCAGTTTTACCGATTTACCCCACCGATATCTACACAAGACTCGTTTCATTTTTATAATGTAGCGCCATCGTTATACTTGTTCGTTCGTTAAATGTAATCGTAGTTGTAGTTGTTTTTTTTATTTTCTACTTATTGCTTGTTGTTATTGTTTTCTAAAAATAGCTACAATAAGTTTTCGTAGATTTTCATCAGTGTCTACAACTACCACTACATGATTGTTTGGTTGTAGTCGTCGGCTTTGTTGTTGCTGCTATAAATTTATTAAAGAAGAAGAAGAATCACAATGCAATAATGGGAGGGCGAATTTAAAATATAAATAAGAGGCGAATAAAATAACCATAATATACAAATTGCAACTAGTTTCTCTCTTTTCGTTTTTTTTTTTTTTTTTAATAAAACAGAAAATCTCAGATTTTTATAGCAGTCTCTTGTTTAATCAATCATAAAAATAATAGAATTTTAAACTAAAATAAACTATTTGAAAAATAAGGGGAGATGTAATGGGGGAAGTAAGAGGTGTATAAACATTTGTAAGGCAGGGTAAGGGATTAGAAAAGATTTGTCGGATTCCCAAAGCGAGATGACAACTTAAGCAAGATATATTAAGCGTTTTAGTTAAAACTTAATAATAGTTGGCAACACTTTTCGCAAAACATTTTTACACACAGAGAAAACATTCCTGAAAGCATTTGGAACACAAGCATTTTTTAGAGTCTTCAAAATTAAGACACATTACCAGTAAAACAACTCATCACATGGGTCATCTCACACGGATCCTTCCAAAAACGTGGTCCCGTAGTACAACCCTTCATAGGAAAGAAGAGATAAAAAGTGGTGAGAAAGATATAAGAAAGAATGCTCAAGCGGAATTGCTCAGAGTCCCGGATGAACGAGTTTCTCCAACTGACGTCCATTCCAGATAAACATGTTAAGCCCAGGTATCAGGCTAACGAAAGTGCTATTGGAAAACTATAAGGTCGTTGACTGGATTTATACGATTGGAGTCACAGCGCGATCTTGAAGATAACAATACCACAAAATGTGGACTGTACTTCCTCTATGAGCCTTTTTAAGCGCTAATTTACCACAATGATACCATTTAGGTAGTGAAGCCTCCATAATTTTTTACACAGATGGATCGAAGCTACACGAACAAGAGGGCTTCACGGTCTTTTCGGAAGAGCTTGGGTTGAGCCTGACTCGTAGACTTCCAAATCATTGCAGTGTTTACCAGGGAGAGATGCTGGCAATAAAGTTGCTGACTGGTTGAATTGCAATGTATTGTCTACAACCGCAGTCTACATCTTTTCTGACAGTCAAGCCGCGGTCAAGTCATTGGAGTCATGTTTTTGAAAACAAGATTTGCCCTATACTACCGCACGTCTTTAAATCAAAAGGACATGCAGTTTGATATAAGCCTATGAGCTAGCAAGATTGGGAACAAAGTTGCAGGTTCCAACAGAATTGGTTGGTATGCTAGAAACATGCAAGCAAAATATACGGCTTTGTTTCGCGATGGAGACTAATCAAAGATGGGCACATGGATGGACGTGTAAGACTTAACTACAGATTTGGCCTTCTTAATCAGAAGTGCAGAAGTCAGGTGACATCACTTCCAAGAGGAGTTTTTTCAGCGGTGTTTGCTGTAATTACCGGGCACTGCCTTTAAGGAAAGCACGCTGAGCGGTTAATTTTTATTATTTTAATTACTTTTGCCGGAGCTGCATGGATGAGGAGGATTTGGGAACTATAGAATACTTAATCTGCCATAGCCCGGCACTTTCTGGTCAGAAACTTGCTTCACTGGGATTTAGGGATCTGCACGATCTTTCTGATTTGTCGGATGTCAAAATCCAATATCTTGTGAGTATTATAAGGAGCCTAAACCTAATCTAACCGCAATAGTCGTTGTAAGGGATCCCCATTTAACTGGCGCGTGCACTGTGCCCCGTTACGGCTGCAACCAGGTTGTGTAGCTGGTTCCGAGACAGTTGAATGATCTTACCCGTACGATGGCGATCCTCGTGTTAGAGCACGTAATACCCTATTAACACTTACAGTTTTAAACCGTTTTTTGCAATTATTTTTAGCATTTTCTGTCAATATACTGTAATAGAATAAAGAAAGTGCTAAAAAATATTGCTGCTAAAAACGATTTAAAACTGTACGTGTGAATAGTGTAACGTGCCGTTACAAGGAAAATACTTTTCCATATACCTCATCACTCTACTTGTACCCATACCCAATATAGAGTTGTTTGTTTGATAGTTATTATTAGCAAACAGTTAATACTATCTCGCAATTCTCGTTGAGTTGGTCAAATTGTTATTTATAATGACAAAGTTTGGCTGACCAGAACAACGAGAAACCAGTTGGAGTTCGTGATATACCTCGTAGAATATACGCTGTATACCGTAAGCCGACCAGATTCCTGTTCCCAACTCCGTCTTTAGCCGTAGTTGGTCCGTAGTTAAAACCCTGTAGTTAGAAATCCGACTAAACCCGAACGCTACCTATCGTTCGTATTGACACGACTCACCTGCACCCCATTCTCGAGAGTTACTTAGTATTTTTACTTATCGTAGTTAGCACCCGATCGCCCACTAAACCCGAACGCCACCTATCGTTCATATTAACACGACTCACCTGCACCCCATTCTAGTGAGTTACTTAGTATTTCTACTTATCGTAGTTAGCACCCGATCGCCCACTAAACCCGAACGCACCTATCGTTCGTATTAACACGACTCACCTGCACCCCATTCTCGTGAGTTACTTAGTATTTTTACTTATCGTAGTTAGCACCCGATCGCCCACTAAACCCGAACGCCACCTATCGTTCGTATTTAACACGACTCACCTGCACCCCATTCCCGTGAGTTACTTAGTATTTTTACTTATCGTAGTTAGAATACCCGATCGCCCACTAAACCCGAACGCCTCCTATCGTTCGTATTAACACGACTCACCTGCACCCCATTCTCCTGAGTTACTAATCGTAGTTAGCACCCGATCGCCTACTAAACCCGAACGCCACCTATCGACTCACCTGCATCCCATTCTCGTGAGTTATTTAGTATTTTTACTTATCGTAGTTAGAATACCCTATCGCCCACTAAACACGAACGCCACCTATCGTTCGTATTAACACAACTCACCTGCACCCCATTCTCGTGAGTTACTTAGTATTTTTACTAATTGTAATTAGCAACCCGATCGCCCGTTAAACCAGAACGCCACCTATCGTTCGTATTATTCCGACTCACCAGCACCCTATTCTCGTGAGTTACTTCGTACATATTCTAATTTACTTTCGTCATCCGATTCCCTGACACCCCCGAACGCCAACTAACGTTCGGTCTCACCGACTCACCAGCGCCCTATACTCGTGAGTCACTTATATCGGTACTAACAATGTTGGGTCAACAACTTCGTGTGTACAACTATACAATCACAAAGGAAGCAGACCTTTGTTGAACACTGGACATATCTAGTGCTACCTCAGCTGGAAACAAAACTGCATCACAATAGGGTATAAGTTTACGTCGCCATTTGTCGTTAGCGATATATATTAGCAAAGTTTAGCTCTGCTGCTTACTCGAATTGTTGAAGAGTTGTCCACTGCTAGGCTAATTCATCGCCAACACAATTGCCATTTATACCCATATGTCAATACACGCACATCAGTACAGGTCTCGCCACCTCAGTATGTAATGCCCGGCATTCTTGAACAATTCTAAATGTTGTAGCCACATCCGCCAGGGATTTAATAGACGCTTGGATGTCGGTGAAAGCACAGATATCCCTGATTGATATCCCTTGACACCCTATCCAATCCGGAGCCCGTTTTATGGCCATGACCTCGGCGATAAATACGCTACACTGCTCCGGTAGTCGAATGGAGAGTCTGTATTCCAGTTGACTCATAAAAACACCACCTTCAAATCGGCCATCCTTTTTGGAGCAATTAGTGAACACCTCAAGTGTCTTCTCGGGAATTTTGAGATACTCCGTCCAATCGAACCCCAAGTGTCTCCTCAGGAATGTCGAGATCCTCCGTCCAATCAAACCAGTCCGGAATCCTTGTTTTAAACACGGTCGGTATATCCATGAATAGATTCTAAGGCGATATTTAGACCTTAAATGTGCTGTTTTCCTTGGCAGACTCATTTCTTTTTCTGCTAACTTCGACCTCCAAGTAGAACATTCACTCCGTAGTTGGATTTTGCCGATTTAACCGTGTCCTTTTGAATGTGGTTCAGAGTTATGAGATTGAATCAAGCTGTTGGATGTCGTATCGCTGGATATCCATCTCATAACACCGAAGATCTTTTCTGACATGTAAAGAATCAATTTACGTAAGGTGATGGTTTAGAGATCCCTCCGATGACATCACAGCAGAAACTGATTTGCCACCACGTGACTGTATTTCTTAAACGGAATTTCTTTGCTTCATCATGTACGTGGTGGTCTGAGGACATCTGGAGGCTGCATTGGTAATTCTGAAGTTATTCAACTGGCGATGCGTAGTTTGCCACTTATCGACCAATTGTTTTTCATGTAGCAAATTATTTGTCCTTTCCGTAAGTGGAGGACAAGAACAAACTGTGGAATGTCAATATTTTGGGTGGTTTAGTTTCGGGATTATAACGCCATCGACTTAAACATTCAGTTTTAGTACCTTGCTGCCGATTATTTGGCTGTGAAAAGCTGTATGCTCCTTGAAGTGAAGAAGGTCGTAAGATCATGGAGATGTGCGTTTAACTTACCGCTTAGCTCATCAATGTTATGGCCCTCCTTGCGATTAAGATGCAGTCGACAGTTTAGGATATTAGTTTTACCCCTTGAGTGATTTGCCAGAACCTGAAGACATTTCCTCAAGGAATCACTATAAAAATTTTTTAATTGACTAGGTATCACTTAAAAAGTACATTGGGAAGGTATTCATGGAATCGGTCAAGTCAAATTTAACTTTTCTACTTGTTTTTTATAAAAATTCCAATTAGTTGTACAACATTAATATCAATTGTAATTAATTTTGACAAGGTGTTAATAATATTCACTAAAATGTTTGCTATTTATCATACGGAAAGTTTATATTTATTTAGCAATTTGTTTGCATTTTTTATTTTTAACAGCCTCTTGGCAACACAAAAAATACAGGTGTCTGAGTCAGTTGGTGATTTAATGAATTTTTGGTTTAAAGATTGATAATGAACAAAAAAAATAAAAATTGTGGTAAAAGCACTCCGAATTGTGGTAAAATAACTCCGGCGATCAATGTTCCAGATTTAAAAAAAATATCACGTGATACACATCATATTATTAATCTTGATGCACTGAACATGAATATAAATAAAATACAAACGGTGGAACGCTTTTCGAGATATGCACACAGAAAAATAAACTTCCAATCGAATTTGTCAGTTGCATCAATTAATAATTCGGTTGGCGCTACTATTCTTGGGTGACACAACCGAATTTTTTTTATTGTTTCAATTAAATGTCTGTTGTAGCAACCGAATTCAGTTGAGACTATCGATATTCAATTGTGATGACCTATATGCAAAAGTATTAATCGATTTTTAGTTGTTTGTTTTCTGTGTGTGGCAATTTGAAAAAATGGCGGTTTTTCCTACGTTGAAGAAATTTTTTTTGGTTTTTTTAGAAAATAACGAACGGAGTACTATGCTTAAGATGGCAACAGTAGTTATCAATTTAAGTTGGCAACACTTTTGTTTATCTTATTTTATTATAATTCTTGACTAGACATAATTGCCAACCTTTTAGATAATAAAATTTATCTTTCTTAATAAGAATATTGCTACCTATAAAATTTTGAGTATACAATTAGTTTTCTTTAATTAGGTGAATGCATTTCTAAATTCTTTGTTATCCAAAAATCATCATAAAACTTTGTATAATAACCTAGATAACAACAATTATTTTCATTATTATTTTATTTTCTTTCAAATGATGTTTTCAAACGAAAAAAAAACGTCAGTGTTTTCATTTATCTGTATTAAAATATCTAAGTTTGGTTGTGTTTCGCTGGTTAAATGACGATAATGATGTTTATAAATCAAATAAAATAAGAAAAACTGACGCCAACTAAAAATAAAGAATTAGAATTAGAAGAAGAAAAAACGTGACGTAAATAAAAAGAATTGTCGCAACGACAACAACTGTTTGCTTGAGAAAATAACAAAATAGTAAATAAATCCAGCAAATATACAAATATGTTTTGTTTGTTGGCTAAAAAGTCGAATAACAATAATAATAATCAATAGAAAGAGTTGTGTTTTATTTTATTTTTTTTTAAACTTTCAAGTGCATTAAAGATAATCGCATTTATAGCCAAATCGCATTAGCAGATAGAATAATTTTTTCAATATATTGTGGGAAGAAAGTTATTCATTTAATTTAACCCACAAAGGTATCAATTGAAAGATACGGCACATTATTTAAACCATACATAATTTTCAAAAAAAAAAATAAAAAATTGAATAAAATAAAACTGGCGGCGCAAAAACGATGTTCCATTTGGTGACTTGCAACTTTATAATGACATTCACAATAGTTTTTGATAGAAAATCATTCACAAACTCTGTGTTGTACTCAGAGCTTCGAAGGATTTCATTCCTTAATTCGATTTGTCATTCTGAGTGAAAATTGAGTGATTGCATTCCCCAATCACATTTTAGCGAATTGAATGAATTCACTTTAGACTCATTCGATTTATAAATATCGAATGCATTCGTTTTATTTTTCATTCGACTTTTAAAAATCGAATGCATTCGATTTTTTTTCATTCGACTTTTGAAAATCGAATGCATTCACTTGCGAATGCAATCGATTTTCTTTTCATTCAATTTGAAAAATCGAATGCTTATTCATTCATTGCATAAACAACTTAAAAAAACTAACCAAGATAGAGAAAAACGGAGCCAATTTTTTGTCCATAGTATCGCTAACACTCTTCACATTTTTTTTGTCGTATAGGCAGTTAATATGTGCATTTTTAAAATTTTCGGGAACACCAATTTTTTTGAATTCAAAATTAGAGCCCATTAGGGTCATCGTATGTAAGAGAGTAGGCGATATTATGGACCAAAATTTGGCTCCGTTTTGGTCTGTATATTTAAAAAATCGATTGCATTCGCAGTGGAATGATAAAAAATCGAATGCATTCGACTTTTCTAAATCGAATGAACAAGAAATCGAATGCATTCATTTTTGTTCATTCAATCGAATGAATTCCAAGGACTGCATTCAATGTTGATTTATGAAATCGAATGCATTCACTGACTATGAAAATTGAATGGATTTTTTTGAGAATTCATTCGAAAAGGATTTCATTCTTCGAAGCTCTGGTTGTACTCACTACAACAATTTTTTTATTAATGTCGAAAAATAAAAATAAGAATTCAAAGATTTCAAACTTGAAGATTTTATGTAGATTTAAAAACTCCCATTTTAAATATTTTATTTGTAACAAGTGAGAGTGTTAAATTCAGCTGGATTCATATAACACAAAAATATCGTTTATGCGCTTTAAGTCTCCCGAATAAAAGCATTTATCACTTATGTGCGCACACGTTATTGCTATCGCTTAAATGCATTCAACGCATTAACCATTCACTATCAAATGTATATTTCTTGAATTTATTGATATGTGAAGTTTATCAATGTGCTTATTCGATGTTTTCAATAAAATATTCCTCCTAATTATTTAATTGTTAAATAAAGTTCATTTTGACTTTAAAGCATAGTACTCTGTTCGATTTCACGGGAAAAAATCTGTCAAACTCCATATAAAAAAAATAAATTTTGGCAACGCGAGGAATTATAAGGAAATTGTTAAAAAAGTTTTCCCGCATTTTTATTTTACAAGACAATTTAAATTGCAGTGAAAAATTGACATTTCAGTTTTGTTTTGATCGTTTCTTTCTTATAATTGTCAAAAGTTGTTGATTTTTAAATCTTTTATTGCGATTTGAGGCATTTAAAGATTAAGTGAAATTTTTACCGTAAAAAATAGAGTACTTAGCTTTATTAGATTTTAAAAATTTTGAAAATTTTCAAAAGTCAAAATTCACTCAAGCGCCCATCTCCAGTTGGAAGGTAAAACAAATCTAGTGGGTGCCTTAAAAGGTAAAAAAACTTTGCGTATTTAGGTCGTTAAAAAAAATGTTGTGTATCCAACAAAAATATTACGTCTCCCTTAAATATTGTATTTTTTATTTTATATTTTTTTTTGTGATTTACGACAAGTAAAAACAAAAAACGCAAATTTTTTTCAAATATCCGCAAATACTTTTGGATATACACTAGGGTGGAGCAAATTTGTATGAAGAGACTTTTTTTTCGATTTCGCTTAGCGTCGGGTTCGGAACAAGGCAACTTTAAAAGGATCAATATTAATCTCAAAGAAGTAAAAAATTAAAAGATTATTTAAAAAAAAAAATGAACAAAAACAATATTAATTTAAAAAAGAATTGGCAAAATGAATTGTAACAAAAAAAAATTTTTTTTAAAAAAATTTTTCGCGAAAAAAAATTTGATGAAACAAGAAAAAAAGATTTTAAAAAAGATTTCGCGAAAAAGAATTTGGTGAAAAAAAATTCTGACGATTTTTTTTTTTGTAAAAAAAAAAATTTTTTGTACTTTTTTAAGCTAAATACTCTTTTTTATACGGTGAAAATTTCACTTAAACTTTAAACGCCTCAAATCGCAATAAAACACTAAAAAAAACGACATTTTCTAATCCTCTGGGTCCAAATGCAGGACTTTGAACTTCTTGTAGCATAAAAATGTCGTATTTGTTAAACAAAAACCCAAAAAAACATGTAAAAAAGGTATTTTTCAGAGGTTGGTTTAGTTCTTCAATGGGGAACTTTTTCCCCCCTAGTCCGATTTTGCTCATTTACGAACTTAACCTGCCTAGGAGTTTAGCCAAATTTCGGGATTCTAGCTCTTTAATTTTGGACTGCATCGTGTAGTTAACACGGACGGACGGACATCGCTAGAATTTCTTAGAGTCGATCACTGATCAATAATATATATATACTTTATGGGGTCCCCGACCGATATTTCGATGCGTTACACACGGAATGACAAAGTGAGTATACCCCCATACTGAAGTTGGAGGATAAAAAAATAAAATTGATCCACCCTAATAAACACACACAGAAGCAAAGTCATCCATTGGTTAGTCCATCTGTCGGTCTAACAGTCAGTTGACCACTATTATCATCAGATTATCAGAGGTTGCAAAGTATTAATTCAATAAAAAAGAAATAATTCAGCATTTAATATTGGAATAATAATTCCCTAAAAAATTAATTCGCTAGTTAACGTCTAACAAGGGTAGTCTCCCTAGTGTCACCCGCGGATCTTTATGGAATTGAATTTATTTTGTAGATCAGAAAAAATAAAGGGACACGTATTTTTTTTTAGCGACCCAAATTCATATTTAGGGGGTAAAAAGGAGGGGGGAAGACAAGGCCATTTTTCTGTTTTTTCGTTTATCTCCTATATTATGCAAAGAAACCTAGTCATGTTACATACGAAATGAAAGGTATTTGGAAAACCTATCTACGTGTGCTAAGAACGTGTCCAAACATGCACAGCTTTTCGCCATATTGAGTAAAATACCAAAATTTTAGGACATTTTTGTTAATGAGTCGAAAAATATTAACTTCTTTGGCCCGTTGTTAGCACCACGAGATAGGTATTTTTAATACCTTTAATCTGATACCACACATGCCTATATTATATTTGTTTAAATAGGCGTAAATCGTAGAAAACTGAAAAAGGTCAATTTCCCCCCATACAAATCGAAACCCTAAAAATGTAACCAATATTTTACTATAAACTCTGTAAATTAACAGTTTTTTTTGTCAAAATCATTTTACAGAGTTTTTTAGTAAAATTACCAAGAAATGTTGTTAGCTGGAAAAGTATGGTGTACTCTGTTAAATTAGCAGAGTTTTTCTGTAATTTAACAGAGTTATTATTTTGAGTGTACAAACAGAAAATCACTTTAATGTGAAAGCATCTGTTCAAAATTGACTACTTCAGTCGTTATTCAATAATACTTAAGCACTAACGGACATTTCAGTCTCTTTTTAATCGCGTATAGTTTATTGCAATTGTTTTCGGTATTTTCTTTATTTATTTGTTATTGTTTTAAATAAAATCAACCATATGACCAACTGAAAAAACACACAAGATTGGGTATCGAAACGATATTGGCATTGACTTTGAAAATTATTTTGGCAGAACATATCTTCTCTATTCGATATAATTAAAAGTCAAAAGTCGTTTGAGAAGAAACGTGATTGACCGTTTTCGGTATTTTTTTTTTGTAATGTTATAGTTGTTACGTATAGAAAAATAGACCATGCCCACTTTTATGTCCATTTTTTAAAATTTATCTAAAATCGGTAAATGGGTTTTCCGATTCATTCCATTAGGGTGTTTGGCGCGCTAAATCCGCCTTAAAAATAATCTATCGCGTCAGGTTTTTGACAAATATTGTTATATCAAAAACTAAATGCGATAGAGCAATTTTAAGGTCAAATTAGGATTCAGTGGGCCAAAATCCTTTGAAATTATTGTACGCGATCTGTCATGATGTTTTTTTTAT
Organism: Pegoplata infirma; assembly: GCA_963921195.1. Classification (NCBI taxonomy): domain Eukaryota; kingdom Metazoa; phylum Arthropoda; class Insecta; order Diptera; family Anthomyiidae; genus Pegoplata; species Pegoplata infirma. Next base: position 100,634,501 of record OY992537.1, read on the forward strand.
TTTTTTTGTCTAGGCGATTTCATGCAAAATCTTAATTTTCGTTTTTAGACAAATTATTAGTGTCCGACCGAATACACCTTTTTTGGCCGAAGCCGAATATTCGGCCTAATTTTCACTATTCGGCCGAAACCGAAGCCGAATATTTAAAAAAAAAATATTTTTTTAGTAAAGACACGAAAAAAGTAAAACTCGACTTGGCGGAATACACAAATTATCACCTTATTATTGTTTTGCTCCATACGCCATTTTTGAAAAAAATGAGTTAGGAATGGAATATATATAAAATATCCTCTTTCTTATTCCGAAGTCCGTTTTTTAAAACATCTTTTAAAATTTGAGATATCCAGCATTTTCTAAGAAAAAACACACCATTTTGACGTTTTTTGAAAATTTGCTTTATAGAAAAGGATCTAGATTATTTAAAAATTAACGGATCTTGTATATTTTTGGAATGAAGATTAATTATGTTGGTACCGTAACTTCTAAACATTTTAAGTAATCTCATATTTGCCATTTAGGTTGTGTGGGAGGTAGGCGTGTCCATTGACCGATCATTCCCATTTTTAATACCATGCAACCTGACTATATAGTGTTCTAAATACCCTGTTTTGTCGATCTAGCTCTTTTTGTTTCATTGTTATTTTGTTTGGCATTGAGAACTGATTTGCTCCATATCACACAAAAGTCCCAAATGTGTAAGCAAAATTGGATATGGAGCATAATACCATAAAATCTTATTTTCTTAAAAGCTTAAAATCTTTTGATCTATTGTATGTAAAAGTCTGAAAACTAGAAGCTTTGTTAACAATATATGGGTGAAATCAAAAAATGTCAACCAAACCATGTAATCGTGTAATATCTCATACATGGGTTAAAGTATTCGCATATTTTTTAATGTACAACGTCGCATAGATTGGCGTTCTACATAACTAACAACAATCCGGATACTAGTAAGCTATTTTAAACAAGTTATTTTCATTTTTGTAGGCCAAATGTAAACTCCGTCGCCAGTAACATTTTCAATTTTTAAACTTTAAACGGTTATATCTTAAAAACCAATAACCCAAACTCTTAATAATTGACTACATTTTTAAAGAGGGCATGTTGACGTTCTTAAAAAATATTTTTGTATAGTCATAACTATCTCTTTTACCCATACAAACACGGCTGCAATTGTGTGACGATTTTTCGACACTTTTTTTAGACATTATGGAACCTGACAATTTTGTTGTTTTTGACGTATTGTGTTTAGAAAAATAATAGGTTATTGCCCCATTTATTAAACGCGAGGCTATAAAGTATCATTTTGCATCATTGGTTTCAAGTTTGCTCATTGCATATTAATTTCTCGGTATGAAAAGATAATTCATAAATGAAAAATCGAAAAATGCTGTAAACTCCGTCTCCACGTTTACAACAAAACTACTTAGCGTGTATCTGAAATATCGTCATATTTTGACGTATCTAGTTGACATCTAATGATTTTTTTTCGGAAACCAATTTCCGACAAATAGTTTTCGAAAAAAAGGGCAACAAGTGACGAAATGTAAACTCCGTCTCTGTAAACTCCGTCAACTTTTTTTTTTTTTTTTGCACACTCAAAAAAAACCATTAACTTAAACTTTGGAAAAATTTTCTTCAAAATAGTTTATAAATTTTCCCATAATTTAGTTAAATTTAACTAAAATTTTGGAAATTTTCCCAACTTTTAGGAAAAAATTTTAGTTCATGGACTGTTAAATAGGCCATAATTTTCCTTAAATGGAATTCCCTAATACATGGAAGAAATTCTTACCGCCAAAGAAATTTTCCCTAAATAATTGAAAAAAAGTCTTTATTTTTAAGACATATTTCTAAAAACAAAATTTAGTTCAAAAAATTCAGTTTCAGGACGTAATTTCCTACCAATTAGTTCATCATATTTATCTTCTTTAATTTGAGGAAGTTTTTTCCACAAGTTTAGTAAATTTTTCACAACATGAAATTGTTTAGTTGATTTATTTTTTTTTTTTCATGCTTGCTTGTAGTTCACATTTTGTTTATTATTTGTAGTACATGAATACAAAAGGTTTGGTCTTGTATAACAAGTAATAAATTTAATGTTTACATTTTTTTCTACACATGTATGTGTTAGGAAAAAAATAATATTTTAAACACAACAAAGGCCTTGGCTTTGGCGTGTTTTCCCATAGTCTGGGAACAAACGTTAAAGACAAAGTCTTTGATGTAATTTAACTTTAAAAACTAATGAAATTTATTACTTGACCATAAGAAACGAACGTTTTTTTATATTTTAAATAAAATATGTACATAATTAGAATTCTGTGTGTATTCACATGCTATTCTATAAATAAACCAATAAAAATATGAAATTAACTAATTTTTAGGAAAAATGTCCTCATCAAGAATGTTTTTTTAACTAAAAAATGGGAAATTTTTTCCCACTTTCTAGTTTAAATTGGTCCTAATTTTTAAGAAAAATATGGACTAAAAAGTAGGAATACATGGCAATGGAGCTAAATCATTATCAATTTTCCTTGGATTTAGTTAATTTTCCCATTTTTTAGTTTTTTTTCTGAGTGCAGATAGCATTAAAAAACCTTATGTAGTTGTTAAAACCGACGCAAATATTAACACTAGTCATTCAAAAAAGTAAAAAACTAATTTTAACAGAAATAATACTAAATTTATTTTACATTTCCTTAGAAAAATCCTATTAAAATAAAAAATAATTGTAAAATCTTTAATAACAAAAACCAGAAAAAAATCCTAATTACAAAAATTGTTAGCATTTACATAAATAAGTGTTTTAAATTACAATAAAATGTTTTCAAAGAAAATTCAAAAAATTTAATGTATTTTTCTAAGGTGAATGTAAACTCCGTCGCCACAAAAATCATAAAATTGTCGATAAAACATGTTTGAAACAATTTGTAGAAGAGATATTTTATAGTTACATTAGTAGTGATGTAACATATCGATTTTAATAAAAAAAATTTGCCAAAAATTAAAATTTTTTGTGTGTACAATTTTGGCTCAAAAACACTGACATTTTTTGATTTCACCCATATGTAGCAATAAATGGTAAACATTAAAACAAAATCCATCGATTACTTTTCGAGAAAATTTGTGGTAAACCTATTTTATCGTTTTTCTCGAAACCGAGTTGTACGCCAACAACTGGAGCAAAACAATAATAAGCTGACGAAATGTATAAAAATGTTGTCTAGAACGATTTATTTTAAACAAAAACCTTTTTTTAGACATTTTTGTAAATAAAAATTTTTTTGAGTGTAATTATTTTTCGATCGAAACATTTTTTTGAGTGTAAAATCACTTAACAAAATGTTTTTGTGACTTACTAATGTGATTCAAAGTGTGTTTAGTGCGTTTTTCACCACGTGAGTACAACTTTTACACAATTATTCGGTATTCGGCCATATTCGGCCAAAAATGTGGCCGAAGCCGAATAGTGGCCGAATAGTGCTTTTTGGCCGAAGCCGAATATTCGGTCGGACACTACAAATTATCACAACTCTGTTAATTGTTATCCCACTTTTTTAGGACAGGGCTAATCGTATTCAGAATTAAATTTTCTTTAAGAAAACGTTTATAAATATAAGGGTTGTTTAACGAATTATGGCAGAAAAAAATCGATAAACTCGAATATTTTTCAAAAAATAACAAAAAAAATTAGCCGTTCTGCGATTTTATTTATTTATTGAAAAAAGTGGGCGTGGACAATTCCTGTTTACCTAAAAAATCTCAATTGAACTTCTTTATGAAAACGTCTATAAATATCAATGAAGGTTGTTGAACGAATTATGGGAGAAAAAAAATCGCTAAACTCTAAAATTTTTCAAAAAAATAACAAAAAAATTAGACATTATTAAAAAAAATCAATACATATCTTTCTTGTATGTATAGACCAATTCACACACATAAAACGCCCTATCCTTCTTTAATCCAAAACAGTTTAAAAATTGAAAATCGGCTGAAAAGCTTCTAACAAGGGAAGTCTCCCTAGTGTCACCCGCGGATCTTTATGGAATTGGTTTTATTTTGTAGAGCAGAAAAAATAAAGGGACACGTATTTTTTTTTTTAGCGGCCCAAATTCATATCTAGGGGGTAAAAAGGAGGGGGAAGACAGGGCCATTTTTCAGTTTTTTTCGTTTATCTCCTATATTATGCAAAGAAACCTAGTCATGTTACATACCAAATGAAAAGTCTTTGGAAAACCTATCTACATGTGCTAAGAACGTGTCCAAACATGCACAAGTTTTCGTTATACAGAGTAAAATACCAAAATTTTAGGACATTTTTGTTAATTAGTCGAAAAATATTATGCCTACATTAATTTAGGTTAAATAGGCGTAAATCGTAAAAAACTGTAAAAGGTCAATTTCCCCCCATACAAATCGACCCCCCCTAAAAATGAGTTTGGGCCGCTAAAAAAAAAAAAAAATCGTGTCGAATTAATTTTCGTTCTTAACAACATATTCAAATTTCATGAAGATCAGAGGGTGACACCAGGGAGACTTCCCTTGAAAGTTACACGAGAAAAGTTCAAAAAAAAAAACTGTTTTTTGACAATAACTTTAACATTTGAGGGTGTCTGGAAAGTTTGATGGACATTTTTGTGACCTTTTCGACTAAACCCATAACCTTCTAATTCCGAATATGATCTTGGAACTAATTTTTGAAAAATCTGCGAAAAAAAACAGTTCTATTTGATTTTCGCAATTTTTGCGCATTTATGTGCACACTAAATTTAATTAAACTCGGAAGGGGTAAAGTCAACCCGTCGGTTTAATTGAGCTAATTTAATCAACTCTCTAGAACTTCAAATCAGTATTGGTATTAAATTGGTATTGGTATTAAAAACTACATATTGAAAACCCCAAAAATAAATTATTTTGATATGGGTTTATAATCGGTATTGGTATTGCAAAATGAAAGTATGAGTTTTAAAATGGTATTGGTATTTAAATAACGGTATTGATTTTTAACTGGTATTGGTATTTAAGTAAAGGTATTGGTTTTTTATCATTATTGAAATCGCACGAATTTTTTAACCGGTATTGCTTAAAATTTTTAGGCGGAAGCAACGGGTATAGCTATTGAAAAGCTATTGGTATCCATCTTTGAAAAAAAAAAACAGAACATTTCAGTAAAATTAAAAAAAAGAAAATTTGTTGGCATCAAATAAATGCTGACCTTGCATAAAAATATTAATTGTATTTGCAAAAATATAGACACTCACCACATCATATGTGAGTGTTTCAGTTGATATTGTTTATCTTTTCTGTATTTTTTTTTTTAAATATTTTTTCATTCAAACTAAATTTCTATTTTCGCGTATAGAGAGAAAGTAGCCAAAGTGTGGTGGCGCTTCGTTCCATTCAAAGTGAACAGAAATAAAAAATAAAAAAAAAACATCGCTAAATGATCACAGTCAAAGAAATCATGTGTTTGTCTTTGAAAAATTAATTAATTTCTTAGAAACAAAAAAAAAATATTAAGAAAAAGTTTAATTTTTTTATTTTATTTTATTTTTTGACTTATTTTTATTTTATTGTATTTTTTTCATTTTTTTTATTTTTTTTTCATTTTTTTTTTGTTTTTTGTTTTTATTTTTTATTTTAATTTTTTATGTTTAAAAAAAATAATTTAAATTTATTTTTAATGTTTAAAAAAATTTTAAAAAAATATTTTTTTTTCTTTTTTTTTTTTTATTTTAATTTTTTTTTTTTGTTTAAAAAAAATAATTTTAATTTATTTTTAATGTTTAAAAAATTATTTTTTTTTTTTTGAAAATTGCATAAAAATCCTTATAATGCTACAAGGAGTTTTGGGACGACTTTGAATTTATGTTTATTTACGTCCATTTGCATTTCATAAGACGATACTATTTTAATGTTTACTTCTTAAAATGTGTATTTTAAATGTAAAAATGAAAAGTGTCAGCAACTGTCAAAATTTATCGATAATGTTTTGTTTGTATGTAGGTCAGTATTTAGTGAATGAACTAAAATGTGGCATTTTTTGTTGGTCAAAATTTTTTTAAGGTGTAAGGTGACATTGACCTCAATGGTTCTTAAATGTTTTAAAATTATCCGCAAAATTAAAAAAAAAAAAAATATTCTAAAATACTTTGAAATATGACAAGTGATTTCCGTATTTAAATTTTTTTCGTTTATGCAGTTATTAGGTCAAAACTATAGTTTATGAAAAAAATATGCCGCCATTTTAACTTTGTCATTCCGTGTGCAACACCCCTAGAATATAGGGATTTTATAAAAGGAATTAGGGCAAATCCACCTCAAACCACACAGCATTCGGATTTGTCACATTCGATTTAAATAAAATTTGACAAATATATTGCAAATGGATAGTGTTCCTAAAATCATTACCTTTCTGGCTCCAAAACCTTTCGGTTTTCGAAATATGGCGTCTTGAAAATTGGCAAAAACGTCAAATTTTCAATAAGGTGCATACTAGGGCTATAACCAAATTTTTGGCATAGCACCACGTGATGGACAATGTTGTTTTATTAAACAAAATCGCTTTCTCCGATCATTTTGCAAAAAAAACCACACGCACCAAATGCATTTTCTAAAAGTCCTCAAGATTTTTTTTATTAATACAATATTTATGTATTTTTTATTTAACAACAAGTAAAAATATTAAAAAAATACTAATGTCTATTTATTGAAGGAAATAAACTTAAGATTTAAAGTTCGTGCTGATTTACGTAAAGAATTAATATCCTGGACCACCTTAATGGCACGTTCCGTGCAAATATTACTTCTTTGCTGGTTTGAAATTATTGAATGTTCTTTTTCCCAATGTCTTAAGAAGCATTTCTGGCATTTTAAATCTACCTAGCGACTGCTCCAGAGATTTAAAGTCATCTTCCCTGAATCGGTGGTCTGAGAACCATATGACAAACCATTTTCCAAAAATAAAGGCACATATTAGGTAAAGCTCAGTTTGGTAATTTGATATTAAAATGAATGTTAAAATGTTGATGGTGAGGTGGGAAGTTACCCACTGGGTTCCTTCCCCACCTACCTTAGTTTTAGTTTCGGACTCGATTAAAGCGGAATCTTAGTTAAAATAGCTACATTTTGCATTTAAAAAAAAAAAAATACAAAAATAGTAATATAAAACTTCATCGCGTTTGGTGCGTGTACTTTTTTAACGTCATCGAAAAAGTGAAAACATTTTTCTTCATAGTTTTTCATGGCCTATATGACTGTGCTATGCCAATTTTGATATTTGCAAAAAATGTAAAAAACGTATAGCCCTAGTGCACACACAAAGTCACCCATAACTTTAAAACTATAAAACCCACAATTACCAAATAGGTATCATTTGAAAGCTGAAAGGATTACCTTATAAATGGCATGCACAATTTTTTCTTGTAACGAAAGGTCAAAGGTTATATTTCAAGGTCTAATGTTCAAAGACCTATATCTCAAAATCCGATATTTTTAAAATTCTCAAAAAAATATATGATAACAATCAAGTCTTTCCCTACATTTGTATCAAAATTTCAGGGTGGACACTCATATGGTTCCAAAGTTACAGAGGAATACGTGCTTGAAGTCAAGATTTTCTCTACGAGTTCATATGCAAAAGCTTACACACACGAAGCAGCATAACATGCTAGCATGCTGCTAGCAGTAAACAAACAATGGGACGGACCTAAAAACTGAACCCATTATTTATTAATATTTCGACCTCCTGAATTTGATTTCACTATCAAAACTGAATTTTATCGTAGGGTTTTCTTGTTTTCTTACAAGGAAAATCTTCAAATGGAACATACGTAATTTCTTTGAAATTTATGCCCATGAAAGACAACAAATATCTAACATCGACCTGTCTGAGCTTATTGGTCTTAATTTAGTTTTAAAGGGTTAAACGGGAGTCAAAAATTACCGATTTTTAGTAATTTTAACTTTTAGGTACATTGATGCCACTTATATCAGATCCGTTTCATTTTAAAAAAAAAAATTTGGCGTCTGTTTGAGACATTTTATTTGTTGCATAATTGTTTTTGTTAAAAATGTATAGTTTTTGTTATAGTTTTTGGAAAATAAAATCCATTATTGGTACTATTTTCCTTTTAAATTAAGCAATCACATGAATTTTTTATTGGCAGTTTTTCTTACATTTCGGGTTTCATCCGAATTTAAAAAAAAAAAAAAAAATCTTTATTAGTGTGTCCAAAATAAAATAAGGAAAAAATTCAAAGAAGTTCGAAACATTAGTGTTTCCATTTCTAAACCATTTTTATGCTTGATTATATTCTTTTTTATGAGCTTTATTCCGCTTTGAACATACGGTTCCCCACCCCATTCCTATTTCCCTACTATGGAAGAATATAGGTTTCGAATGAAACCGATCTGTTTTATATGGCATCAATATAAAGTACCTAAACTTTAAAATAACTGAAAATGGGTAATTTTTAACCCCGTTTAACCTGAATTTAGGCCGACAAGCTCAGACTGGTTGATTTTAGATTTATTTTTTCTAGCTTGTGTATAAATTTTAAAGCAATCAGGTATGTTCACTTTCGAGGACTTTCCTTGTAAAAGAACAAGAAAACCCCTACAATATAACTTAAAATACATAAAAAGTTTTAAGCCTTGTTCTAGGCCCGCACCTTTGTTTACGACTATGTATATTGTTTTGTTTGTGTCCACCCTGAAATTTTGATACAAATGTAAGGAAAGACTTGATTGTTATCATATATTTTTTTGAGAATTTAAAAAATATCGGATTTTGAGATATAGGTCTTTGAACATTAAACATTCAAATATGACCTTTGACCTTTCATAACAAGAAAAAATTGTGCATGTCACTTTTAAGGTAATCCTTTCAGCTTTCAAATGGTACCTATTTGGTAATTGTGGGTTTTATAGTTTTAAAGTTATGGGTGATTTTGTATGTGCACCTTATTGAAAATTTGACATTTTTGCCAATTTTCAAGACGCCATATTTCGAAAACTAAAAATTTTTGGAGCCTATAAGGTAATCATTTTATGAAAACAACGCATGTGAAATATTTTTTGCGAATTTCATTAAAATCGGAGGTGACAAATCCGAAAATCACAGTTTTCTGTGCGGTTTGACATGGAATCACCCATTATGTCGTTAATCTGGGGAAGTTAGGAGACACCTTTGAGTAAAAAGTATTTTAAGTGAAAAAACAGCGGAGAAATAAATTTTGTTCCATTTCGTTCCCCGATCTATTCTATTTCTTTTCCGGTTTCATTCCATTTCGTTTTATGTAGGTTTCGTTCCTATCCTTAACACATGTGTTAAAGAAAAAAGGTCTTCGTCTCAACAGACATAAAAAGTACAATTTTATTTCCCTTTTACCAATTTTATTTGTTATAAAAAAACAATAATTTTTTGAATGTATCCTTTTGTGCCCTCAGAAAAACATCTTTTTATTGAATGTTTTTTTTTCTGGATAATCCTAGATCAAAAATTTTAAGTTATAAGATCATTATTTAAAGAAATCGAAAAAGTACCTTAGTACATTTTTTTACTCCACTTTTCCCTCTTAGAAACAGAAATTCCAAAAAGTAGTTTTTGAGAATTTTGTGTTTTGACGCGATCCTACATTTCAAAAATCAAGTTTTAAAGACCACTTTTTCAGAAGATAGAAAAGGTACCAAAGTACTCCTTTTTACCCTCTAAGCGTCGAAATTTTCTAAAAATTACTTGTGTCTGATTGTTTTATTTGGAGAATTTAAAGTTATAAGACCATTATTCAACCCTTAATATCCTACTGGTTCCGCAAGGAACCAACCAAAAAAATCTTTAACTTTGTTAAACAAATTTTGTTGAAACTTCCGTCTATGACATAAACAATGTTTATTGATACAATATGTAACATTTTCGCCTTTCACCACTTAGAAGCACCTGTTTTTGACACCCGTATGCTCATCAGAGTGTCCTAACCTCCAAAAAACAAAAAAATTTGGTGAAATTACGAATTTTCGAAAAATCATTTTTTGTGTTAAATACGTCGAAATCGAAGCTGACAAAAATATTCCCGTAAATTTTTTGAATTTTCAGAATATTAAAAATAAAAAAAAATGTGTTAAAAAAGACATTGGTCAAGTTTTGATCTTTGAGTGCCTGGTTGATTTGCAAGGGTCCAACCAGGTTTTCTTCACATAGTTCAGGTAAATGTAACCTATAAGCAAAGTCGTAGAACAAAAGTTGTTTAGAATTGCAAGTTTTATAACATATATTTTTTTCGGCTCAAAAAAAAAAGTCAGGATATTAAGGGTTAAAAAAATCGAAAAAGTACCTGAGTACATTTTTTTACTCCATTTTTAACTCGTACACAGAAAAAAAAATATTTGCCAATGAACGAAATTCATAGTACATATTTATGAACAAATACATAAAAATTATGAACTTTTTCATTAAATTTTTGAACTTTTTCATAGTATTTATGAAAAAATGTTAAATAGTTCTTAAACTCCACATATTATGATTTATTCATAAATACTATGAAAAAATTTATAAGCATTATGAAAAAGGTAATAAATTTTATGAATTTGTTCATAAATACTATGAAAGTCGTTCATTGGAAAAAAAAAATTTTTGTGTGTAGGAACGCCTACAGATTTCCAGTAGAACAAGTTCTCCGAAAACCATACTGTCGATCGTTCAATGGAATGAAAGACTTTATTCCAAGCACTATAACATTTACAACCAACCAACGAGCAATCTATATATGAAAAGTGAATGCTTCGTAGCTGTTGTCAAAACGTTACGAAGATCGGAGTACAAGAAGGATGCGGAAATAGTGCAATGATTCGAATTGTCAAGAGATACAAAAGTTCTTACTTTATATTTGTCAGGATGTGAAGTAAGAAAAAAAGGTCGAGAGTAAGTATGTATATCCCAAAACTGTGGTTGGAGACATATAAAAAATATTTATTTCAAGAGACAATCTATTAAAAAAATTATCTTAAAATGTTTTTTATTCTGTTCTATAATGATTCTGTTTAAAAAATGTTGTAGTGATACATGCAGTGCTCTTCTTGACTCATCTGTTTTCAATGACTCATTATCACTGTCAAAAAAGATTTTTTTTTTTATCCAAAACAAGGAGTGTTGTGTCTTATTTACTTTGTACTTCATATTAAAAAATTATGTACTAAAAATACATTGTTGCCAAGTGCAAACATTCTTTTTTTTTCTTAATCGTGTTTCATATTTCGAATACCACAGCATTATAAATTATATTTTTGTAGTCGTGTTCTTCGTCTGATCATAGTCTCATTTTCAAGTATGTGAGACATATTTAATTCTTAATACCCACCACTTAAAACCACATATCAAAACAACAAATCTTTGAAACATGTTTCAAAGATATAAGGGCTATGGACAAACAACATTCTTGTATAGGTTGTTTATAAATACAATATAGTGACCGACAAAAGTCTACGTACGACTACATTGTAGATGCAATTCGTTAATGACAAGGTTAAAAATAATACACCACTTGCAATTGTTTTCGGAAATTATCAATTGAATTTTAGAAGTTATCAATTGTATTTCATAATTTATCAATTTTATTTCAGAAGTTATCAATTGTATTTCAGAGTTTATCAATTGTATTTCAGAAATTATCAATTGTTTTTCAGAAGTTATCAATTGAATTTCAAAACTTATCAAATGTATTTGAGAAATTATCAATGGTATTTCAGAATTATCAATTGTATTTTAGAAATTATTAATTGTATTTCAGAATTTATCAGTTGTATTTCAGAAATTATCAATTGTATTTCAAATATTATTAATCGTATTTCAGAAATTCTTAATTTGTATTTCAGGAAATATCAATTGTATTTCAGAAGTTATCAATTGTTTCTCAAAAGATATCAATTGAATTTCAAAACTTATCAAATGTATTTCAGAAACTATCAATTGTAGTATTTCAGAAATTATCAATTGTATTTCAGCTATTATCAATTGTATTTCAGAAGTTATCAATTGTATTTCAGAAATTATCAAATGTATTTCAGAAATAATCTACCATGTAGTCGTACGTAGACTTTTGGCGGTCACTGTATAATAAAGAATATCTTGCGAATTTTTGCATTTTTTATAATTTTAATCTGAAGAAAGGGAACTCATGATGTTGTAGATGATGATGATGGTGATAATAATGTGCACTGTTTCCAATAATAGTTTGGATTCTTTTAAACTATCTGAAATTTTAAAATACAGTTTCAATCTCATGACTGGTGAAACGGGACATATCACTAAAATACGTATCACGAGACTGATGATACTGGACTTATCACTAAGCTGTCTTAAAAAATCTTATCCTGTGACCGGAGACAATGGGACAAAAACCAAATTTTCCAATTTTTACCAAAACGCGAACAAAATTTAAAAATAATAAAAAAGTCCCAGAAACATTTTTTTGCGTTTTGTAGTAAAAAGTATCATCAATAATGATTTAAGAAAAAATAAAATTATATTTTTTTGAAAAATTTTGAAAATTTTCGAAGTCCTGCTCAATTTTTTTTTTTATTTTTTTTTGCGTTTTGGAATAGCAAGTATTTTAAAGAAGAAAAAAATTAAAAAAAAAAATGCTGTCGACTTTGTGATAGGTTTCTTGGGTCCTGGTGATAGGTCACGTGACATATCATGGACCTATTACTTTTCCTGCAGGGGTATTAAATAAGCTATTTGAATTTAAACAAGTTTTTAAATTCGGCTGTGCCAAATCTTTTATACCCTCCAAAATGTACAAAAATTAAAAAAAAAAATACAGGGTCTTGTTTTTTTTTTTTTTGGTGGTGGGGTGATTTGACGGAAGACGTTGAGGGCATCTTTCCTCTCGCGATAAACGTTGACAAATTGTTTTATTTATTGTTTACAATTGTATCATTATTTAAATTATTTTTTATTTACGCCCACAAAAGTGGGCGGCCGAAAACAATTACTTTTTTAAAAATTTATCAGAAACAGTGAAGTTGTGTTATTGATTTTAAGAAATAAGATTAAGAAATGAGATTTCAAAGCAATTGAATATTTTTTTTTTGTTTTAACAATTCTGTTTTCTATTATAACAGATTGAATACTGCATTATTTTTCTTCAAGTTTGATGATGCATATGATTTCTATGGTTTTGCAGATTTATACAGTCGGGGAAACTATATTATGTCTAATGCAGACGTTGTAACTGATGTTAAAAGTGTTGAAAACCATAACCAAAAAACGGGTGAAATACAACTCTGATTCCATACTACATACAACTTTTTCAAATTAAAATTTCAAAATGATTAATTGCAATTTAGAAAAAATCAAATGAAATTCAGAAAAGCATTAGAAAAAAACTTAGAAAAGCGCAATACAAATTCAGAAACGCACAATTGAAATTAAGATTAGACAAGTTTTAAATTAGGAAAACAAATTTTCGTAAATTTCAAGGGAGATTGCGGAATTTTAATTATGATAACCAAGTTTTAAATTAAGGAAACAAATTTTCTTGAATTTCAATGGGGATTGTGGAATTTTAATTGGTCTTTTCTGTATAAAATTTCAGAAAAGAAATTGATTGAAAAGAAAATGATCAGAAAAGCTTAATTGCAATTTAGAAAAGCCCTACTGAAATTCAAAAATACTCAATTGAAATTCAGAAAAGAGCATTAAATCTAGAGAAAACCCCAATTGAGAATCTCCATAACAATTCAAAAAAATTTTAAAATGAAATTCTGAAAAGCCAAATTTCAATTTAGGACTCCCAATTGTATCAAAAAGTACATTTGTTAAAGTTTTTAGCTCATAACATAATGTGCAGCTACTGTAAAATATTGTATGTATTCTGCAATTCATCAAACCATATATAGTTTATTTTCATTCTTGTTTCTTTCAATTTACAGACAGACTGTCTTGTACTTTAAACAGACGTTTTGAATATGCTGCTGTTCATTTGTTTTTTTTTTTTGGGCTCAAAAAAATCAAAAGGGATATAGAAACAAGTAAAGTTAAAAAGTTAAAAAAAAATTTTCGCGAAAAAAAAATTTGTTAAAAAAAAAATCCGGGATTTTTTTCTTTTTTTGTCAAAAAATATGTTCGTACTTGTTTAAATACCATTTGGTGTTCAATTATGTTCACATATGTCAACCAGAAGCCGAATTAAAGCATTTTGTATTTTTAGGTTATGTTGAATGTACTGAAATTTTTTATACTGATACTGATATCGCTCAAATGCAATACCAAACTTCTCGGGAGAACTTGCAATAAATATGTTAAGTTTCAGTCATCTCTGTGCAATATTTTGTCCGTGATAGCATTTTCCACAGACAGACAGACGGACATCGCTAGAATGTCTTAAAATCGATCGGGCATCATGAATAAATATACTTTATGGGGTCCCAGACCGATATTTCGATGAGTTACAAACGGAATGACAAACTTATATATACCCTCTATCACTAAGTGGAGGGTATAAAAAAGGTACACAAGACTGCAGTCGACTGCAGCAAACATATGTTTGCAGAATGAGTTTATTTGGAAAATTCTTGTGGACGGAAGTTTATGTACTATACATTTGTATACCCTCTAGTATGGGGGTAAACCCACTTTGTCATTCCTTGTAAAACGCATCGAAATATTGGTCTAGGATCCCAAAAAAGTATATATATTACTGATTCTTGATCGAATCTTAAACATTCCAGCGATGTCCGCCTGTTAGTCTGTGGAAGACACGATGCAGATTAAAATAAAAGAGGTAGACTCCCAAAGTTTAGCACGAATATGTCTTATGGTCATAGGCTGGTAAAGTTTAGATATGAGCAAAATCAGACCAGGGGAAAAAGTTTTCTCTTGTAGAACTAAATCAACCTCTGAAAAACTCTATTATTTTAACAGATTGTTTTGTAATAATACTTTCATACGATAGTGGCGCGATTGGTGCTTTGTATTGTCATAAACTCCCTAAATTCTCCCACATGTTTAAGAAGTATGCCCTCTCCAAACACCTAATCATGGTCGAACCCATAATAGGATTTTTGTTCAGTCATAGGAGTAGCGGAGACATTCCTAGCAAGCTCAACCGAAACTCGAAACCTTAATGAGCAGGAATCCAAAATAGGGTAATTTTGTTCCGCCCGGCTTGCTGTTGGAGGGTGTCAAAACACTCTATTGCCAGTAGAGCGTTTTGATACAGCTCTTAAGTGCTGCCTGGATATCAGAGAAGATCGAAATATAGGTACCCTTCATGCCCTTTGCAGTAATAACTCTAGCGCATATTATAAAAACCCGAATTTCAATCTGGAAAACTGTAGACCACCTACACATGTGTTCTTAGATCCGCGTATTTGGCTCGTAAGCACCACCTCCCACTATTAAGATCATTTTTGATCTACGCCAGTTTAGGCTTCTAGGGTCCACAAATGTCCACCTTTATCCCAATCTGGTCTACTCGGTGTCACGATCTTAAAATCCCATTCTATGCAAAGCGCAAAGTTTATACTATCCGACGGTATATCCAAGTTTTCCTTAATTCATGCTCAAGTTGCGAGGGTCAGAGTAATCGATATTCATCCTACGCGCAGCAAAAGTTACCGTATTTCTAAAATTTCAAAAGGTGTGAGACCTAAAATTGGTTCTTGGGCAAATGTTGGGCAGGTTTTTATAGCACCTGTGGTTAGAGTACAAGCCGATGTACCTTTTTATTTACTCTAAGACTACGTCTTCTCTGAAAAACATTTTGATAAATTATCAAATATCCAAACATTTCATGCAATTTTAATTTTTTTACTGTTGTACGTACTTTTCTTTAGTCAGTCATTCAGTCGGTTGATTTTTTCTATTTCCATATAATCACTTGTGTTTAACAAGTCTGTTTGTACTTTGATGTTATTTTTTAGCATATAAGCGCTCGCACTCTTCCTTACTTCCGCCACTAGCCATAATGTTAAACATCGACAGTTTGTGCCCCTGATCTTTAATAAACAATTTCTAATTTTTCTTCATGGTTTTCGTTAAATATTTTCTTTACTTTTACATTTAGTTCTTTTTTCAATATGCAGCGATAAAACTTTCAATACATGCGTTTAGTAAAACTTTGTTGCAAAAAAGACAGCTGATATGTAAAATTTCAACGGAAATGAAGAAGTTTTTACGAAATGGAATTTAATCATATTAAAATGTTGTCAATTAACATGACAACACTCAAAGAAAGTAGAGCAAAGTATAATTAATGCAAAAATGTTATTGCATTTATTAAAAATTAAAAAAATTCATTGATAATGATAAATGACAATGAGAGTGGCTTTAGTTATAATTTTGACTATAAGGGGCGCAATGTCGCAAGAGCTTTTAAGAATAAAACTACGTCATTTATTAATGACTACGTTTTTTTAAGTGACTACGTTGTTTTTGACAAAGCAATTGCTAGCATCTGTCATATTTTGATTTTCCATTAGGAAAACACCACAGGATCGCTATTTCAAGCGTAATATTAAGGAACGAGTAAAAAAACCTTCAATTTTTTTTTATTCTCACAAACGATAAATTTTGGAAACGATAAATTTTTTTAACACCAGAATTGTTCACTGAGATGCCAATTGTGTGATCACTTTCAAATTTTCTGCTTATCACGAAAGTACTGATTGTGAGAATGGCTTCGATGTGTATTACTACTCTTCTTCGAGTTACACCTCCGACTTAGAAAGTTATCTTACTCATAATACCGTTTGATGTGTTTGGTGGGGGTAGCATGTCTGTGGATTAGTCGCCAGTTCGAATAAATAGAACACTACTATGAAAGGACAACAATTGTGGCGAAAGTTTGATCATGAATAAGGTTTCAGTCAGAACTTTCAAATTACAAAACCCACCAGTTTTCATAATTATTCGGTTTTGAAGCAAATGGCGCTCGATCGGGGACCCGATTCCAAATCTAAAATTTTGACAGCAACCAATACTATTCAACAAGTAAACAGCAAAAATTGTGACCCGATTAAGTCGGCAGAGTTGACAGTAAGTATGTAATGTCGGTTGTTTGAATTAAGAGCACACTACAATGAAGGAGCAACGATTAAGGGGAAAACCGTGATCATAAATAAGGTTTCAAAAAGAATTTCTCATTAACAGACAAATTTGACAACCGCGGTCTATGATTTGGTTTAGATAAATTTGGTTAAATATATTCAGATTAACATTTACTCACAGAAAAAAGCAAATGGCTCCCAAGCAAGGGCCTGATTCCAAAAATGCTAGATCGGAAATAAACGCCAACGAAGGTTATTCGAATATTTTCGAAGACAGTTAGTTGAGAATATTCGATTGAAACGACATCAAGCATTCACAGAAAAATTCCTAATAGATCTGAAATAATTAACAGTTGACAAAGTTGGTGTATTTGATCAATAAACAATTGGTCGATTAACGTAGAAAGATTAATCTTCAATCTGAAAGAGTCAATTAAAGCAAAATATAAGTCGTCATATCAAGAGAAACTTTCTAGACTCTAGTTTTTATACCAAAAAACCCGGCCTGGGACCATGAGAGTGTCACTATTGCAAGGAGTCTTGGACAGGGGACACTCCGGATAGTAGACTCTCCATAAATTTTAGAACAGATCAATCGAAGCTAAACAAGTAGGATTTACAGTATTAGTGAGTTTGAGCTTTACTCTAAGATTGCAAGTCTATTGCAGTATTTGTCAGGCAGAGATGCTGGCAATAAAAGAAAGCCGATACTTGTCGCATATGCTGACGATGTCACGCTAGTGGTAAAGGAAAGCATATGCCAACATTGAGGGACATTCTTCAGGGTTCTCTGAAAGATATGTCTAAATAGGCAAGAGGATGTGGTCTGGGAGTTAATCCAAGTAAAACAGAGCTTTTTTGCATTTTGATCCTAGTTCTCTAGACGGCAATGATATCACCTTCTCAGAGTGAGCCAAGTATCTGGGAGTATTTCTAGATAGGAAGTTGAATTTCAGGCGTAATATTGAGGAACGGGTGAGAAAAGCAACGATTGCTTTATATTCCTGTAAAAGGGACATTGAGGAAAAAACATTTAGAAAAAAACAGTCTTACAAAAATCAAACAATTTAAATCCAATGTAATTTTCTCCACTGAAGACGTAGAGGTGGCTACAGAAACCATGGTCTGGAATAAATCCACATTAAAAATAATCTTTAGAAATACAATGTTTTCTTCTTCAATCACAAACCCTTAATTGAAAAACGATGGGGCTTTAGCTCTAAAGTCGTTCATTGGATTTATACAGCGGTGGTGCGACTAATTCTGCTGTATGGAATTATTGTCTGGTGACCTACTTTAGAGACAAAAGGAAACTGTGTCTTTATCACGAAGGTACAGAGAATGGCGTCGATGTACATCACTGGTACTCTTCGTACTACACCGACAGCTGCATTAGAAATCCTCCTTTAACAGGATATATTGCGTAGGCAGTATGCGGCTACGTCGGCTATTCGACTTAGCACACTTCAATGGAGGAGCAGCGATTGTGGCTATAGCGCGATTTTGAAGAAAACAATACCATAAAATGTGGACTGTTCTTCCTCTATGAGCCTTTTGAGCGTCTTTTTACTACTATGGAACCATCCAGGGAGTCTTGGATGAGGAAAATTCCAGGTAGTGGATACCATACATTTTTACACAGAGCAAGTGGGCTTTGGAGTCTATTCGGGAGAGCTTGGATAGAGTCTGGCTCGAAGATTGCCAGATCATTGCCGGATTTACCAGCCAGATATGCTGGTAATGTGGAAGTGGCTGACTGGATGAGTTGCAATGTCTTGCCTACAACCGCAGTCATCATCTATTCTGACAGTCAAGCCGCGGTCAAGTCCCTGAAGTCAATGTTTCTGAAAACAAGATCTGTCTTTAACTGCCGCACGTCTTTAAATTAGATGGAGAAGCAGCTATAGTGGCCATAGCGCGATTTTGAAGAAGATAACAATACCACAAAATGTGGACTGTCCTCCTTCTATGAGCCATTCCATGGAGTCCATGTTTCTGAAATCAAGATCTGCCCTTAACTGCCGCACGTCTTCAAATGAGATGGCCAAGCAGTTTGACATATGACTCATATGGGTCCCGGGGCACAGAGACATGACAGGAAATTCCAAAGCCGATGAGCTTACTAGACTGGGAACTACCTTACAGGTTCCAACAGAATTGGAATGTGTTGGTATGACTCTAGAAACTTGCAAGCAAAATAAACGGATTTGTTCAGAGACGGAGTCTAATCAAAGATGGGCAAACGGATAGACGTGTGAGACAACACGACAGATTTGGCCTTCTCTTAATTAGAAGCGCACAAGTGAGCTAATATCGCTTCCAAGAGGAGAGATTTGGACGGTGGTTGCTATAATTACTGGACATTCTCTTCAGGGAAGCACGCAGAGCAATTAAATGTGCCGTCGAATGACTTTTGCCGAAATTGCATGGATGAAGAGGAGTTGGAAACTCACAGACACTTCATTTGCCATTGCCCGGGACTTTCTGGTCAGAGATTTGCTTCACTGGAATGTAGGGAGCTGCACGATAATTCTGATTTGTCGGATGTCAAAATTCAATATCTAAGGAGTTTCAAAGACTCAAAGTGGTTTAACGACAGGGACTAGTAGGAAATCAATTATTTCCCTGGTATCACAATGGACCTCAGAGTCAACGTGTGTTGACGTAAAACGTCAGCAGCCACTTACAACATAACCTAACCTAAAAGACTGTAAACTACTGTAAAGTTTCCTACGGAATTAGAATATGTTAGCATGCCTCAAAAAATACACAGGCACAAACTACGGAATTGTTTCGTTGATGAGACTAATGAGAGGAAGTCCTCATCTCAAGTGGTTGATTTCGAAGTGGTTGATTTTGCTGTGATAACCGGCCACTATCCTATGGGACCCGAACACTATCAAACTCTTTCCCTGCAATTGTTTGAAACTTCCTGGACAGAGACCTGTCTCATTGAGATCTACGAAACTGTATCACATCGTGGTGCCACAACGGATCTCAGATGTTTTCCTCATTAAACCTTTGCAATAATTTTTTACCTTATCTAACCTAACCCCCATTCAAATGTGATTTCTTTCATCCACTAGGAAACTTTTAATCATCAATTCCATTAAGAATTATTGTTAGAAATTAATCAATGAAGTCAATACAACACAAAAAAAAGTACTAGTAATCTTTAGAACAACATCTATAGACTTTGACTAGCTATTACAACCACAGTAAAAGGCAGACATTAATTAATAATGCAAAATAAACAATTTGTAAAGTGAGATATGAAGAAAGTATTGAACCACGACAAATACAAAAAATCGACTATGAAGAAATTACTACACACAAGGAAAACTGAAAACAATCTTATCATTACAGACTAATCGATGAGAGATGGGTGTGTTCCCTCAGCTGCAATAACGACGCACAGAACCTTTAAGTAACAAGAAAGCTGTCAATATGAGTGACTAGTCAGACAGACATACTGACAGAACGAACGAACATCAAACTAACTTACAGTCACACAGACAGTCAAGTCGGTCAATGGCCATTGGCCGTATTTATATTACTTATCAATGAATGAAAATGAAAAAAAAAACTGCAAATGTTCAACAGGCCTAACCTCTATCTACCAACCGTCCCACTGCCGCCTACGTATTCTTGGGTGATTATAAAGACTAACAATTTACAACACAATTTAACAAATTGCATAAAAAGCTTATATTGGTATGTGATTCACCACAGGGACGATATATGGAATATAAAATATTGTACAAACTATCGATAACACTGCGGAACACTAAAAAATAAACAAGAGTTACGACCATCATTTCTATATATTTCGGACATGCTGAATCGAATGGCGTACTCCGTTTTTCAATGTATGGTACAGTTTTCTTGTAAAATGTCATTAAAGATTGGCTGATTTTCAGCTGCTTTTTTAACAAAAAAAATTCCAAAGCTTATGATTTTTAAATTTTATGGATTGGAATACAAAGATATAACTTGTAGCAATATTTCTAATATAAATTTGGTTTAAAGCTTTTCATCTTAACCCCTTTAATTCGCGGATTTCTTCATTTTTTTAAGTTTTCGCGAAATTAACCGCTAAATTGGTCTCTGATAAAAAACTTGCATTTTGTGGATCATAAAGGCGTCCATGACACTACGAATAGTGGACAAAAAACATCTATGTTATATGGACCATCATGAAGAAAATCGCGAAAAACCGTTTTTTTGTATATGGCAGCATCACTTTAGGAGATGATTTGAGGCTTCATCTTTTAGTATATAATGTGGGAACCTTAAACAATGAACTAACCCAAAATTTGTCCAAAAAAGTTTTCATTTGCAAAAGTTATCTTAACAAAAACTATAATTATTGTATCGCAAACACTGAAATAACAGTTTTTGTTAAGATAACTTTTGCAAATGAAAACTTTTTTGGACAAATTTTGGGTTAGTTCATTGTTTAAGGTTCCCACATTATATACTAAAAGATGAAGCCTCAAATCATCTCCTAAAGTGATGCTGCCATATACAAAAAAACGGTTTTTCGCGATTTTCTTCATGATGGTCCATATAACATAGATGTTTTTTGTCCACTATTCGTAGTGTCATGGACGCCTTTAGGATCCACAAAATGCAAGTTTTTTATCAGAGACCAATTTAGCGGTTAATTTCGCGAAAACTTAAAAAAATTAAGAAATCCGCGAATTAAAGGGGTTAAGATGAAAAGCTTTAAACCAAATTTATATTAGAAATATTGCTACAAGTTATATCTTTGTTTTCCATGCCATAAAATTTAAAAATCATTAGCTTTGGAATTTTTTTTTTGTTAAAAAAGCAGCTGAAAATCAGCCAATCTTTAATGACATTTTACAAGAAAACTGTACCATACATCGAAAAACGGAGTACGCCATTCGATTCAGCATGTCCGAAATATATTGAAATGATGGTCGTACCTCTTGTTTTCTAAAATAGTGGTTAGTTTTGTCACGCAGTGTAATATATGAATGCACTTTTTAAAGTCGCAGTGTAATGATTTGAATTATTTTAGATTTTTTCTTTCCAAATTCTTAGGAAACCTCAACTAAATAACTTACAAATATGATAAGGGTGTTTTCAAGCATTTAACCTATAAAGGATCAACTTTGGTACCGGAAGGTTTTAGTGTTTTTGGTATCGAAAAGGACACATTAGACTAATCGCTCTTTGCGAAGAATCTAATTAAGTAAAAAATTACATCTTTAGTCGAACCACACAAATGTGGAATAAATTTCCGAGTTCGAAAATCTAACGCATACGACAAAAGCGAGTTTAAGTAAAACATCCAAAGACAATACAAACTCTTTCAACCTTTCCTTAGTTTAATTTCTTCTCTCCATTACAATGTTTTACTTCATTTAGGGATATCGCCATAGTGCTGGTTTTACTCCAGAATCAAGTCTGAAAAGGAATAGGATCTTTCAAACATATAAGACCAAACTCTACAATAGTGCTGGTTTTACTCCAGAATCAAGTCTGAAAAGGAATAGGATCTTTCAAACATATAAGACCAAACTCTACAAGACAATCCAGAAGCGGCCCACAAAGAAGGCTGTTTAAAGACTTTATTTGACTCAAGATTACAATACTATGTATACGAATTTCCAAAACATCCACAAATTGGGAACTTATAAACAGTTAAAAAGTCCAAAGAATATGTAAGGTTATTAAAGAATATGTAAGTTTATTGGAGGTTTCTAGGACTCATGACTAAAATTAACACAAAAAGGATTTTGTCAAACTTCAAAGAACCTAACTAAATTTTGTGCATGCCTTTAGATGACTCAAGAAGTCTTAAGATATTATACGAACTTCTGAAACGTCCACAAATTGGGATCTTACAAACTTTAAAGGAACTACCTAAAGTCATTCACGAACAAACTCAACTTCACCGAATATCTAAGTTTCTTGAAATCTTTTAAATAACTCATAACTAGAGTATAACTTAACCCAATACAAGCTTTCAAACTTCAAATGACCCAGGTTAGGTAGTAAGTGGCTGCTGACGTTTTACGTAAGCAAACATAATAGACTTGTCCCTACCGTTAAACAAATTCAAGCTCCTTATGAAACTCCTAAGATATTGAATTTTGACATTTGACATATAAGAAAGATCGTGCAGCTCCCTAGATCACAGTGAAGTAAGTCTCTGACCAGAAAGTGACGGGCAATGGCAGATAAAGTGTTCAATAGCTTCCAACTCCTCATCATCCATGCAACTCCGGCAAGTCATCTAACCGCTCTACGTGCTTTCCTATCAGAGAGTGTCCGGTAATTACAGCAACCAATGTCGAAATCTCTCCACTTGACATCAGCTCACTTGTGCGCTTCTAATAAGGAGAAGGACAAATCTTATGTGTAATCTCACACGTCCATCCATGTGCCCATCTCTAATTAGTCTCTGTCGCGTAACAAACAAGCTTGCAAGTTTCTAGAGGCATAGCAACACATTCCAATTTGGTTCAAACCTATAGGGCAGTTCCCAGTTTTGCACGGAATGTCTCTGTGCCCTGGTACCCATATGAGTCGTATTTCAAACTGCTTGGCCATCTCATTTCTTTAAACCTTTTAAATAACTCACAACTAGAGTGTTACTAAGCCTAGTACAAGGAGGGTTTTTTAAACTTCAAATGACCTAGGTTAGGTTGTAGGTTTTAAGTGGCTACTGACGTTTTACGTCAGCAAACATAGACTTTAAGGTCCGTTGTGATACCACGAGACTGTAATAGATTCCCCTACTAGTCCCTGCCGTTAAAGAAACTGACGGGCAATGGCAGATAAAGTGTTCAATAGCTTCCAACTCCTCATCATCCATGCAACTCCGGCAAGTCATCTAACCGCTCTGCGTGCTTTCCTATCAGAGAGTGTCCGGTAATTACAGCAACCAATGTCGAAATCTCTCCACTTGGAAACGACATCAGCTCACTTGTGCGCTTCTAATAAGAAGAAGGGCAAATCTTTTGTGTAATCTCACACGTCCATCCATGTCAAAATCTCTCCACTTGGAAGCGACATCAGCTCACTTGTGCGCTTCTAATTAAGAGAAGGCCAAATCTGTCTTGTAATCTCACACGTCCATCCATGTGCCCATCTCTAATTAGTCTCCGTCGCGGAAAAAACCCTTAGATTTAGCTTTCAAGTTTCTAGAGGCATACCAACACATTTCAATTCTGTTGAAACCTATAGTTTTGCACGGAATTTCTCTGTTCCTTGTAACCCATATGAGTCGTATGTCAAACTGCTTGGCCATCTCATTTAAAGACTTGCGGCAGTTAACAGAACATCTTGTTTTCAGAAAGACGAAGCTTGACTGTCAGAATAAATGTTGACAGCAGTTGAAGACAAGACATTGCAACTCAACCAGTCAGACACTTCCTTTATTGCCAGCATCTCTGCCTGGTAAACAATGTAATGATCTGACAATCCTCGAGCCAGGCTCAACCAAGCTCTTTTCAATAGATTACAAAGTCCACTTGTTTGTGTAGCTTCGATCCATCTGTGTAAAAACTTATAGAGACTTCACTACCCGGAATGCCCAAGATTTCCTGGATGGTATCATTGTAGTAAAGCGGTGCTCAAAAAGGCTCATAGAGGGAGCCGTAAATCGTGTTAATAAAGTACAATTGTCTTCGAATATATCATCACTGTTCAACAAAAAAAGCATAAATAAATCCTATTCACAATTAAAATAGAAAAAAAAGCTATGATAAATATCTTTCACTGACTTTTAAAGGTTTTCGTGCTGTTTTTTGTTGAAAAAGGAATTATAATTTATAGATACTAGGGCATTCAATTAATCGGCTGTGAATACAACTTAATCGATTTATAATCGTTAAATTTGAAATTATTCGGTTTATCGGGTCAATAAAAAATTCTTGGAAATTTTTTGCAGAAAACCTTTTTTTTTTTTGGTTAAAGACCACTTCGGGCTTATTTATTTTTAATTGAAATTCTTGAATTTCTAACATTTCTTTTAAAATTTCATGAATAAATTATTAAGAAAAAATTGTTTGACATATTTTAAAGCAAAATGGTTGTATTCTGCGATTAGCAGGTTAAATAACACACATTTTCCTTAACCGGTTAACTTATTGAATACTCTAAAAGATACACATATAGAAAACGGTTGCAGGTCTAACAAAGGATTTCTTTTTCTATATTTATTAATAAAATGTTATTTATTAATATTGCAAAAAAGGAGTGGGTGTCGTCTCTTGTAGTATTAATAATAAAGATTATCTTGTAAAATGTAGGATGTTAATAAATTATTATATGCAGTTAAAATAATTTATATTTGTAAATTAAATGGGAAAGAAGAGAAATACATATTCATAGCATTTTTGAGATTTAATTTCATTCCCAAACTAGCTGGCCCGGTCCGCGTTGCTGGCCCAAATATAAGATCAGTGTTATATTTAGTTTCGCTTTTAATCTTTAGCACTGCAAAAAATGTACTCAATTTCTTGGCTTAGAAAAATTTGTGGGCGTGGTTTTAAAGACCCGATTTTTTTAAAGGCAGATCAATCATCATCAAATTATGTTTCGGGAATAAAAAAACTATTACCATATCTTTGACTTGCGAACGGTACAAATTTAAAACTTATTTATTATCATTACGATCAACAAAAAAATAAAATTACGCATATCCTTAGTTCTTATCGTGAGCTATTTTTTTGAGTATTCTTGAGTTCATACAAACAAACCTTTATAGTTTTCCCGAATTTTCCATTTTTCTGGGACACTTTTCTCATTAATCTTTCCTTAAAAACCAAGTATAACAAAAAAAATCGGTCCGGTCATTAGTATTCGACTTAAAGCGATTTCACATATTTAGACTAAAGTGGGCATTTAAATTTGTGTGGTACGTTAAACTTGTACATTACAATATCCAAGGATTTAAAATCATTTGTACCAAGTTTAAGTGGAATCTATAAAGATTTTTTTAAATATATCGAATTAGAGTAAATATAAATTTTAGATATATCGAAAAAAAGTTAGCGAGGACAATTTTTTTTTCAACGAACAACCGTATGGACTATTACGAACATTTAACACAACAAACAAAAAATAGCCAAATCAGCCCAGGCGTTCTCAAGTGTTGAAAATTTTAAAGATATTGAAAAATATGGGCGTTAAAGTGGTCGAGGACAATAATTATTTTCGTAAAAACCTTACCTGGACTATGATCATTATAAAAAATAACAAAGGCCAGTTGTTCTCCGATTTTAGATGTATTGAAAAAAGTGGGAATGGACAATTTTTTCCCGTAAAACCCTTAGTTGGGCTATGACGAACGTGTACAAAAAATAGCCAACTCGGTCTTGCCGTTCTTCTATTTTAAATATTTATGTCGAAAAAAAGTAGGCTTGAAAAATTTTTATTTCCGTTTAAACCTAGGTTGGAATATGACGAACATTTAAAAAAAAAGTTTAGGCAAATCGATGCAGCCGTTCTCCGATTTAAGATATATCGTAAAAGGAGGCGTAAAAGTGGGCGTGGTTAATTTGTTTTCCGTAAAAACCTAACACGAACATTTAAAAAATATAATCCAAATCGCTACAGCCGTTCTCAAGTGATGCGATTTCCAATGAACGGCATTTAATTTTTATTTATATATGTATGTAGATAATATTTTTTTTCTATAGAGTGAATTTTAGATAAATCGAAAAAAGCGTAGGCAGACAACCGTTCTCACCATTAAATTTATTTGAATTTAACCAATTCAGCACAACCATTCTCAAGTAATGCCATTTTATATGTATCGAAAAGGGGGCGAATAAATGAAAAATTGGTCTTTCCGAAAAGCCTTAGGACATGACGAACATTAAAAACAAAATAAGCCAAATTGATCCAGCCGTTCTACGATTTAAAATATACATATCGGAAAAAGTGAGTGTAAAAGTAGTCGTGGCCAATTTTTCTTTCCTTAAAAATCTTTTGCGGACTATAATCAAATCGGTCTAGCCGGTCTAGTTTTTTCGATATATAGAAAAAAATTGGGTGTCGGCAATTTTCTTTTCCGTAAAAAACTTGACAAAAATTTTCAACAAAAATTGGCGAAAGTGGGCGTGGTCAATTTCTTTTTTAGTAAAAATCAAAGTAGAACTATGGTGAAAACTCTTTTAACAATTAAGTCATATCGGTCCGTACGTTCTCAGATTTTAGATAAATCGAAAAAAATGGGCGTAAAAGTGGGCGTGGTCGATTTTTCATTCAGTAAAACTTAAATTGTGTTACAACGAACGTTTAAGTAAAAAATTAGCCAAATCGGTGCAGGCGTTTTCAGATTTTAGATAAATCAAAAAAAGTGGGCGTAAAAGTGGGTGTGGTCAATTTTTCTTTACATAAAAACCTAAGTTGGACTATTACGAACATATCAAAAAAAAAATTGTCCAAATCGGTCCAGCCGTTCTCAATTGATGCGGTTACCAACGAACGACAATTGATTTTTATTTATATAGATATGGTTAATTTAATTTTATATACGCTACACCATCCTGTGATACAAGGTATAATTAGTTTATGCTGATGTTTGTAACTATCCAAAATATTAGACCTAGACCCAATTTCAAGTATACCGATCGACTCAGGATCACTTTTGATCTAATGTGTTCACGTGCGCGAAATAAAATTTTATTATCGATGTTTTTTAGATCATATTAACCCTTTTCTAAATAAAACAAAAACATGCATTTAAAGGGTTAAAATGTTCCTCAAATATGGCTATCTAAGGATGTAAGTTCTTGCTACAAGTGCAAAATGCTCAAAAGAGGAAAAATATAAAGTATCACGATTTTGTTTATACAGAAAACATTTTTAGAACAAATAAACCCTCGAAATGGACGTTTCATACGACTTCTGTAGTTTATTTTGGAAAAAGGATTAAAATGATCCCTAAAAATGACAGTTAGATGGTTAAAATGTTCTTAAAAAAAGAATATTTATTAGTTTAAATATGATTTAATTTCATATGATATGAAGCTCCTTATTCCAAATCAGTCATCAGAATTTTTCTAGCACTTTATGTTTTCGAGATATTTGCATTTAACAATGTGAAAAACTGCTAACTATTCACTTTTGGTGATCTAAAGAAACATTTTTTTGTGTTGGTGACACCAAATATGTCTTGATTTTCTATAAATTATATCTCTAGATTCCAAATCTGCCATTTAAAGTTTTCTAAAGCGATTTTTAAGGTATTCCCGGTTGAAAATTTAAACTCCACTGTAAATCCCTTATATCCTTTATAAATTAGACTAATATTTTCAAACGCAAATATATTT
Organism: Pegoplata infirma; assembly: GCA_963921195.1. NCBI lineage: Eukaryota > Metazoa > Arthropoda > Insecta > Diptera > Anthomyiidae > Pegoplata > Pegoplata infirma. The sequence goes on from OY992537.1 coordinate 100,662,871, forward strand.
AAAACTGAACATACTAGAAAAATTTAGATTGCAGTTTTGAAACCAGGAGGTCCATTTTAGATATAATCGTGTCATATTTGAGGAAGAAACGTAATATGTAACAGTCCACTGAAGTAGACCCCAAAAGTGCTAAATTATTATTTTTACTTCTTAACAGAGAATATCTCGAAAATGACAGTTTTGGAATCAGGAGAAAAAATCTTTAAGAATCAGTTCGACATTTCACTGGAAGGTTTTTGATGTCGAAAAGAGTTATTATAGATATTAAAAAAATTTACTCGTATAATCGTATTTTCCTTTTCATTTTCGCAATCGGTCTTCATTTTGCACATAATTGCAAAATTTATTAATCCTTTGTATTTGTTAATATGACAAACTGTTCATTTAAAATTTATTACAATATAAATTAAAGACTGCATACAATTCTTATGAAAAGTATATTAATTCACCATGTGTTAAATGAATTACATTCTCCGATACAGTACATATAAGTAAAATACAACCATGTGAAATGGATTGTATATAATGCGTAAAATATATGAGTGTGTTTTAAATGTAATAATATTAATAATATTTTAATGTGATATAATTGTGAATTGACAAATTTTGACAGTTAAAATATGTTGCTTTTTTGTGGAAATGTGTGAATGAAAGAAGGAGTGGTTGAAATAAGAGAACAATGACCCACCCAAGATGATAGGAAGTAACCTGAGGAAAGTGGGCAACTTTTATTGCAATTCGGCAGTATATAAGAACACAAAAAGTTCAAATTTTGATTAATTTTGATTAAAAAATAAAAAAAAAAAACATTTAAAATATTATATTTTGAGTAGGTTCATTCTAGCTCGAGTTCATTTTCCTTTAATTTTGTATTTAAAAATAAAAATTGTTCTATTCGACCTTATGATTCACTGTGCAACACGATTTTGTATCTTGGATGAAAAATAATTAAAGGGTACAAAAATTAAATCAAAACCCACTAAGGGTTTTGAAAACTTAGCTAGAGTTATTTTTTTATGTCCCACTGAAGTTTTCAAATTTTTTTCAAAGGGTTTTTGAATAAGTAAAAAAGTATTAAATCTAATTCTGAGGTATTAAATGTTAAGAGATGTCTTTACTGAAATTTAAGGACGGTTCTTTTCTTAGAACACCTTAACCCTCTATCTGCCATTTTTAGGGGATATTTTTGTCCTTTTTTAAATATCCTCATAGATGCAGAAAATGTTTGTAGAACATTTTAACCCTTTAAACGCCTTAGTCGTGTTCTATGAGGATATTTAAAAAAGGGCCAAAACTACCTCTAAAAATGGGAGATAGAATGTTAATATATTATAACAAAAGAACCGCCATTAAATTCTACTGAAGACATATATGAGGCATTCCACACCAAATGTCCCGCTACAGAAAAACATGTGTCCCGTAAATTTCTGATTAGGTTGTTTGGATAGCCCTATATGTAACTAAGAAAATTGCGTTTTTGGTTTTTCAAATTTTCGAAAACTGGGCTTAGGAGGCGTGGTCAAATATTGGAAAAATGGTTAAATTTGTGGCGAGTTGCCTTGATTAAATATTTATCACATTAAAACGGAATGCACCACAATGTCAAAAATTTACGTTCTTATAGTTTTGTATGGGCTATCGATTAAATTTTTTTTTTTTTGGAAAATTTTCAGAACCCGTTCTGAAATTTTCCATTTTTTAAAAAAGTTAATTTATCAAAAATCCGGCCACTTTTTTTTTCTTTTTTATTTATTTTTTTTAAAGTTTAGATGTTTGTCCATCCACACAAAAAAAATCAGAAACACGTTCATCTTTTTTTTCGAGAAAATCGCATTTGAACTTTAAATTTCATAACAATTTTGTTATTTGCTTGTATTTCTTTGTTTTAAAGTTGCGAATGAGTAATATTAATTGCATAAATATTCGTCATAGGCTCTGTTGACACAAGAAAATACAAGCAAATTACTAAATTGTTATGAAATTTAAAGTTCAAATGCGATTTTCTCGAAAAAAAAGATGAACGTGTTTCTGATTTTTTTTGTGTGGATGGACAAACATCTAAACTTTAAAAAAAATAAATAAAAAAGAAAAAAAAAGTGGCCGGATTTTTAATAAATTGACTTTTTTAAAAAATGGAAAATTTCAGAATGGGTTCTGAAAATTTTCCAAAAAAAAAAAATTTAAACGATAGCCCATACAAAACTATATAAGAACGTAAATTTTTGACATTGTGGTGCATTCCGTTTTAATGTGATAAATATTTAATCAAGGCAACTCGCAACAAATTTGACCATTTTTCCAATATTTGACCACGCCTCCTAAGCCCAGTTTTTGAAAAATTGAAAAACCAAAAACGCAATTTTCTAAGTTCCATATAGGGCTATCCATATCACCTATTCAGAAGTTTACAGTACACATGTTTTTTTTCGCTGGACATTTGGTGTGGAATGCCTCATATTAGCATTATTTAGCTTAGAAGCAAATTTATAAAAATTAAAAATTTATTTTTTCGACTTATTTCACACGATTTTTATGAAAAATAATTTTAAATTATGTGATAATTTTTAATTTTACTTTTGTTAGCATTTTGCACTTTTCCAACGAACTTTTGATCTTTATCAACCCCTTGAAATTTGATGCAGAAATTTTTTTAGAATATTTTAACCCTTAAAACGCACGTTTTATTGGTGTTCTATGAATATATTTAAAAAAGCTACCAAAATGACCACTAAAAATGGGAGATAGAGGGTTAATATATTATAAGAAAAGAGCCGCCATTAAATTTTACTGAAGATTTCTTTGAACATTATTTGCTTCAAAATTAGATTTAGTACTTATTTTGCACTTATTCCAAACGCCTTTGAAAAAAAAATTTCAAAACTTCAGTGGGCCATAAAAAAAGAACTATAGCAAAGTTTTCAAAACCCTCAGGGGGTTTTGGTATTCTGTTGGTATACTTAAATTTTTTTGGTATACTTAAATTTTTTTTGGTCCCATTCAAGATACACTCGAAGACCCCAAATTTGTTGCACAGTGGTAGTAGCTGAAAATTGTTTTTGGGGAATTAGACATCATTAAAACACAATTGGTGCCCTAAGGGTTAAGGCGATGACCAAATAAGTTCAGCATCCTTAAGAGCAGTGTTTAAGCTTTACCCTCGACTTATTTTTAAGTCGCTATCACATTAGGTTCACCCGCAATGTGTTTTCAAAAATGCCCAAAACGGAGAACTTTGACCTTAATTTTCTTAAAAACCTTATTTGATGAAAAAGTTTGGCGACCTGATTTGTGATCATTAGAACAATTGCAATTAACTGTGTAAGGTTTTTTTACAAAATGTTCCGTAGTGTTATTGAAGCTCAAGGCCAATTTTCTTTAATATTTTGTATTTAATCAATATTTCGCTACCCTCTGGATACAGTGAAAATTTATTCTGTTCAAGGAAATAAAAAATTTCCAAAGATTAAAAAGCAAAATTTCCTATTTAAAATAATTAATCTTTTTTTATGTCTTGTCTCCTGTCTATATCTCAATAAAAAAATTACATTTAAAAAAAAAAATCCTCGAAAAGTCAAAGTTTTTAAACTTGTATGACTTTATCAATAAATATTGTATATAATAAAATATTTTTTTTTTTAATTTAACATTGACTTTGAAATAAACAACAACAATAATTCAATGTTAAAATTAATTAAAAATCAAAATTGCAATTAAAAACGGCATACAGAGACTGGAGTGGAAGAAAGAAACGTAAAAGAAGTAAACCAGGCTTAACACAATGACAGTTAAAGCTTAAAAAAATAAATGAATTGATAAAAAAAAAAATTATTTAAAAATAAAAATTCTAGGCTGCTCTAGTAATAATCAGTATTTTTTGGTAAAAAGAAATTACACACATCATGATTACAAACTTTAGAAAACAAAAAAATGGCAAAGCACAGTGGGAGAATTGGAAAAGAATATTAAAAATAATTTAGGAAATTGGTCGGAGCTGAGTTTTAGTGGAGCTTAATTTGTGGAATAAAAGAAAATATCAGTAAACAATAGAGTCCGACCCAATATTCAGTTTCGGTCTCGGTTTCGGCCGAATAATGGGGTTTCGGCCTCTATTCGGTATTCGGCAAAATTTTGGCCGAATATTAGCCGAAACCGAAACTTTTTGGTATTTTAAAAAATATGTAAAAAAGTCGGTGAATTTTTTGATTTCGTATTTCATTACACTTGTTTCAGTTCAATTGAAGAAAATTTTACAAGTTTATGCAGTAAATGTAAAACTGTTTCTGTTCAAAAATTATTTTCTCCTAATCTGCAAATGAAATATACAATTTTTTTTTTTAAGTTTTTTAAAAAACATTTTTTTTTTTTCAAAAATACAACAACTCCTATGGTTTAAAAGCATTATATGCTGTATATTAATCTTTAACAACTTTTTAATAATTTTATTCATGCCAGGCGGTATTTTTTTTTATGTTTCGGTTTCGGTTCGGTTTCGGCCGAATATTCGGTTCGGTTTCGGTTCGGCCTCGAAAACTGGTTTCGGTCGGACTCTAGTAAACAACCATTTTTTTCCCAAGAATTACACATGATCTTTTACAAATTCAAAATAGTTTTCGAATTTCAGTTGAAATTTCGTATTACAAGAAAAATTTCCAAATTGTGGAATTATCGCCAAGCTTTGCAATTATATTCAAACTTTGGAATAATTAAAATTTTCGTATTACATATACGAATTACAGTTGATTTTGTACGAATTACAGTTGATTTTGTACGAATTACAGTTGATTTTGTACGAATTTCAGTTGATTTTGTACACACAGAAAAAAAAAAGATCCAATCGAATTTATCAGTTTTATGAACTCAAAATTCGGTTGCTGCTAATATATCTATCTTTGACAACCAAATTTTTTAGTTGCCCCAATTAAAAGACAGTTATGACCGCCGAAAATGAGTTGTGCCTACCGATATTCAACTGTGACGACCTATATACAAAAATTCCAACCGATTTTTTGTTGCAATAACTGACTTTCAGTTGGAAATCGTTAAATTCGTTTTTTGTGTGTACGAATTACATCTTTAATTGGTGTAAAATATATAAACTTTTTTTAAAGCTTTCCTAACAGGTAAGAGTTTACAATTTTGAACCTCAGCTACGACCAATTTTGAGCCTCAGCTATTGAGACTGAGTTATTTCCAACATTTTTTTGCCAAACATCCCACTGTCCAATGGTAGTAAGTCGTCAGTCAGTGAAATTGCACATGCGAAATATTTTCAAAGCTAATGTTAAAATTATGACGAAAAAGCCCAAAACTGATTGCGCGTGTTGGTACTTTAAACAAGTACAAAGAGACATACTGACAGAGAGACAGTCAGATAATGAGACTTACCAACAGTCAGTTAACTATATACTTTAACTGATTTTTTTTTTTTTGCGAAAAAATAAAAATAACTTGAAACCCATAAAATACTTATGATGAACAAACATACATACATAAATTTATTTTTAGTTTTATCTTTTATTTCATAGTTGGTCTATTGCAAAGAGAGGAGAAAAGAAATGTGCAAATTGGATAGGAGAATGGACAAAGAGGAATGTTTGTTGGATTGCACAGTGAAATTTTTTTATAATGGACTACTAATTGGAGGTATAACTAGCAAAGGAGTTGCCAATGAATTAGCCAGACAGGGGACGACTATTCATTCTAACGAGATTCATCATGCGCCTGGCTTTCCGCTAGATGTGAGTAAGTGGCGGGGAGCGAGACATTGCTATTGCAAAGCGCCAATGATTGGTGCTAAGAAAGGTGTGTGATCGTTGGCATTGCGATAAGATCATTCGACTGGCAGCTTCACAACCTAGTTGCTGTCGTTACGGGACATAGTGCACGCTTCGTCGTACAAGCCGAAGGAATAGGAATTCTCCATAACGATTCTTGCGGTAGATGTCGGGACATGGAGGAGTAAGATATGGCAATGCCCGTCTGCCAATCACCGTTATACGTTATACACTTATCGGAGGGGCGAACATTTTGGCAGCCCGGTACTTGCGGATTTGACATGTTTATCTGGTATGGATATCAGCAGGATAAACTCGTTCATGCGGAATTGCTACTGGTTTAGTTTGGAGTCCTCTTGATTATTGATTCCTTTCTCTTATCTCCCCTCTTTATATTTTTCTTTCTCTTCTTCCTACTCTTTATATTTTTCTTTATCTTCTTCTGAAGGTAACACAATAGGATCACGTTCTTCAAGGGACCTACATATGTGAGATGTAAACTAGACGGCTGCCTGCTTATCTAACCCAGCACGTGAACGTAGAAGAGTGCCAGGATTTGGCAATTTGGAAGTAACACTAGTGCACACTGACAAGGTTAAGGCCCACCTCGGGCTGTAACACCAAAAGATGATGACTACTCCACACGACAACTTGTAAAGAAGCACTGACATAAACAGCGGAAATCAGTGCCTTTTTGGTCATCTTGTATCTGCTTATTTCATTTTGTGCAACAAAATTGAATTACAAACCAGATTTTGACATAACTTGGATATCTACAAGTTCGCTATCAAAGTTATGACAAAAAACTTCATGTCTGTTTTAATTTCAGATTGTTTTATTTTTTTCGGATCATTGCAGAAAAATTTACAAAATTAAAATCTCTTTAAAAGGATTGATTCCATATCGGAAATCACGGAGGACTTAGTAGTATAAATTTCGTTGACATCATTCACCAATGCAAACGGATGCTCGTAAACACGACTTTAAAGAAAAGCATTCAAGATTTATCTTCTGATACTCACTTACGGCTTTCATAAACGAGGTGAGAAAAGTTAGCTTACGAGCTTACTCTTATCAGAACATATTCAGCAAGGAGGCAATTATCATGACTGAGAATGCCTTATAATCCCTTGAGATTGTCACCAATAAGAATTTTTCATAGTAGTCTACCATCTGGGTACATAACAGAATGGTGGGAAGTTAGAATGATACCCCTCAGATTAAGGAAGTCAAGACTGCTATGTTATTTTCGTAATCATCAGAATCCAGGGAGGAAAACCAAGATTAGTTCCGTAAACATTTGCGTAGTCTTTCACCTCCCCAACGGATGCACGTATACAAGACTTGAAAAACTTAGTATTCCAAATGAAGCATAATTAATTTCATGTTCTGAGCGCCTGCCTTTACGAAAAATCAATCAACTTTTGTAGTTTAGAGCTTTTGCAACTCAGAATGGAAACATCAAAAACTAACAATTTCAGATTGAATGAACTGAATGGGTACTTGATCTGTAAAGGTTAGGTTGCATAAGTGTCCACAATTTGCGAAATTCACTAGGAGGCCATAAGGCCCATCGTGATACCATAATTGTCGTTTCCCTACTCCCCATCTGTTACAAAGTTACAACGTGCTACTTCGTAAGCCCCCGATTCTTTCAGATATTCTTATAGAGATGTCAATGAGAGAGACATCGTCAAGGCAAACCAGATTATCAAAAAATCTTTGCCTTGGTACCTAAGGCGGCGCTTCACTGGTATGCTGTGACCAGTTCGCGGTGAACCAGTCACTGGGTAGGTTTTTTAGATCAATCGATCTTTTAGGACTAATCAATTCTTCATAGGAAAGTGCTTCACTGACTTATCCTCTTCCACTTTCCCACAACTCCTACAATAGTCCCAGTCAGAGATTCCCACACGGAAGGCTATTTGACCGATTATAGAATGCCCTGTCAGTACTCCCACCAATAATCTTACCGTCCGTTTACCTAAATTAAGAAGACTTTCTGTCCTATCCTGCACGTAGTCAGTGATATCCACCTATACTTTATTTAATTCTCTGATATTCTATCGATTTCGTTGATCAATTTCACTATAGGAAGGAACCGAGGTATCAAACAGTTCTCCCACCGTCTAAGAGTCATTCCTCGCACCTTCATCTGATTATCCGTTTCCAGCGACCCCCATAGAATAGCTTGACTGTGTGTTGACTGATTCGACGAAGGGATTGTAAAAAGTTCCTAACGATTTCTGATTTCACAGTTTTTGATCCGTAGGCCCCAGAACTCCAAGACAGGCCTCGAAAATGTTAATGGCGCAAGGACATATGTCCCTTGTCATAATCATTTGGAAAACAATACACTTGTACGGAATTCTAAAAGAGGCCCTGATTTGCAGGTATTTAAAATATACTCCCAAAAAATTTTAAATTTATATTAGAGTTTCTCAAAACAGTTTTCTCGCGAAACTTGGAGCAGATGGCATAGCTACCCCCATAATGCTTTTACTGCCACTCCTGCAATACAAATTAAAACGAAATTCCCTTACTGTCGCCTAGGCAAACGAAAATGGAGGGAAATTGAGACAAGTCGTATAAGCAGAATTTTGTGGCCATGCTATGATTTAGGAAGGACAAAATTCTTACTTTCACTTATTACAGGCGCAAGCTGCAAAAGGTGAGAGACACCAGGCGTCGAGGAGACCATTGAACACATCCTGTGTCACTGCCCGGCACGAACTTGACTACCAAGGTTCACAGTTGGAGGAAATTACAAGTATTGACGTGAAAAGTTTAAAGCAATTCGCAATGAAGGGCAATGTATTAAGTTTACATCGATAAGCGCAAAAGGATTTGTGGTATCGCTATGGAGCAATTGGACTATGCGGAATGCCGATTTAGCACCGCCACGCTAACTTAACCTTCTCGAAGACCTCTGCAGATGGTACACAACATTTTTACGGAAGTCTCCTCGATTTTTTAAAAACTCATATGACAGCAAACATAATTTTAGAACGTGATATAGATCCATCAGCTAATTATATTTTCTTGCTGCTATTAAAGTTTTAAGCTTGTAGAAACTTACTTCTAGTAGAAAATCTTATTAAGACCACTTTTTTCATTACAATTCCACAAACTCTTCATGAATACCCTTAATGAAAGCAAAAAAGCACATATAAAAACTCAAAGAAAATCCACTAATCATTTAAATGATTCATAAAGAAAAGTTTGGTTTGTGTTAAATTTTTTTTCGATAGTGTTTTTTAAAAGCAACACGATTGAGAAACTTTCTTCGATCTAGAAACAAACCAAAAAATAAAAAAAATAACATCATTGATCTCCAGACAATCATTGAGACGACGACTATGTGTTTAATGGTGTTATTTGTTTTTACCGACCGTTTGTGGAAAATTGTACCGCCTTTTGTTAAGAGCCTCTAAAAAAAAAAAGTTGGAACAAAAGTAGGTGTTGATGAATCATGAGGCAGCCTGCAGTCAAGGCAGCTAACGAGCCAGCCAGTCAGTCAGTCAGGCTGCCAGACATTGTGAAAATTCAGTTTGGTTTGGTAAGACAAGCTTTTATTGTTTAACTGGTTTTCTTTTTTTGGTTTTCTTTATAAAGAAAAATTTATTTAACAATAAAAACCATTTATAATAATAGTGTATAATCATATATATATAGACGTAAAGACAATGACACATACCAAATACTTATGCCGAAAACCAACAATTACCATTACTACTACTATTGGTATAGTCTACTACTAACTAGCTACACCATTGCAATGGAAGACTACGTCTTATACGTAGCTATAGCTATGGAATATAAGTAAGTCGTATTCACTTTTGTAAATATTTGCACGCAAAATATTATTTGTACACTTAAGCATAAAAATATAATAAAAAAATATTTAAAAATTTTCGTTTGTTTTATTAATTGAAAGAAGAAAAAAAAAGCAAGAGCAGCGTAAAAAAATCTTTGTGTATTCTACCATTCTTAAATTGGTTCCTTCATTGTCACCCGCCCAAACAGTTTAAATTCAGCGGTTCTCTACAGGTTTCAATTCGATCAAAAGAGTTTTAAAAGGGTTAAAATACAAACGATTCTCAAGATTCTAAACTCAATTCTAGATTTCACTTGAAATTCGATGATTTAAAATTCGAAAGTTCTACTTTTAATTCGAAACCTCAATATGAAATTTGTAAATTTCAATTGAAATTCGAAATTTGGAATTGGAATTCGTAAAATATTAACAGAAATTCAAAGAGAATGCAGTCAGATCCAGAGAGAAAGCGTTTATTAATTGGCGTTCGAATAAAAACGACGTTACTGACCTGCATCGTAAAAATGCGTGAACCGAATGTGCCAAAGTACTTATACACGAAAAGGTTCTTAACGAACGGCATTTACGTGAGAAACTTATTTCTGCTCCTCAGGGCAGTAAAATCTTTGGGTCGTTCGTTCCAACTTTTAAAGGATGATCAATCATTCACACACAGAAAACGAATTTAATGATTTCCAACTGAAAGTCAGTTATTGCAACAAAAAATCGGTTGGAACTTTTGTATATAGGTCGTCACAGTTGAATATCGGTTGTCACAACTCATTTTCGGCGGTAATAACTGTCTTTTAATTGGGACAACTAAAAGATTTGGTTGTCAAAGCCAAATATTATGTATTTAAGTTAGTTTTTTAAGATTTACACACTTATTGTTAGGCCAAGAATGGGCAGATTCAATAATCAGAATAATAAAGAATTTAAAAAAAAAAAAAAAAAGCCAAATATAGTGGCAGCAAACGAATTTTGAGTTGATACAACTGTTAAATTCGATTGGAAACTTTTTTTCTGTGTGCACCGACACTGTTAATAAGGACAACCTCTTCGCTAAACTCTTTACAAGAAATTCATTCTTTCCGGAAAGCCATCAGCCACTGCCCGTTCTCGAAAGGATATCGTATAGTATGCCTTCGATTTTCTTTCGGGTCCCAGCAGTAAAAAGGGTTCTTGCTGATCCCAACGTATACAAGTCACCGGGGCCGGATGACATATCAGCACTGGTGCTGAAACAATGCTCTTCTACGTTAGCACGTCCATTGGCAAACCTTTTCTGCTCTTCGTACCGTGCGGGAGTCTTCCCATCATGCTGGAAGTTGGCCAATTTCAAGCCAATCCCTAAAACGGGTGCGGCTAACAACCCTGAAAATTACCGCACAATCGCAATTTGCTCTATACACTCCAAAGTGATGGAGAGAGCATGGTTTAATACCATCTTTTGAAGTATTTAGAGACCACATCACTTTTTAATGATCGACAGAATGGCTTCCATAGCGATCGATCTACGGGAAATCTGTTGGCGTTTCTATCGCAACGTTTAGCACTTTGGTGAGAGTTAATTAATTGCTCAATGTGTGGTATGGGGCACTCGTGACCAAGCTTGTTGCTTTTGGTATCAGTAATGACTTCTTTCGATTTATAACGAGTTTTTTAAGAGAGCCCACTATACGTGTTGTTTTAGATGAGATCATCAGACGAGTATCTGCTTAATTTAGGAGTATTGCAAGGTTCTGTTTTTTCTCCTACTCTATTCTTAATTTTTAATGGTGACCTTCTTGGTCTGACCTTCAATCCTTTCTACTCTTTTGGAGATGACAGCAACATTTGCCATTCATTTTCATTCGATCACAGGCCAAGCTCTTCGGCGATAGATAACATACGGCAAAACATGAATGACACACTCAACCAAGACCTTTCTACAATCTCCGAGTTGGGTCGATTTTCGTGCACCCAAGACCCACTGTTGTATAATAACCCAAAAATGGGTTGTGGAGTTAGCATTGTCATCTGTAGCTATGAATGGTCAATACCAGAGTTATAGAGTAAGGTAACAAATGGCGTTTGAAAAAGTAGTTTACGAAATTGTATCACAAATCGAAATCTGAGCGATATGGAAGATACCAGTTATACAGTGAGAATGCAGATCATTTTCTCTTTGTTTTACGTTTGAACTTTAGTAGGTATTAGATATTACCAGATTTTTCCAACTATGTTTGGTGATGCCAGATCTACAAAACGGTCGATTCCTCACTCTATAACTCTGGAATCAAAACTCTTGATGTTCTGGGAATGAGAATACAGTGTGATGTCCGTTGGAATAAACACGTATTTCAAGGGTCGAAAGAGGCATTCAAGTGTCTTGGTTTTCTAAAACGGTGCAAGACTAACTTCATTCACTCCGTCTGATATCCTTACTATTTATACCAGCAATATCAACCCTAAAATGGAATACAACTGTCATACATGCGCAGGGGCTTCAGGGTCTATTCAGAAGCTTCTGGACCGTGTTCAGAGGAGGGCGGTGAAGCTTATCAGTGACAGTAGTGTATCTTAGAGTTCATCTGAGAAAAGGCCTGTCAGGTTAGGTTGTAAGTGGCTGCTGCCGTTTTACGTAAACACACGTAGACTCTGAGGTCCATTGTGATCCCACGGGACTGTAATAGGTTTCCCTACTAGGCCCTGTCGTTAAACCAATTTGAGCTTCTTATGAAACTCCTTAGATATTGACTTTTGACATCCGACAAATCAAAAAGTTCGTAAAGATCCCTAGATCCCAGTAAAGCAAGTCTCTGTCCAGAAAGTGCCGGGAAATGGCGGATAAAGTGTTCGATAGTTTCCAACTCCTCTTCATCCATGCAACTCCGGCAAAAGTCATTCGACGGCACACTTAACCGCTCTGAGTGATTCCCTGTAAGACAGTGTCCGGTAATTATAGCAACCACTGTCGAAATCTCTCCTCTTGAAAGCGATATCAGCTCACTTGTGCGCCCCTGATTAAAAGACGGCCGTGTTGTCTCACACGTCCATCCATTTGCCCATCTTTGATTAGTCTCCGTCGCAGAACAAAGGCGTAAGTTTTGCTTGCAAGTTTCTAGAGGCATACCAACACATTCTAATTCTGTTGGAACCTGTAAGGAGATTGTCTCTGTGCCCTGGGACCCATATGAGTCGTATGTTAAACTGCTTGGTCATCTAATTTAAAGACGTGCGGCAGTTAAGGGCAGATCTCCAGGCCCGAGTGTTTGTTCGTAATACTCGTTTGTTGTTAATTGTCCTGTTTTTCGAAAAAAACATTACAAAGAAAATTAATTTTTCAATCGAACAATTCGAATATGGAGTAAACTCTTTTTGGAGATATTTTCTTACACTACAATTTCATTTGATCTTCTTTGAATTTTAATGGATTTTTTTTAAATTACAAATGGAATTTTACAAGAAGAGTTTTTGAAATGCAATTCAAATTTTAAACGGAATCAAATGAAATCTTCAAATTACAAATAGAATCTTCGAATTTCCATTATTATTTAAAAAATTAATCTGGTAATGTATAGTTGTCACCCATATGCAAAATAGGACCAAACTAAAAAATGTTGTAAAAAGTATATTTTTTTTTTCTTTTTTTAGAACTTAAGTTCTGAAAGAACACTGAATTCCTCTGTATTTTAGTTGGCACCCATTAATGAAAGTTAAAGAAACCCTGTTTAAAGTTCAGTGGTATACCGTTTTTCAGCCTGCTATATTATTATGCAAATATTGAATTAATTTGTTTGTTTGTTTAGCCTCCAAATGTTTCAATTTTTTAATTGATTTCTCGCTCATTCTCATTTTCTAGTCTTATCTTACCACACTTGGTGGTATTGACGTATTAGAGAAGTTTAGTTTTTTTTTTTTGTATTTTTAATAAATTAATTTATATGCTGTCGTGTGCGAAAAAAATGTACATAGATAGATGTATGTAAATTGTAGTATTTGTGGTAAATAAATGGACATTAAAAATGGATTAAAAATGTTTGTCGGCTAAATGTACTTTACTCTATGAAACATGTTCAATACATTTGGATTAAAAAAAAAAGATTTTTATTGAAAGGCATAATGGATTAAACATTGGGATAAGATGAGACTGAATTTGAAAACAACTCGAATTCTAGAAAGAATTTTTTACTGTTATCAATTTTTAGGTTATGTGGAATATAACAAAATTTTCATGGTGTCCTTACATTTTCGTTCAGAACAGAAGGATTTGCATGGTTAGATAGTATCTGATGATGGGTATGGGAGAATATTCTGAATGCCTTGAAATTAGGATCTTATTGAGACTTCCGGACAAGTATAGTGTCTTTCAGGCTGAGGTATGTACTTGCAAATAATAAAGCCGCGCAGATGAGCTCTGAGGGCTATGGAATCAAACACTATAAAATCGGGAATCGCTAGGAATTATATACAATCCGTTTGTCAAATCAGTCAGCATACAGTCAATCTAATCTGGGTGCCTGGACATAGTGCGGACGCTCGCTGGGAACGAATTGACTGATGGATGTGTAATGAATGGCTCTGAGTCGGCGTGGGAACAGGTTAAGCCTAACATCTCAGTTCCTATAATGGAATTGATTAACGAAATTGATAGAATATCGAAGAATATAATGAAGAGTAGGTGGATATCACTGACTACGTGCAGGACAAACGTATGTACTTTTGACAAACGGACGGTTAACCTAATAGTGGGAGTACTGACAGGACACTGTATAATCGGTCAAATGACCGTGCGTATGGAAATCTCTGACAGGGAATATTGTATAGGAGTTGTGGGAAAGTGGAGGAGGAGTCAGTAAAGCACTTTTTGTGTGAATGTGCGGGTCTAATGAAGAGCTGCCTTAAGATGACCTGGAATGCCTTAACGGTGTCTCATTGACTTCTCCAAAAGAAAATCTTAGGGAATTGTGATTGCTGGGGAATAGGAAAACAACAATAAAGGGAATCACAATGGGTCTTATGGCCTTCGAGTGAATTTGCCAAATGCCGGATACCCATCTAACCTAACCTGATGCTGACTAATTGCTAGTCGTGGTTGAATGGTCTTAGGCGACAGTCAATCATAGTTGTTACGAGTGTAACGTGGTGTTTAGCGTCCTCAGGTTCAAAATTCAAAAACTATGAATATTCTGATGCAGAAATTTTTAATATATTTACAATTTTTGGGATTTAAAGTTATTTAATTCTCAACTTCACACATTTTTCAGAATGTACGTAGTTTCCGCTCATAATAAATTGTTTTATATTTCGGGAAAAATAATAGTTGCAGTCCCTGCAATGCAGGGGCAGCTACTGTATAATGAAAACAAGACTTAAAAAACTTTTCTGATTAAAAATTCAAGTTTCCACCATAATCTACTAAACTTTTAAGTTAATAACAAATAAATAAAAAAATAAAAAAGAAAAACTTCTTTAAAATTTAAAAAGGTGGAAAGCACTTACCTTTCAGTCTCAGTTTCCATATTTTGTTGTAATTGCTGTTGCGTGGTTTGTAGTTGTTGCTGTGATGATGAAGATGATGATGTAGATGGTTGTTGTTGTTGTTGCGGTGGTTGTTGCATTTGCTGTTGTTGATTTTGTAAAATTGTCTGATTATCAATATTTGCTGCAGATATTGTCGTATTATTAACATTAGATGATGGTAGCGTAGTATTAGACGTTGGTTGAATAATTGTAGCTGAAGTTATAGGATTTAAATTCAAAGTACTGTTGCTACTATTGGCACTAACACTTGTTGTTGTTGAAGAAGCAGGAGGAGGAGGAGCACTATCGTTAGGTAATTGTGGTTGTTGCTGAGAAGGAATTTGCTGCTGCTGCTGTGGTATAGTGGGCTGTTGTTGATATTGAGCCGGATTTGTATTGTTGGTTGTTTGCATAATCATAGTATTGGGGCCAGCCATTGTATTATTTGTTGTTGTTGCCTGTTGCTGCTGTTGAGCTTGCATTGTTGCCAAGACAGCGGTATTATCAATCATAGTGGCCGGTGCACTTTGCTGCTGTTGCAATTGGGGTGGATGTTGTTGTTGCTGTTGCATGTCATAACTAGGCATTTGTGTTAAAATAGGCATAGTTTGTCCAGGAGCTATAGGCTGTTGCTGTTGTTGCAACTGCTGGAATTGTGGTGGAAGTTGAGTTTGTTGGTTATTTGCTTGTTGTGCATGCGATTGCTGTTGTTGTTGTGATTGTTGCATAGTTTGCTGCTGTTGTTGTTGTTGTTGCTGTTGTGTTATTTGCTGTATGGCAGCAACATTTGAGGTTATGTTGGAAACTCCATCAGTTTGTGAAGTTTGTTGTTGCAATTGTGGTGGTGGTTGTTGCTGTGGTGGAGGAGCCTGTTGCATTTGTTGTTGCTGTGGAATCTGTTGTTGCTGTTGTGGAATCTGTTGTTGTTGTTGTTGATTTGAAACTTGTTGTTGGTTTGAAACTTGTTGTTGATTTGAAACTTGTTGTTGGTTTGAAACTTGTTGTTGGTTTGGAACTTGTTGTTGTTGATTCATTTGTTGCTGAGTTATCTGTTGTTGATTTTGCTGTTGCATTGTTTGTCCTGCCTCTGCCATTTGAGGCGATTGCTGTGGTGGTGTTTGTTGTGGTGTTCCTTGGAAGTTGGTAGGCACAAATGTGGGTGCTACCTGAATTTGTTGTGGAGCTGGCGATAGAGGTTGTTGTTGTTGTTGCTGCTGTGTATCCATGTTATAACCCAAACTATGTGTTTGTTGTTGTTGCAGTTGCTGTTGGGAGTCCATGTTATAACCCAAACTTTGTGTCTGTTGTGGTGGTTGTTGTTGTTGCTGTTCTCCCATTTGTTGCGATTGGTTTATCATTTGTAGCTGTTGTTGCTGCTGAGGCTGTGCACTTGATGTAGCAACATTATTATTATCAGTTACTACAGATATATTGGCATTTTGCATATTTAAATTACCCGGCAAAGTACTAGCATGCGGTTGTTGTTGTTGCTGCTGCTGCAAGGGTTGTTGTTGCTGTTGTTGCATATTAACCTGTGGCTGTTGTTGCATCACCGGTTGCGATTGTCCCGGCATATAAACTCCACCACCACCACCAGCGGCGGCTGCCTTTTCTGAGGCAGCTATGGCTTCTTCTTGTTTCTTTAATTCTTCCAAAGATTTTTTCAACTGTTGAGCTGCTACCGTAGCATAATCCATTGGTACTTCCGCAGCAGCAGTAGTTTGTCCAGACACTGTCATTTGTGGTGTATTATTTGCATTTAACTCTTGAGGAGGAGTTTGATACTGTTGTTCTTGTTGCTGCGACTGCTCGATACCCTCTGCAGTTTCCACAATATGTTGCATACCATGCACCACCGTGGCAGGAGCTGTAGCAATACCACCCCCATTATTACCAGTAGTTTCTGGAAAATTCCAATTGCCATCGGCAGTAGCTGCTCCCGAATTATCCAGATGATTTTCTAATGCAGCAGCTGCACCTGGTCCCAATATCATACTCTGCGTAGTTTTGGCAGGAGCCTTTTCACCATTATCAGCACCACCGCCACCACCGGCTTCAGTCTTTTCATTATTATTGCCAGCTGCACCATCTTCTTTGCCTGTACCTTGTACACTAGTGTGATCAAGATAATCCATACAAACCCATCTACCACGACGAAATGGTTCAGTAGATTCTATCTTTACCACCTTAAAACGTTCGCTACGATGCTGAGCCGAATCCTTTAAATCATCTTTCTTCATACCACTTCCCGTGGGTACTACATTAATAAAATTTTCCCCAACATTAACTTGCACATTGGAAATATCCTGTGACCCCAGAGTGGCCACAACCAAACCATATTGTGAACTGGTGGGTATAACCGGAGCAGTACTACTTAAAGCATCATCTTGATGATAGTAAATCTCTTCCTTCGAGAAAGTATCCTCCGACATGGAAGGTGTTTCATTTTCCAAATCTGTTATACGACTATTATCATCAGTATGAGATTCATCGAGATCATCAGCTGATTCTTCTTCTCCATTATCCGTAACAACGGGAGGTTTATTTTGACCCACCGTTACAGAAGTTATTTGAAATGATGATGTAGTCTTTGGTTTACGCATACCACCGCCACCGGCATGACCATGACCCTGAACATGGCCATGACTGTGATGGCCACGTGTGGGAGCGGCAACAATACTATTATTATTGTTGTTAGGCGATGAAGCCTTTGACGAGGAAGAAGACGATTTGGACGTTGAAGTCGTAGTAGATTTGCTATGACTAGCATTGGTACTAGTCGATTTTGGAGCTACTGAAGCAGTAGAACTTGAGCTATTATTGGTTAAATTTGAATGTAGACTGCTATTGCTGGTGGCATTAGATAAGGTATCTCCACCACCTCCAGTGGTAATATTTATAGGTAAAGCATTTAAACGAAGACTTTCACTAGTAGTACGTTGTATGGCTGTAGTGGTGGTATTGGTGGTGTTGGTGGCAGAAGTGGAGGAGTTTGAATTATTATGGTGATGATGATGATGATTGGTCATACTATTATGTTGATGATGATGGTGATGATGTTGTTGTTGGTGATGTTGTTTATCCTTATCATTATTAGAAGATCCTCCACCAGCAGTTGTAGAAGCAGTACCCGATAATGAATTCATTTTCGTTAGAGTGGGTTTCTTAATGGATGTAGTACTAGCGGCTCTTACGGGCGGCATAGTAGTAGTTTGTATGGTATTACGTCTAACATTGGGAGTTTTAAATTTTCCCGGTACTTGACGATCAATCATACTGCGTCCTTGTTGATTAGTCTGCTGTGGTGAATTTTGTTGTTGTTGTTGCTGTTGATGATGATGATTGGCAATAACTATAGTTTGTGGTTCGTCAGGAGAAGAAGCGGAATTATTTTCGTTTGGTGGTGTTGCAGGCGATTGTAAAGCCGATGATAATTCTTCTGAATTTTGTGTAGTTAATGTGGGTGAATTATCGGTGTTTTGTTGTTGTTGTTGCTGCTGCTGTTGTTGCTGTTGATGGGGATGCGTTTGATGTTGTTGTTGTTGTTGCGATTGTTGACCCGAATCTTCTGTTGCAGTTTGATTCTCGGCCATAATCGGATTTTTAAGCGTACGCAACGTTTTCAGCAGCAAATCCAGGGTTGTAGATTTAATTTTGAAGCAAAAAAAAAAACAAACACCCGGCGGTAAAAATTTAATTTAAATCTTTCTTTTTTAAAAGAGATAAAGATTTAACGATTTTAAATTAACGCGTTTAATTTTTTTTGAGGGTTTTTACACTTAATATTAAAAAAAAAACTTAAATGACACAACTTAAACTATTTTAAAGAGGGATGATTTTTTGGATAATCCTAAGGATTTTATTTTTTATTTTTTAATTAAACTATAATTTTTTTTAATGATTTTTTGGGGTTTTTCTTAAAATTCACTTCTCACGCTCTATTTTTTTTTTTTTTTTTTTGGATTTCAAATTTTATTTTAAAACCAAGATGTTGTGGAGGAAGAACGTTCTTAGTTTCAAATGATTATGATGATGATTTTTTAGCTGGTCGTTTGTGGTTGTTGGTAATGTCTGATCATGCACTATTTGGTTGAGATGTAGTTTATAGTAGTTGAGGTTAAATACAAATAAAATATATAAATTAGATTTAATTGAATTTGATCAACACACTAAAGATCATACACTTATTCACTCAAAAACTCATCATTTAAATATGATGATCATGAAGCCACAAGTAGTAGTGACAGCGACAATGTAGACGATAACGGCAATAACGACGGCGACGACGACGACGACGAGGGCGATAACGATGATTTTTGTGTTAAAGTTATTGTTGAGGCGATTTGAGTAAGTTTTAATAAAAACCTAAGCGTAAATGTTTTATAAAAATTTACGTTTATACACAATGACGCGACGTTTAAAACGATTTGAAAACAACAGCGACAAACTACGCGACAATATTGTTGATGCATATTGTTGAAAATGCATTAAAGCGATGTTTATTAACGACCATCACATAAAAAGAGCGTATTAAAGTAAACGACTGCATTACCGTTACGATTTATAACGAAAATTATATAACGATGTTTGTTTTTTTTTTTTTAAAGATCGTTATAATACAGTTCTTTAACTCTCTCTCTCTTACTCTCAGAGTGGTGGTGAGTTTATTTATTTAATGGTGAGTTTACGAAAAAATTAAGAATTTTCTCTTTAATTCTCTCAATTTGTTAAAGAAAAATGGTGAGTTTTGTTATAAAATGGTGAGTTTATGCAAAATTAAGATTTTTCTTAATAGTTTATTATTTTTTTTTGTATAAGTTGTTTTTTTTTTCGTCAGTAGTCGTTGTTGTGATGATTTTTTTATTATTATTATTGTAGTTGGAATAATGACAATTGATGTGTGCTTTATAAAAAATAAAAAAAAAATATTAAAAAAAATTTTTATTTACGTTTTAACCTTTATCAAAGCCACATTTTGTTTTCATTTGATTTAATTTAATTTGAATTGAGGTTTTTTAGGGGGTGTTATTTGTAGTAATAATATTTTTTTATTATGTAGATTTTGTTTAGAATTTTTTTTTTTATTATTTTGTTTTCTTTTTCTATTGTATTATATTTTTTTTAACTAAAATGACTTTGTTAAATTGACTTTTATTTTTTTTTGTCAATTTAATGTTGTTTTTTATATATAATTAAATTTCCGGTATTAATAAATTTCAATCAAAATGAGATAAACTCAAAGTAGATCATTTTTTTAAGACAAAAACTAAAAAAAATTATTTTAATTTTCAAAAATTAATAATAAAATTAAAATATTTATTTTTAATTTATTTAAAATAAACTCATAAAAATTTTAGCTGAATTTACTAAATGTTGGCCAATTTGTTAAACACTTTAGCTTTTATTTCTATATATTTTCTAAATTATTTTTTTTTTGTTAAATTAAATTTTAAATTAAAACACTGTCTAGATGTAAGTTGATTTTTTTTTAGGTAAAAAAAAAAAATTTCACTAGATTTTATTTGTTTGTTGAATAGCGAAAAATTATAAAGTTTTGACGTTTGAGGGAGTTGTAACTGTAATGAGAAAAAAAAGAAATAAAATTATTAAAATTAGTAACTGTTTATTTAAAATTTTTAAAGTATCTGCAAAAAAAAAAATTATCCAAAAAATATGTTCAAGAAAATATACAGTGCTGGACAAAATTATTTACACAGAGCTATAATAGATGCAATTTTTAAAGACAAATTAGAAAATACCAAATCTTTTTTGTGAATCGAGAATTTTTTAAACTGGGTTTTGTAGGTAATTTATTAAGCTTTAATTTAAGCTTTATGACGTCCAGATTGAGTTACTAATAAATGTGCTACGAGGGTCGAACTGGAAAATGAAATTATTTATTGGCATTTTAAAAAACAAAATTACAAATATTTCGAAGTCGGTTTTTCACAAGTTCGAACATAAAAAATTTTAAAAATATTCCAAAATTTTTATATTTAGTTTTCAACTAATATTTTTAATAGTCAAAAAAAATTAAAATTTTTCGATTACCAATGGCATACAAATGTTACATTTGTTGAGCAAAAATTTTTCAGGGGTCGTTTTAGTTCTTCAAGCGGGAACTTTTTTCCCCCTGGTCCAATTTTACCCATCTTCGAACTTAACCTTACCAGTAACATACGAAACATTCATTCCCAATTTCAGGGGTCTAGCTCTTTTGGTTTGGACTGCATCGTTATTTCTACAGACGGACGGACATCACTAGAATGTCTTAGATTCTATCATGGATCAATATTATATATACTTTGTGGGGTCCCCGACCGATATTTCGATGTGTAACACACGGAATGACAAAGTGAGTATTAAGGGTGGGATAGTGTTGTGTGAGATTTTAAGCAGCAGTATTTGGAATCGCTAGAACCCCTCATTTTGTGAGGTTCGTAAAATAAGTGTATGAGCCAAAAAATGGGGGAGGTCGGATAGGATCGAGGGGTCGCTCATCGGGGTCAAAGTTGGGCGTACATGGGAAAAAATCCACAAAAAGCCCCACAACTCCCCTGGTTTTGCCCCTAGAGGCCCTAGAGGGGGCAAATGTGAGACCGGCCCCCATTATTTTTTTGCCCCAAACACTTTTGCCAAATGTACCTAAGCTCTATCTCCTCTTCTTAAGGGGGCTCCCATACAAAGGTTGAATGTTGAAACATATTTGCTCCTACCTCTCTAGCTGTCCTAGAAGTGACCCTAGAGGAATCAAATATATAAATGACCCCCAATATTTTTTCATTCCCAACATTTTCTTATCACATACCTACCCCCTATCTTCAACCGTTAGGGTGGTCCCCATACATTTTTTTTTATTTATTTTTATTTTTCCTTAATTTTTCTTATAAAATCACCTCCTACCGGTCCAACGGTGCTTCCTAGAGGGGTTATTAGCAAGACCGACCCCCATTTATTTTTAGCCCCCAACATTTCATCTGAACATATTAACTCCCTATCTCCAATTCCTAAGGGGTCTCCCACACAAAATGACATTTTTATAAAATTTGCTCCCACCGCTCTAACTGGCGCAGGGATGACCTTAGAGAACTGAAATGTATGACTGACCCCCAATATTTTTTCAGCCCCAACATTTTATCCAAACAAACCTACCCTCTATTTTTAAGCCTTAAGGGGGTCCCCACACATTTTTTTTATTTTTTTATAAAATCAGATCTTATACTGACCCCCAATATTTTTTTAGCCCCAACATTTTCCCCAAACAAACCTACTCCTTATTTTTAAGTCTTAAGGGGGTTCCCACACATTTTTTATAATTTTTATTTATAAAATCAGCTCTTACCGCTCCCATGGTTAGGAACGGGAAATGCAGACTGACCCCCAATAATTTTTGCCCCCTCCTTTTTGTCCCACAATACCTACGCCGTATTTCCACTTTGTTAGGGTAATATTTTTTCCCCTCCATTACGGCACAACACGTTGTTATAGTCCTCTATTAATTTTACGCCTCTTTCGGCAGCGTCGTTAAAAACATGTAATTGAAGTAATATTTGTAGCGCTTGCTGGTAGTCCTCACAAGTTTCCCAAGTGTTTGGACCGGAATCAATGAAATTTGTTGTTAATCCGAAGCGTGAAAAAAAATGTTGGTGTCTCAGCTGTGACGTAGTGGCTTAAATCATTCTTTATATTATGAGTTCTGGATTTACTTGTTGCGATTCCATGTTAATTATTTTCACACCTTCGAATCCAACCACGTGTACTGGATGATCACGATCTTTGTTGCCACCTTCTCCGCTATCCCCCGAGTCATAATCTTCCCCGATATCATCGTCTTATTTTTCTTCGCTGTCAGATAACTCTTCCTCCTTGCATTTGCCGTTTTTCATTTTATTTCACAAGAGATATTCGGATCAAATAGTGCAACAGCTTCACCACTGAGATACCAAAGATGTCACAGAATCTCTTCTCCAATCGTTGAGACATCTTATTACACAGAAAAAAACGACTTGTTATATTTACCCCCATATTAGTGAATACAATTAACTTTTTCACTGAAAGTGCTCCTATACGGAAATTTGTGATATCAACTAACGTTTGCAAATATTGATTGTTGAAAAAATTGTAAAAAAAATGATAAACGATTTTGTAATAGTTCTCTAAAATTGTTATTTGTATTGCCAAACGTACAAAATCTTAAATTTTTTTCAACAAAGAAATTCAACAAACACAAACATAATTTATTGATCTGACAAACTTAAAAAATCTTATTTTTTTTCAACAATGAAATTCAACAAACACAAAAACTATTAGTTGACATGATAAAATAATTTTGAAATAAAATTACTTGACTAAGTTTGTTGAAAACAAAATCGAAATTTTGTATTATGGACTAACTGGCGGCCGTTTTTAATAAATGTTTTGTTGATATCATGTTTGGTTGATTTACAATTGATGCTTGTTGATTTAAATTCGACGATTTTATTTTCTGTGTAATTGAAGCATAATTAGCAATCGCTTTAAAAAAATTCAAATCATTATTTGAAATTGCAAGTAAATTGTTTTTGGTCAAACCTAAAACATTTTTAGGCAATATATGCCTTTTGCCATCCATCGAGCATGACTGATGGGTCCTGGTGGGCTAAAATGATTATTAGAAATATTTTCACCAAGGTATAATAAAACAATTTCAAGAAACTCCTTGAAGTCATCTCTGGGTCGCTTTTCCTTTATTTGAGCCCAACAAAACAACTTGATGCAGGTTGGTATGTTGCCTGCCACTTTCTAATCTTCTATGCCAGGACTGTATGGTTTATCTTTTATATTTTCCCATTACTCTTTAAAACGCTCAAACATTGGAACTCCTGGTCCAGACGTTTTGCCGAATTTGGTTTCAAACACTTCTTTTAATTGAAGTTCATTAATATGATGTTTGCATGGCAGATATAGGGGGTCAGTTTGCATTTCCCGTCCCTAAGAGACACTATGGGAGCGGTAAGAGCTGAATTTATAAATAAAAGTGTTGCTAATTATTGTACTTTTGTAAATTCTAAATACTCCAACGTTGGGTTCCAGTACCATTACGAATTTGGTTTTCCTAAGGGGAGCACTCTTATAAAGTGGAAATACGCCGTAGGTATGTTCGGAAAAAATGTGGGGGGCAAAAACTAATGGGGGTAAGTCTGCATTCCCTATCCCTAAGAGGCACCATGGGAGCGATAACATCTGATTTTATAAAAAATATAAAAAAATGTGTGGGGACCCCCTTAAGGCTTAAAAATAGAGCTTAGGTTTGTTTGGGGAAAATGTTGGGGCTAAAAAAATATTGGGGGTCATTCATACATTTAACTTCTCTGGGGTCACCCCTGCGCCAGTTAGAGCGGTAGGAGCAAATTTTATAAAAATGTCATTTTGTGTGGGAGACCCCTTAGGAATTAGAGATAGGGAAGTGGTATATTCAGAAGAAATGTTGGGGGTGGAAAATAAATGGGGGTCGGTCTTGATAATGACCCCTCTAGCAGGCACCATTGGATCGGTAGGAGCTGATGTAATAAAACAAATTAAGAAAAAATAAAAAAATGTATGGGGACCACCCTAAGGGTTGAAGATGGAGGGTAGGTACGTTCTAAGAAAATGTTGGGGTTGAAAAAATATTGGGGGTCGGTCATACATTTGATTCCTCTAGGGTCACTTCTGAGAAAGCTAAAGATGTAGGAGCAAATAATTTTAAAAATTAAACCTTTGTATGGGAGCCACCTTAGGGATTAGAGATAGGGCTTAGGTATGTATGGGAAAAGTGTTTGGGGGGATATCAAAATAAAAAAATATTTCTTTGTTTACAAAAAAATTGGTGGTCAAAAGTTTTGGAGGCCAAAAAATAGGTACTGGTGTCTTTAACTGTATTGATTGACTTTTAGTATTTTTCTGGGTCGTTTAAAAAATAATTTGACAACCGAATAGAAACTTTTGGAGTATTACCTCCTAGCACGAATCTGTCATCAGAAAAGTTTTATCAAATAGAAGGCTAAGCATTTTAATATTTTGTGGACCAAGTCTTCAAAAGCAATAATTCTTTTAATATTGGAAATGTGTATGTTAAAGGAATATATTTTTTTATTCAAATTTCTTATAAAAATCCTAACATAGAAATCCGGGCTCTATACTATCAGGGATACCATCAGGTAATGTCAAGGAAGTTGACAACGTCCTTTTTGCAATAGATATCCAAATTTTGCAAGAAATTTCCTATTCAAACCAGATATGTATTTAAAGTGGACACTCCAATAAAGAGAGCCTGAGGTTAAAATTTAAAATCCATTGATTATATCCAAAAATATTTGCAAAAAAATTCAAAATTATGAACCAAATATGCATATTTTTAAAGATACGTTTTTTTGTACCAGTTTTAATATTTTTTTTTTGGTTATATTGGGAGAAAAAATTTAAAAGACATTTGCTTAAGTATTCCTGCCTCCTGAATACAAATCAGTCATCAGAAAAATTAAATTTCTTAAGATTGGAAAAGTTTGTGTTAAAGTTATATAACTTCCTTACAATGTTCTGATGGTATTCCTGATCTTATCGAGGCTGGATTTTTTTCAAAAGGTATGTAATTTTGTAGGGAAGAGGAATAAAAAGACAACATTAACACTTTTTTTAAATTAACAGAATTCTTTGATTCTGGGGCTTGATTCACAAAAAAATTCAAATTCCCATATCTCGAGAAGGCGATTTAATACAACTTTTTTATTTAAAATTTAATATTTAAATATCATAAAAAGGTCTAACCTTAAAATTAATATTTGGGGACTTTATATAATTTGTGGGGTATTTTTGGGGATTTCATTTTTCAAATTGGGGACAAGACCAAATATTTTCTGGCAACACTGGTTGGAGGGTATAAAAATTTATCTGGGTCTTTAACAAAATTAGTTGATACATATATATAAATTAGTAGACTATTTTCTAAATTTTTGATGTTTAAATTTGTAAAAAATCGACTTAAAAATATTTTTCAAAAATTTTATAAAAAAATGTCTAAAAATAATTTCATTTTCCAGTTCGACCGTCGTAGCACATTTATTATAAACTCAATCTGGATGTTATAAAGCTTAAATTAAAGCTTTTTAAATTACCCATGAAACACTGTTTCAAAAAATACTGTTTTTTTTTTTTAATTGCCTTCAACAAATTGCATTTACTACACCTTTGTATGAATACTTTTGTCAGACACTGTATATCACGTTTTCATGTTATAACGTTTTAATCTTCATTTGTTAAATATTCACTTAATTATTAAAAAGAGTCGGGTTTTTTAAGTTCATTTTTAATCGAGTTTACTTTGCCAAAATTTGTTTTAAATCATTTTTTTAGTTTTTATTTTGTTTATTTATTAACTTAAATATTTATTAATTTTTTTTTTTTAGTTTGTTTTTATAGTTGTGCAAATATTTTTTAAATATCACTTTTAGCAAAATCCATAAATCCATTTATTATGAATGAAAATATGTATGATTATTTTAACACTTTACCATTTAAGAATACATAAACAAATATTATTTCAAATTTAGATACACGTTTTAGAAAAGTAAATATATTTTTGACAGAAAAAATTGGAAAAAAAAAATTAGTAGCGACAGCTTAAAAGTTTGCTGTCATTTACTTAAAAATTTGTCGAAAAGTGCGTAGTAAAAAATCTGTCCATAAATAATTTTTTTTTTAAAAAATTTCAGCACTAATTAAATTTGGTGTACCAAAAGAAAATCTTGTCAAATAGAAGTTCAGATTTAGTATAAAGTAATTTTTTGATATGAAAAAAATTTTTGATATGAAAAAAGAAATTAAAAAAAAAATGTTGATGAAAAAAATTTGTTTGAGACAATAATCACAATTGGAGCGGCAAGCGGTTTTCCGCAATTGTCCTCATAAAAATAGAATTGAATCTACACGCAAAAAAATATTTTACCAAGCGCTTGGGAGGAATCATATTAAACAAGATTTTTGAGTATATTATGCGAGAACTAATAATATTTTACCAAGCGCTTGCATAATTATACCTAACTTTGCAAACGTTTCAATAAATTTCCCATGAGCTTGCATAATTTTACTAACTTTAAGATAAAACAAGCAAACGCTTGGTAAAATGTTATAAGTTTTTGCATAATATACGAAAAAATATTGTTTAACGTGATTCCTCCCAAGCGCTTGGCAAAATATTTTTTTGCGTGTAGTTTGGCGGAAAAACGCGGCGGTTTTTTGTTTTTATACAAAACGTGTGTGAACAGTTGCGGAAAAACGCTTCCCGCTCCAATTGTGATTATTCTCTGATGAAAAATAATCATGTTTATTCACCAGCCACACATTTTTTTTCTAATTTTAATCCAAGTTACAAAGTTCCTATTTTCTTTTTTTTAGTCGTTAGCTTTGCGTCACTTTTAAAATTAGACACTAACAACATTTGCAAGAAAATCACCCCCGACATACTGCTGACGACTCTCCTTTTTTAAAATTGCTGTCATCTTCATACAATTTTTCAAAATGTCCCCAATTACATGTCAGTTGTTAAAACGAATTGTTGGTGACCACCTATACTGGTGGGCACTGCTGACAAGCTGGTTACATGTCATTGGGGACATTTGGAAAAATTGTATGAAGATGTCACCAATTTAAAAAAGGGAAAGTCAGCGGTGATTTTATTTTTTCCAACTGGGCCATATTAATTTTCTTTTACATAAACTTGTTTTCTCCAGATTCCAGAACCTTTTTTGTAGTGTATGTGTGTTTAAAAAAAATAGTTTGAAGTCATATAGATAATATTGAATATGTACAAATAAAATGTTTGCTGACGTTTCCAGTTAAAAATTTCCGCTAAGATTGCAATTTTTTGTTTGACTTTTTTTTTGGCAAATCTTATCAGTTTATATAAAAGGAAAAAAAAAATGTTTTGGAAAAGTAGAATTTAATAGAGATTGCATAAATAAATTTATAAATAAAAATTCTAATGAATTAAATTAACGCACAGTTAAAATTAAACAACGACGTTTTGACGAATCCATTAATACCCTGCATTCAACATGTAAAACAAACGACGTTTTGACGAATCCATTAATACCCTGCATTCAACATGTAAGATAACGTTAGACACTTGACGCTGAAGCTAAAGGCTTCAAATTAAGAAAGGAGATTCGCCTACCGAAAAAAAATAAATCCACTAAGGCTGGAATTTTGGAAATCCCAATTCTAATGGGTTAAAAAATATACTTTTGGTACTTTTTTTAAATTTCTGTAATTAATGGTTCTAGAAAATTGAAATTTAGAATGTAGGATCAGCCGTGGAAAAAACATTCGCCACAAATTTACTTTTTAAAAATTCCGCAAAAAAAATCCACGATTTTTTTTAATATGTTTGTTCTTGCTTTAATACCATTCGGCATCGAATTTTATTTAAATATGTCAACCAGCAGCCAAATTAAAGCATTTTGTATTTTTAGTTTATGTGGAATGTAACAAAATTTTCGAAGTGTCCTTACATTTTCGTTGAAAACTTTAGGAATCGTTGAACCGATTTCACTCAAATGCAATACCAAACTGCTCAGTACAACAATAAGTAAATATAAGTTTCAGTCATATCGTGATAGAGTGTATATTAAAATTTGTCATTCCGTTTGTAATTCATCGAAATATCTGTCTGGAACCCGATGTTATTGATCAGCGATCGATTCTAAGACATTCTAGCGATGTCCGTCTGTCTGTTGAAATAGCGATAATGGCCAAAATATTACACCGATATGACTGTTACACTAGATTGGCATTTTTCTGTATGCCCAAAAAAATTTTTCTCCAATTTTCAAAGTCCGGGAATTTTTTTATTCTACTAGGACTAAAACGGATGTTGTACAAATTTGAGGTCAATCGGATTAAATTAACCCGTGGCGCCCGGCTATCAAAATTTTGGATTTTTGAAAAATTTTAAAAAATAAAATAAAAAATTTAAATTCTATGAAATGGCCGAGGGGAAAAAAATTGTGATGTTTTTTAAAAAATTTCTTGAACGTAAGAAAAACCCGCCATTTTTTGCAAATTTCAAATGGCGATATCTCGAAAACCGTTCGACCGATTTTAATTTTTTTTTTATATTCGTGCTCTCACCGCTTTAAAATTAACAAACATGATGTGTCGAAAGAAATTTAAATTTTTTATTTTTTTTTTTTTTAATTTTTCTAAAATCCAAAACGTCGGGCGCCACGGGTTAATTTAATCCGATTGACCTCAAATTTGTACCACATAAGTTTTAGACCTTGGACAATAAAAATTTGCCCGGAAACTTGGGAAAATCGAAAGTTGAGAAAAAATGCCAGTTTACTGTAACACATATTTACTCGATCTTGCTTAGTGAAGTTAAGTTGTTGCATTGAAGCGATATAGGTTCAGCGGGTCAAAAGTTGTGAACGAAAATGTAAGGACACCTCGAAAATGTTGGTACATTCCACATAACCTAAAAATACAAAACGCTTTAATTAGGCTTCTGGTTGACATATGGAAACATAATTATATACTGAAATGTATTTTAATAAGTACAAACATTAAAATTTTTTTAGCCAAAAAATTTGCGGAGTTTTTTGTTTTTACACCAAAAACTTGGCGGATTTTTTTATTTTTACACTGAAAACTTTTTTCCACGGATTTTTATTTTTTTTTGACATTTTGACCTAATTAATATTTTAATGAAAGAAAAGTAAATTTTTCCATTTTTTTCACTCACTTTGTCGTTCCGTGTGTAACGCATCGAAATATCGGCCGAAGGATTATGGGCAAACCCTTGCTGAGACATTTAAGATTTCATTTTGATTAAATTATGAAAAAAGTTTATATTCCTTTACATTTATTTTCTCTTGTCTTGATTACAAAGCAAAACTATGTACCTTTCAAACATACATATTTCCTATTTTATTAACCTTAAATACAGGCCATTTGATATCATTAATAACAATTTATATAATTTCTTCCATTTTTATACCATTCAACCACAGTATGGGGGTATACTGACTTTGTAATTCCGTTTGTAACGCATAGAAATATCGGTCGGGGACCCCATAAGGTGTATATATTATTGATCCACCATCGATTGTAAGACATTCTGTGAATGTCCGTCTGTCCGTACCTCTGTCTGTAGATGACACGATGCAGTCAAAAATAAAAGAGATAGAAATTTAGCACGAATATGTCTTATGTTCCTAGGCAGATTAAGTTCGTAAATGGGCAAAATCGGACAAGGGGAAAAAAGTTCCCCTCTAAAAAACTAGATTTTTTTACGTGTTTTTTTTATATTTTTGACAAGTAAAACATGTTTGTGCAAGAAGAAGTTCAAAGTCCCGCACTAGGACCAAGGTGACTAAAAAATTTTGTTTTTTTGCCCCCCATCCCCCTTTTTAGGGTGTGGATATATAAAAATAGATTAAATAATGATAAAATTGTGTAACTTTAGTGCAAAAAGCATAATAAATAATTTATCAAACATTTTTCGAGATGGGGAGGTGTCCCCCACAGCCACTACCAAAGCCCCCTTACCAAAAAAAAACCACCCTGTAATTTTTTTTAAACATGTTGGAGGCAGTGTTGCCATAAGAGAATTTTGAAAAAATGCTAAATAGCAGAAAAATAGTGCTAAAATGCTCTACAGACCAAAAAATAAGTGCTAGATTTTTTTTATTTTTTTTTTTATTAAATCAACAAATAATGATATTTAATAACACCGTCCGCCACACTTTTGTACACATGGAACAGATCGATAAATTCTCAAAGCAAAGACGAAAATAAAATACACGCGTCTTTCAGTTCATCTAGATAAATTCGCATTTTCGCGAAAAACGCAAATAAAAAAGTTGTATTTCTCCAAAGAAGTGTGAAATTAGTTGAAAAATGTATTAAATATACTTTTGAGCTAAATAATTTGAAGGCGGTTCTTTTCATGCAACGTACTAACCCTCTATCTGAATTTTCAGGGGTCATTTTAGTCCATTTCTCAAATATTCTCATTGAACACAACTTAAACGTGCTTTTAAAGGGTTAAAATGTTCAACAAAAATATTGTGCATCAAATTTCACTAAGAATATTTAAAAAGAATGACAAAAGTTACCCCTGAAAATGTGAGATACAAGGTTGAAATGATGGAAGAAAAGAACCTCGATCAAATTTCACTAAAGAGATAAATTAACATTTTTTTTCAGAAGTGCATATAATAAATTTTTTCGACTTATTTCATAATTCTTTTGTCAAACACAATTTAACAGTATATTTTTTTTTTGCTTTTTTCCCGAAAAAAGCGAATTGATGAAGAAAAAATGGAAGACACTGGTTTTTTATTTTCGGCGCAACTGTCAGAATTTGTAGGTCCAATTCTTATCTACAGCCAAAATTTGAGATTTTTCCGACATTGTAATAACCGGTACACATATTTTCTTAATTTCAATTGGGATTTTTGAATTTCAGTTAATCACTTCTTAATTTCAATTTGAATTTCCATTGGTTTTCTTAATTTTTTTTATTAGATTTTCTGAATTCTAAATTTTAATTGGGTTTTCTGAATTTTTATTTTCTTAATTTCTTGGGATTCCTGAATTTGAGTTTGGAGCCATGAAATAAGTCTCAAGAAATAAATAAGGTCCAAAAATTCCATACGATTTGGGTTATTTATCATGAAAATTCTCCCAAATCTGCGGGACTTATTTAATTTTTTTTTTTAAGCTATTACATTTTTAAGTTTGGGAGTTATTTTATTATGAAATAACTCCCAATTTTTTTTAATGAAATGACAATTTGATAATGAATTATGGAAATAGAAATTGTTAACATGGAAATTAATAAATTATTTTGAAAATAAATTCAGAACAATCATTATTCAGAAGAAAAACAATCTCAATTAATATCAGTAAAAAATATTACGTTTATCGCAAGGCGGACTGCGTACCGTGAGTTATTGTTAAAAATGCCGAGTTCTTCAAAAGTTTTAAAGAACTCGACATTTTGAATCAAAAGAATAGTTTTTATTGATAAAAATCATGAAAACTAAGAGAAGGCAGTCAACCAAGTAAGTGTAATCGAAGTGCACTGTTAAAGTGTAAGCAAAGTGCACTTTGAAAAATTTACTTTAAGTATTTCACAGCTCTTCTTAATTATAAAATTTTTGTATGTATTTAAATATCTTATTTTGAAAAGATACATATGGTTGTGAAAAAAGCACCGCAGGCTAAAAATTTTTACAAGAGATTTTAACAAAAATATTAAAAAGTTGGAAAAAAATGCTAAAAATGCTAAAAAATTTTAAAAAAGTGCTAATCTAGCACTTGGCACTTTTTTCCAAAACTTTAGTGCTAAGTCCAATAAAAAAGTGCTAGATCTAGCACTAAAAGTGCTAAAATGGCATCACTGGTTGGAGGGTAAAACAGATTCGGCACAGCCGAATTTAACACTCTCACTTGTTTTTCTTTGCTTTTGCAATTTACTTCCCATCTTTTAGTTATTTTAACACTATATTTTTGCAATTTTCTTGTTAATGGGATTTTGTTTTTTATTTGTTTTTTTTTTATATTTGTGGATTTAAAATAAAAGATTTTAATTTAAGTAAAGAACAATATCAGAAAAATAAATATTTATAAACAGTATTTCAAAATTTGGATAAAGGAATTTTCTTGAATTTAGCCACTGTTCCAAAACAGTAATTCACATAAAAAAAATTAAGTTTCCGATTTTTTTTTTTGGTGTTCTACACCCTTTGTACTTGAATTTCAGAAATTATCAATAGTATTTCAGAATTTATCAATTGTATTTCAGAAGTTATCAACTGTATATCAAAAATAATCAATTGTATTTCAGAATTTATCAATTGTATTTTAGAATTTCTCAATTGTATTTCAGATATTATCAATTGTAATTCAAAAATTATCAATTGTATTTCAGAAATTATCAATTGTATTTAAGAATTTATCAATTGTAATATAGATATTATCAATTGTATTTCATTACTTATTAATTGTATTTCAGAAATTATTAATTGTATTTCAGAAATTATTAATTGTATTTAAATACAATTGATAATTTTTGAAATACAATTGATAAATTCTGAAATACAATTGATAATTTCTGAAATACAATTTGATTATTTATGAAATAAAATTTATAATTCTGAAATACACTTTATAGTTTCTGAATTACAATTGATATTTTTTGAAATACATTTGATAAGTACTGAAATACAATTGATAATTTCTGAAAAGCAATTGCAGATTTCAGAAATACAATTGATAATTTCTGAAATTTAATTAATAAATTCTGAAGTACAATTGATAACTTCCAAAATACAATTAATAATTTCTAAAATGCCATTGGAAATGGTGTAGATTTTACTTTTAAATATTTATTTACCCTTTACTTATTGTTAGTGATAAAGGGTTTATATAAGTTTGTCATTCTGTTTGTAGCTCATTGAAATATCGGTCTAGGACCCCATAAAGTCCTAGACCGTAATCGATTCTAAGACATTCTAGCAATGTCCGTCTGTCTGTTGAAACTGCGATCACCACCAAAATATCACATAAATACAACTGTAACATGACCTATTTTCTTGAAGTTCATTCGAGAAGTTCGGTTTTGCATTTGATCGATATCGGTCAAATGTACCTCGACAATTTTGGAACATTCCACATATCCTAAAAGCAAAAAATGCTTTAAATCGGCTTCTGGTTGACATATGGGAACAAAATTGGATACCGAACGTTATTTAAACAAGTACAAATAACATATATAAGTGGTATTCACGTCAACAATTTATACACTTGCAAAGTGCAAAATGCGTAATTTTTTTATTGCAAATACATGGGATGAAATAATACCCAAAAAAAATGTACACGTGTTTGTAGTAACAAATGTTCATTTCGCACCTTAAAGTGAATTCCATTATGATAAATAAAATTTTACAATAAATTTAAAAATGGTGTAGAACGGCAGTAAATACAAAATTAATATTTGTTCATTCAAATCAACCATACAGTCTTCATTTCTTCAATCAGTAATTTGTAGTCAGGTATTAATCTATAAGTAATGACTCACATCCGAATTAAATATTTCTTCATTTTTGTTGTTCTTTCTTTTTACAAAAAAAAAAAATAAAAAAACTTTTTTATATTCTATGCTGCACTTTCTTCCGGATTTCTTGTTTCTTTTTACGTCCCAGCAAAAACCGTGACTGTTTATTCGGCGGTTGTGCCAAATCGTTTCTACCCTTCAAAATATAAAAAATAAAAAAAAAGTTCGAGGGGCGATTTTTTTGCGGAGGGAGGATCGTTGGAGTTTGGCGGAAGACGTTTATTTATTGTGATTTTTTGCAAATTATTAATACAATTCTATCATTATTTAAATATAATTAAATTAATTAAATTAATCATCTAAAAAAAAGTTGCTTTATTTCTTTAAGAGGGAAACATTACCCCCCTGGTCCGATTTTGCCTATTTACAAACTTAACCTGCCTAGGTAGGACCTGCCTTGTACTCTTTCGTGTTAAATAGAATCGATCATGGACCAATTATCTTAGAATCGATATTGGACCAATAATATATGCACTTAATGGGGTCCTCGACCGATATTACGATGCGTTACACACGGAATGGCAAAGTGAGTATACTCCCATTCTGTAATTGGAGGGTATAAAAACGGGGGAAAATTAAGCGATTTAAGGAGAAAACAAGTATAAAGTTAACATGGCAATACTATCTACTAATTACACAGTGTCTAGTTTAACAACAACCACTACTATCATACGTCAAAATTATGGTATACAATTGATGGTAGAGCACCATATCTACTATAGATTGCTAGCAATTTAATTTCAAAATGATGCTTACCATCGAGTTTGGCGTTTGTAAAGGTCAAATGTGACATTAAATTGCCTTCGTGATACTTATCTTTTGCTCCAAAACGCAAAAAATTTAAAAAACTAAAATTTTTTAATTTTTCTTACGGTGAAAATTTCACTTAAACTATAAACGCCTCAAATCACAATAAAACATTTATAAATCAACAACTTTTGACAATTATAAGAAAGAAATGATCATAACAAAACTAAATTGTCACTTTTTCACGGCAATTTAAATTGTGTTGTATAATAAAAATGCGCGAAAACTTTTTTAACAATTTCCCGATAATTACTCGCGTTGCCAATTTTTTTTATATGGAGTTTGACAGATTTTTTCCCGTGAAATCGAACAGAGTACTATACTTAAGGCTCCGTTAAATCGGCAGTTAGCAGCTAATTTTTAATCGAGTAATCAGCCCTAAAACATAGTACTCTGTTCAGTTTCACGGGAAAAAATCTGTCAAACTCCATATAAAAAAATAAATTTTGGCAACGTGAAAAATGTACCAACGATTTTACATTTTTGACTATAACGAACTTAACGAAGCCGTATTTGGACATGACCGGTACACCATTGGATAGGTCTTCAAAAAACTTTCGACCTGTACAAAATGTTCATATAGTTTCTTTTGAAGAAATGGGAAAAATCCTCAAAAAACGAAAAAAATCCCGTTTTTCCTCCTTTCTTTTCTAAAAATTTTTGCGAACACACATCTGAACACATACTATTATTAACGCCATTTGCATTTGCGGTCGTTAGACCGATTGGCGTCTGATTGGCGCTTTAATCATTTTCCCTTAACAATTATGTTAGAGATCAATCAAAAAGTAATGTCTACAGTAATATTTAAATTAAATCAATGTAAATACATTAACAAAAAATCAAGTGACGTTTGTTAACAGAAAAATCTATACTTTTCTGGTACGTGTAGAAGCTGTGTTAAGGGGGGCATACACGGTACTGCATGCTGTACAATTTGCTGGATGGACATGTGGATTTTGTTTTTGTAATGGTCGTCCAACAAGCTCATACACGATCAAAATCGCATTTTCATCCAGCAAATTGTACAGCATGCAGTACCGTGTATGCCCGCCTTTAAGGGCCCATTAGACCACAGACAAATCTTACAATTTGTCTTCCAACCGCTCATTTTTTTCTGAAAACATTTGCGAACACACATCTAAACACAATTCCGCAACTGTTGAAATACGTTTTATATGAAAACAAAATTCCGCCGCGTTTTTCCGCCAAACTAAATTCAATTCTATTTTTATGAGGACAATTGCGGAAAACCGCTTTCCGCTCCAATTGTTATTATTGTCTTTAGCGCCAATCAGACGACAGAAAAATCTCACAATTTGTCTAACGACCGAATGCAAATGGCCTTAATAATAGTATGTGTTCAGATGTGTGTTCGCAAATATTTTCAGAAAAATATGAGCGGTTGGAAGACAAATTGTAAGATTTGTCTGTCGTCTGATGGACCCATTATTCCACTTCGTTTGCCCATTCTACTCGAATGCAGTAGCAGACATGCAAGGAAAAAAGTCCGTGTGTAAATTCCCACTTTGATTGTCAAAATGTGAAGCTTATGAGCAGTGATGCCAACTTTTTGATAGCTAAACTTTCACAAAAATTAAAAAAAAATAAGGTTTTAATTTTGAATAAAAAAGCATTATATGTGGTGCGAAAACCACTTTGTTGGCATTACTTTTTATCAGCTGTTGTTCGTCTAAAGTTTGCTCTTCAAAGGTGGCCGGCACCAGGGAATCAAGCCGACCCAAAATTTTCGGCGGCGCAACCCATTTTGCTCGGAAAGGGCTCAGTGTCGGCTGAACATTTTTATTCTATTTTTGTTGTAAAATTTGTTTTTTGAATGACAGTGGCGCGGCGCCGCCGGACAATTTTAATTTACTGGCCGTTGCCGCTGTAAAATACATCTTGTTATATTTTTTAAAGGTGGTTATTTTCATTCTAACTAGAATCAATCACCCTTGTCGTGCTTTTTCTGTTCGTTTATTAACATATCGTCGCCTTATTATTGTTTTGCTCCATACGCCATTTTTGAAACAAATGAGTTCAATTTCATTTTTATTTCATATAATATTAAAATTATTTACATTTGACTTAAAGTAGTAAAGAGTAAATTAAATTTTCCATATAAAAATTGGGATTTATCACTGTTCAAGATTTTAATACCATTTATGCATTTTTCGTAGGATCCTAACTACTTTAAAGAAAAATACTGGTTTTATTAAAAACGGCATTTCGTCACCTTATTATTGTTTTGCTCCATACGCCATTTTTGAAAAAAATGAGTTAGGAATGGAATATATATAATATAAATATCCTCTTTCTTATTCCGAAGTCCGTTTTTTAAAACATCTTTTCAAATTTGAGATATCCAGCATTTTCTAAGAAAAACACACCATTTTGACGTTTTTTGAAAATTTGCGTTATGGAAAAGGCTCTAGATTATTTAAAAATTAACGGATCTTGCATATTTTTGGAATGAAGATTAATTATGTTGGTACTATTCTACGTACCAAATTTTAATACCGTAACTTCTAAACATTTCAAGTAATGTCATATTTGCCATTTAGGTTGTGTGGGAGGTAGGCGTGTCCATTGACCGATCATCCCCATTTTTAATACCATGCAACCTGACTATATAAGTGTTCTAAATACCCAGTTTTGTCGATCTAGCTCTTTTTGTTTCATTGTTATTTTGTTTGGCGTTGAGAACTCATTTGCTCCATATCCAGTGTTGCCATATATTTTTTTGAAAAATCTTTTTATTTCTGAAAAAAAATCTTTTTTTTGTGAAAAAAATCTTTTTTTTTACAAAAGTATTGAAATAATTAAAAATAAATACAAATGTATGTATTTTCAATTCAATTTTTATATCAAGTGTAAAAAAAAAAATTAAAAAACAACCCAGCGTTTATTTGGAGCTAGAAAATAGCTAAGAGTCCTAAGACGCTCAGAAAAATAATAATATGAGTTGTTTTCCCCGTTCAAAATGGTCTCCTTTTCTGAGCGCTCTTAAAATATAATAGTAATAATAATTTTGATCCAATTATCAGTTTTTTTAAATCGACCAACGGTTTAGTGGGACGCCC
The DNA here is from genome assembly GCA_963921195.1 of Pegoplata infirma. Lineage (NCBI taxonomy): Eukaryota > Metazoa > Arthropoda > Insecta > Diptera > Anthomyiidae > Pegoplata > Pegoplata infirma. The sequence continues at coordinate 100,700,995 of OY992537.1, forward strand.
TGATTCATAGGCTAGCACGCTACCAACTATTTTAAGTGAAAATCGGGTTGAATTTTCATATGGCGACCAAGTAAAAAATTTGACTGATTTTAAATGGATTTAAAGAGGTTACCAAGCTAAAAACAAAATTTGAATCGAATATATCATAATTTCATATAATAAAACCGTATTTAATTGTAACCGTTTACATAGACTGAAGGACGGACACTATAAGTCAACTCAAATAGTGATTCTGAATCGGTCGGTATACTAAAAGGTTGGTCTGGGACCAATTTTTCGGGTATTTCCAAAAAAAAAATTTATGCTTTTTGTATTTTTTAACTAATTAAGAAAAACTTGAAAAAACTTCATTATTTTCCAAAAAACTTGTTTTTATAGAAAAAATCTTGAAATCTTTTTAGCACTTCAAAAAACTTGCAAAAAAAGGGAAATCTTGATATATGGTAACACTGTCCATATCACACAAAAGTCCCAAATGTGTAAGCAAAATTGGATATGAAGCATAATACCATAAAATCTTGTTTTCTTAAAAGCTTAAAATCTTTTGATCTATTGTATGTAAAAGTCTGAAAACTAGAAGCTTTGTTAACAATATATGTAGCAATAAATGGTAAACATTAAAACAAAATCCATTGATTACTTTTCGAGAAAATTTGTGGTAAACCTATTTTATCGTTTTTCTCGAAACCGAGTTGTTGGCGTATGGAGCAAAACAATAATAAGCTGACGATATATCATTATCCACTTAATGAATTTCTTAAAGGCGGCTTATTCGTTCTAATTGAAATCTTTCCACCATGCCGAGATTGCTATAGGCAATCTCTGAGTTGAAGCTATTCGAAGAGGATTCATAAACAAGGTGACAATTCTGATATTTAATTGGAAATGAACTACCCCCAGCTGGCAAAAAAAATCACGCCTGACATACTGCTGACATCTTCATACAAATGTCCCTAAGGACAAGTCATCAATTGGTCAGCGTTGTCTAAAAGAATTTTTGGTGGACACTGATGCTAGTGGGCACTGCTGACCAACTGCTGATTTTTTCTTGGGCACATTTGAAAAAATTATGTGAAAATGTCAGCAATTTCATAAATAAAGGACCAGCAGTATCTCAGTGTGGATTTTTTTGCCGACTATTTAAAATAAAAATATCCATTACCTCTAATAAGAATTTTGTAAAGAATTTTAAATAAAATTTGCACTTTGTTTTATTTTTTTATTATTTCAGTTATCCCCTACATAAAATTTTATGCAATTTTTAATTGAAAAAGTATCATGAAAAATAAAGGAGAACAAGAGAAAAACCATTAAAAGAAATTTAGAAAATTAAAAACGAAAAATGATGGAATAGTAAAATAGGTACAAGAGGAAATAAGAATGAATCAACATTTTTGAAAAGAAAAAAATCAAAGAAATTTTAATAAAGGAAGTTGAAAAATTTAAGATAATTTTTTTTTAATAAATTAATAAAAAAATTAATTAACTAAATTTAACAAGCAATACAACAACAAACTAAAATATCACATTATTGCTAAAGAGATCTATCTACACAGAAGATGCTACTTTAATAATTTGATTTAAAATTTAGGGAAGTAAAGGTCGAATTAAAAAATATATTCTTAATTAATATCAAATATTTAAAATAATTTTTTTAATAAGTTTTTAACTTGAAAATAAAATTTAAAGACAAAAATTTAATTTTCTGCATATAAAAACAAATTGACATTTCAAGCAGAGCTGTAACCGCTACAAAAACGAGTTGAAACCTCAAAGAGAGTAACATGCACACTCTTTTAAAAAGAGTACACGGTAAAAATTTAAGGCGAATAACCGAAAAGAAACAAAGTGCCAACTTTAAATTAGGGTAGAAAAAACTTTTATGAAATTTTTGTATTCAAATTATCATCAATCGATATAAATTTATTTAAAATCAATAAAAAGAAAATGTTATGAAATTAAGACTATTTTTTTTTTTTAATCTAAAAATCTACAAACATTTGTTATGGCTTTATTTATTAAAAATCTAAAGTCCGTTTGGAAGATTTTAATATTTTTTCAGCTGGATTGTTGATGATGCATATTAATGTTGTCAATTTTATATATTTTTTTAACCGCTGAGTATACATAAGGGCGTCCCGACAAATCTTATGGCGTTTTCTTTTCTGAAACAAAATGTTGCACCCTTAAACAGTATCGTTTGTAAAATGTAGTCATAACCCTTTTAATGTGTTGCCAGTTTTGTGATTACAAAAAAACAAAAAATTGAGAAAATATTTCTTTCAACCAAAACATTGGCAATCAGCTGTTTTTATAAGGCAACTTTACTACCCCGTCATTATATGAAAGTGTGAAAAGTGTGACATTTTGAAACTTTATAAATGCAACATTTTTAAAGTGTTGCCAGTTTTTTTAGAAAAGAACAAAAACAGTTAAATTTTTTTGAAGGGACGGTAAAATGTGCCATTTTTTGCCAGAGAAGAAAACATCATTAAACTTTCGATTTTCGTGTCGTAATACCTGCCGAAAGATGGCCACGGATTAGCTGATTGTTAAAAAATGTATGAAAAAATTTGGCAAGGGCATATTCAGTCAAAACCCAGCGGTCAAAGTTTGCAACAATTACGTTTTTTGACCAAAATTCATGTCCGAATTTTTTAAACCAAATCTGGCTCAAAAATTAGGAATTTTTGCGTACATTATGGGAAATGTTTTAAAAAATTAAAAAAAAAAATAATTTTTTTTAACCAAATTTGGTCTTAAAAGTTGGAAAATGTTAAATATGTCTTTTGGTCTAAAAATTACTTTAACCACTGGTGCCGACTGAAGATGCTCTTGGAAAATTTATAGTTCTTCGTGTATTACAACATGAAATTCGCACTGTGTTATTGTTTTCTTGATTTATTAGAAATTTTTAGTTTAGTAAAAATCGATTAGATATGATTTTATTTTTATATCTCTTTTTAATAACTACAGTGTATAACAAAAATATTTTTCCTATGCAAAATATAATAAAATTTAATAAAAAAACTGCTATAAAAAAATATTTATTTTTAAAAATAAATACATGTTTATTGAATATCAAATAAGGGAAGATTAAACTTTAATTCTGTTTTTTTTAAACACTTAATTTTAATTTTTCATGCATGAGATTTTTAGGAAAATATCAAATTGACACTCATTTTTTAGCTCACAAAAGTATTTTGCTGTTTCAATTTTAATATACCATTTTTTTAATTTATTAAAAAATTAACAATTTTAATATTTTGAATGGTATTGTAGGGTTCCATCCTCATTACTTCTTGTTTGTTCAAAATATTTTTATAATTTCAAAGATAACTTTTTGTTATTGAAAATTGAGTTTTGATTTTCAGTTGTTATTTTTAATTCAATAAATTCATTTGTTTTTCATAAAAAATATAAAAATAAATATTGTTTTTTATAGTAGGATCCTTTTAGGATCCCTACAGTATTTATTGATTCCACTAAATTCTAAAATTTTTTGAATAGGTATTTTGTACCACTCTACTTCCGATGCTTGTTTTAAAGTAGTTTTTATTGAAATTTTGTGTTACATGATTTTTTCGTCCAAATGAGTCAAAAGATTTTCGAAAGGAATCATGCAGAGTTATAGAGTAAGCAAACAAATGGCGTTTGAAACTGTAGTACAATGGTTCTCAAACGGTGGGTCGCGACCCCCTAGGAAAAAAATATTTTGACAGCACTTAAGGTCCCTCCGTAATCACTTTGTGAAGTGTTTTGGCTAAGTCTGGGATCTGACAGTTTTCTATTAACTTTTCGATGCTGATTCCCAATCTGGGTTCCAAATTTTTCTAGTACGTTAGGTGTTTGAGAAAAATAAAGGCAAAGTTCACAAAAACGTATTCTTGTGCATTTTAAAGATCTTTGTTTTTGAAATTTTCGGATGCGTTTGGGATCTGACCACTTTTTTCGATTTACTTTTTAATGCTGATTCCAAATCTGGATCCGATTAACGGATCTAGATTCGTGATCGAATAAAATTTAGATTAATACCAAACATTGGTACATAATTTTTAAAAAATTACTGTAATTACTCAAAATTGGACTTTAAATACTTTCTTGGTAAACATTTCTTCATTTCTGATCAGGTTTTAAATGTTGTTTTTCTTTTATTTTCGGAAATAAAAAATCGATGAAGATAGTAAATTTCGATATAAAATGCCGTAGTTCGGAACCTGGTTTCCAATTTTTTGTTAAGCGTCTGAGATCTGACCACACGGATTCGATTAATCTTTCAATATTGCTTCTGAATTTGGTTTGCAATTTATTCCATTACTTCAGGTTTTTGAAAAAACTGAGGTCAAAGTTCACGTTAATATTTTTTTATATTGGGGGTTCGCGAAAAATTTGAAATATTGAAAAGGAGTCGCAAATCAAAAGTTAGTGAGAAGCTCTGCTGTAGTAAACAAAAACCATATAGTAGTGTTTACAAAATTCTATCACAAATCGAAATCTGAGCGAGATGGAAGATACCAGTTAAGGTACCTACAGACGACGCAATATTATGTACAATATTCACATAATATTGCGTCGTCTGTTGGTACCTTTATAAAGTGGGAATGCAGATTGTTTTTGTCTATCATTGTTTTGCGTTTGAACTTTAGTGTGGTGTTACCAGAATTTTCCAATTATTGCCAGATCTACAAAACAGTCGATTCCTTACTCTATAACTCTGGTAGCCTTATTTGTTCAGTACTTGCATGTCAATTTTTCCTCAAAAAGGATAAATCTCTACGTGACTATCTACAGTTTCATCAATAAACACCAACTGGCCATTTCAAGGCAGCCATACATCCCTACAAAGAGCTTCAAAGGATTGCATTCCCTAATTCGATTTGGCATTCTGAATGAAAATTTAGTGATTGCATTCCCCAACCACATTTTAGCGCATTGAATGAATTCAATTTAGACTCATTCGATTTATAAATAGCGAATGTGTTCGATTTATTTTTCATTCGACTTTCAAAAATCGAATGCATTGGATTTTTTTCATTCGACTTTTAAAAATCGAATGCATTCTCTTGCGAATGCAATCGATTTTCTTTTCATTCAATTTAAAAAATCAAATGGCTTATTCATTCATTGCATAAAAAACTTAAAAAAACTAACCAAGATAGAGCAAAACGTAGCCAATTTTTTTTGTCCATAGTATCGCCAACACTCTTCATACTTTTTGTCGTGTAGGCAGTTGATATATGCATTTTTTAAATTTTCGGCAACACCAATTTTTTTGCATTCAAAATTAGGGCCTATTAGGGCCCTTTAAAAAAAAGGGCTCTGTAAAGAGAGTCGAATATACTATGGACCAAAATTTTGATCCGTTTTGGTCTATTTAAAAAATCAATTGCATTCGCAGTGGGAATGATAAAAAAAAATCTAATTCGTTTTTTCCCCTTCAATCGAATGATTTCCAAGGACTGCATTCAATGTTGATTTATGAAATCGAATGCATTCACTGACTATGAAAATTTAACGGATTTTTTGAGAATTCATTCGAAAAGGATTTCATTCTTCTAAGCTCTGGCCCTACACCACTTGGGAACCACCATCATGTTTTAAAGTTAGTCTTATATTTTTTATATTTAAGGATTTATTTGACTTTCGCAAGACAATTTTCAAGCGACATAACTCGCAAACAAAAGTCGCTGAAAAATCACTTATATGCCATTTACATATACCTCGAAATCCAAAAAAAAATGGGATTTCAATGAAAATCCAAGTAAATCCAATTATTTTTTGGATTTCAAATGTCAAATCCCATACAAAAAAAAACTTGGATTTTGGGAAAATCGTAAAATCGCTATTTAAAATCCTAAAAAATTTCTACTACTTAATTGTACAACTATGGGTTTTCCCAAAATAATCATCCCTAATGCTTTTTTTACAACGCTGCACACGATTTTTTATCAGCTGTTGTTTTTTATAAAGTAAAAAAACAATTAAAATTTATTTTTTTAAAACTATTAAAAGATTAATAAAAGCAATGTTTAACAATGGTTCATTTAAAATTTACCATTGCAAATGGTAAACGCACAATTTAGTTGACCAATTTGGTCTTCCTAACAAAGAAAAACACTCAATGGTGGCGGCCCCAAACTTGGCAAAAATGTTAATTTTCTTGCATTTAAAGAAGCAACTCTACATAAAAACACATTTTTTTATATTGTTGTCCCAGCATATACCAGTGGGATTGAAAATATTGGCTCCGGCAAAGAAAAATCATTTAGGGAATTCACATGGGTATCGTATTTGGTGTTGTATGTTGTATGTCCTATCTAAAAACAGGGTTGGTTAAACTTTAAATTAATAATACGACACTTACACGATATGACGATACAACATTTATACCTATGTTTTGTGTGCTATTTTCAAGTATGCTAACAAGAAGAGAATCTAAGAGAAAATTATCAAATGAGCGATAAATAATTTTTACCAACCCTGTTTTTGGATAGGACATACAACATATACAACAAATACGATACCCATGTGAATTCCCTAATTGTTTTTGGAAATATTTATAAAATTGGGTAATTTTCCAACTAACAACCCTGTACACAAATCAAAAGAAAATACGGAGTTAGTACAAACAAAATCCCGCTAAATGTCAAAAAAGCATATGTAAACGGTATAGATTTTAATTGGATTTGAAATCCAAATTTATGTGGATTTCGGGGTATATGTAAATAGCATATTAAATATTTTCGATTTATTATTAAAAGCTCTGTCTGTTGTATTTGGGGGGCGATCAGAGCTATGTAAGTAAAGTCAACTTGAACCAAATTTTTATTTTGAGAATTTTTTACTAAAGTTATCTGCCAGTTCTGCAGACACGGGGTCCCCAGTCCCCTTATTTTAATTTCGGTTATTTTTTTTATTCTAAACTTTAAAATCTGAAGGGACTTAAAAATTAAAGCATAATTTTAAAAGTTGCGCAAACATATTGCAAATTTAAAACAAAAAATCGTTACTTTGACATCACTGATTTCATTTGAGTATAAATTTTTTTTCTCAGACTCGAGAATACAAAAATGAGTGTGTGCTTGAATTGAAAGTAGCGTTTTTTATGTTTAAAGAAATAAACTTAATTATTTAATACATAATTTAATTAAAGTATTTACGTATTTTTTTAACAAACCCAAAAAAAACACACGCAGATTACACTTTTTTAATAAAAAGAATTTACACAATTCGTTAATGAAGAAATAGAAGAGAGTTATTTGGCTCTCTTTGATTTAAATTATATATTGGGTTATTTTTCAATTTGCTTTGAACTTCTTTTAATTTTTTTAACGCTTTTTATATACTCTTTGGTTAACGTCACTTCCACATTTTTTCCGCAACACATTTTTTTTCTCATTCTTTTTCATTTAGTTTTCTTTAATTTTGTAAAGCATTGATTTTTTAAATTTTTTTCTATAACCTTTTTTTGCAATTTCTATTTATGATTTTATAATCATATTTATCATAATTACTAAAATTTGGTTGTTTATATAGAGTAATCCACAATATTGTCTATTGAATTCTATAAAGATTTAATGAATATTATAGCGTTTTATTTATTATTTTTTTTTAATTTTTCACCTTGAATTTTTGTTAACACACAACACTCGCGTTTTTATGTTAGTTTTAGGTCTTTATGACTCTTCGCCGTTTTTCAAACTGGCAAAAATTTGCCATGAGCGAATTCGCAACACAAAGAAGAAACCAAAAAAATCCGATGAGTCGTCGACAATGGCAAAAAAAAAAAAAACGACAAGACAGAAGATAAAGAAAGAAAAAAGAAATCAGAGTAGAATAAGTAGTAAAAAGGAAATGTAGAAAAATGGAATGGAAGAGTAGGAGAGAGTAAAAAAAAAAAATATAACAAAATGTAATGGCAGAAAATTCCGCGACTAGAAAAAAAATACTCGTTTTTTCAGTTTTTTTTCTCCGTTTCCCTATACGGTCGGAGAAGCAAGACGATTAAAAAATTTCAGAGGCGGCTGAAGAGCAAAATTATACGCGACGGCTTATCGGCTGCACGTAGAGCGATTTTTTTTATGGCGCAGCTGAAAAAATAATTCCACTGCGCCGCAAAAGTAGTAAAAATAGCCCAAAATCTTGTCTCGAACAAGTAATTTGACTAACAAAATCGGCTAAACATTAAGCCGCCGATAAGCCGACGGCGCGACTGGTAAATAAGATCAGCTCAGCGACTCAGCCGTCAACCGCGCCTACCGGCTTGCTTCTCTGTATACGGTCTCGTCGGTTTTTTATCTTCTTGTTGTTGTTGTTTTAATTTTTGCTTAATTATCTGAATTGTCTGAAACGACAAATTAATATTTTTTGAGTTTTTTTTATTAAATTATCTTTATTATTTATTTAACATGTTTTTACACTCATTCGTAACGATTCTTCTTTAATTGTAAATTAAAAAAACAAGTCTATATGTATTAACACCATTATCTTTTTTTTAATATTTTGTTTGCTTATTTTACTTTAAATCTGTTTTGTTGTTAATTGAAATATTTACATGTATATTTAATTATTTTGTTCACTAGTAGCAAAATTAAATGATTAAAATTACAATTATTTCGTTTTTTTTTTTTTTTGATCAATTGATTTTTATCGTATGGTTTTCGTCGTCACTTGTATGGTGCTTCTTTATGTTCTTCGTTTTCTATATTCTTGTTAAATTTTCCCATAAACACACACACACATGCACTATTATATATATATAAATGGATATAGATTTGCTCATTTTTTCACATTCATATTTTTCATTATTAAATTTTTAATTCAATTTTATTTTTTCGTTAATTTACCTCTTAAGTTTCGTTAATTTATTTAATTAGGTTTATGTTTTTGCCGATTTCCTTTATTTAAATAAATTATTTTTTATATTTTTTCGTTATTTAACACGCCGCGATTCAATGGTTTTTCAATCCGTCTTTTAATAAACTGCGTTGAAGAGCAAAAAACGTCTTTTTTCTTGTTATAAAATTTTTATTTTCTTTGTTTGCTTTTTGCTTGTCAAATTCGTCAGCAATTTCTCTTATTTATTTTTTTTGCTGAAACACCCTGTAGACGCACTGTTGTGTTTAACAGGGTGTTTTCTGTTTCAAAATACACTTAGCGAAAATTTATAGTATTACCAAAATAGCACGTCGTCAGGTTACACCCAAAAAACTTTGTAGGAGCGGACACTCAACCAAAAATCACTGTATTCCCAAAGAAAATCGATGTAAATTCAACAGAAATCATTGTTGATTTTTACCCTACACACAAACAAATGTTTGCCAAATGATTTTTACAGAAAAAAACTGTTAATTTACAGAGTTTATAGTAAAATATTGGTTAAATATGAAAGTTTTTTTACAGATAAAACTCCGTAATTTTACTATAAAACTCTGTAAAATGATTTGGACACAAAAAACGGTTAATTTACAGAGTTTCTAGTAAAATATTGGTTAAATACACCACCATTTAGCAAAGAAAACTATGTAAATTTACATATATTTGAAAAATACATTTGAAGCAAAAAAAAAAAAATACAGAAAAAACTTTGCTACTTTTACCAAACGGTAAAACATAAAAAAATTCGAAGTATTTTGCTTAGATCTGTATTTTAGCAGAAAACTCTGTTAATTATCTGTAAAATTAAGATTAAAAAGTAAAAAGTAATATAACAGATGATTTTTTTTTTGTCACAACAAAATACAAAGGCCTTTATTCATAATACTTAAAGTGTACTTAAAGTAGGTTTATTTGACAAATATTCATGCAATATCAGTCAAATAAACCTACATTAGATTTAATTTACTCATTATGAATAGCCCAGAAAGTATTTTCTTTAAATCTGTATTTTGACAGAAAACTCTGTAAAATATCTGTTGAATTGAGATTACAGTCATTTTACAGTGTATTTTACAGAGTTATTATTTTGAGTGTAAAAAGTCGAGTGTGGTGTTCACACCCGTGGGGACGTACCCCGTTTGGGAGGGGCAGGGGTTTAAAGTTAAAGTGGTTTTTCTTAAATATTTAAAAAAACTACTCATCCGATCAAGATGGTATCGTTAGAAAGGGTACTTAAAGACCTTTCCAAAGGGTCGTAGTTTTATTAACCCTTTAAGTGACGAAAATTTATTTTAAAAAATTTTAACTAGACTTTTTGTACAAAATGCTTATTATCTCAAAGTCGCACGTATATAAGCATTTTTTTTGTCTATATAGGCTTGTAGTCAACATTAAAAGCTTTCATTTGCGCTAAAAAAACGGCGCTGTAAGTCTAAAACTTACTCAGATGTAAAGGGTCAAAGTTGTTTTTTTTTTAACTTTTTTCAGGTTTTTTGTTAAAATTTTATTTATTTGTAGAAACATACATATATCTGACAAACTACTAATCGGACTTTTAAATTTTTTTAGGGATTACAAACTCTATAAATTAGTTTAGCGGCTTCGCTAAATAAAGTTTTTTTTTGTGTATCAAGACTTTTGCCCGGTTGAAATATTTTTTTAAACTTTTTTTAGGTTTTTTGTTAAAATTGTATTTATTTGTAAAAACATACAGACATCTGACAAACTACTAATCGGATTTTAAATTTTTTTTCTGCGTAGCCGTCCTTCGGCCGGGCTTAGGGATTACAAACTCCATAACCCAGTAAAAACTTACCAAGTAATGAGGTTTTCGCCTAGATGGTGGTAGCTGGTTACTAGGTTGGTGAAACACTCATTATTTTAACATGACGATGTCATTGGACTAATGACCGCATACCCACTCACTTACGAGAATGCTACTGAAAAACTACATACATTAGTACCACAAATAATATGCTACTAGTAACCCAAAAATAACTCGTTACCCACTCCTTACAAAAATGCTACCAAATAACAGCATACATTAGTCCCAAAAATAAGTAGCTACCAGTTTCTCAAAAATAACTCGTTGCCCACTCCTTACAAAAATGCTACCAAATAACAGCTTTTGATTCTTTTAATAAATTTTTAACTTGGGGCAACTTTTGCCAATATGAAATTGAACAAGTTTGTATCATCACGCAGAAAGAATATTGAACAAGTTTGTATTACCTCGCAGAAAGACCGCTATTTCCAGGCTCCTACCCACATTGGCCGTCTTATGTACGCTTCCCTCAGCAAGGAATTGCGTTAAAAGAAAAATGTTCGCTTCATGCCTATTCGTGAGGATGATAAAGTTCATGTTGAACGCGGTTATTTCAAGAGCAACCAAGCGGGCGAATTTCTACAATCTTATGGTGTTTTCTTTTCTGAAAAAAAATGTTTGCCTTTTTAGGGCATACATTTTTAAAATGTTTAACTCACACCTATAAAAATTTGCATTTTATTTGTCTGGAATAGAACACAACATACAGCAATACTCTGCACTGTATTTTTTAACAGCTGTTTTGAAAAAACAACACAGAAAAAGTCAGCTGTTGTAAAGGCAATTTCAACCCCGTGATTTTTTACGGGGTAAAAAGTGCAACTTTTTTGCACTTTAAGCTAAGTACTCTGTTCGGTTTCAGGAAAAAATCTGTCAAACTCCATATAAAAAAAAAAAAAATTGGCAACGCGAGGAATTAAGGGGAAATTGTTAAAAAAGTTTTCACTCATTTTTATTATACAAGACAATTTAAATTGCCGTGAAAAAGTGACATTTCAGTGACATCTGTCAAACTCCATATAAAAAAAAAAAAAATTGGCAACGCGAGGAATTAAGGGGAAATTGTTAAAAAAGTTTTCACTCATTTTTATTATACAAGACAATTTAAATTGCCGTGAAAAAGTGACATTTCAGTTTTGTTATGATCGTTTCTTTCTTATCATTGTCAAAAGTTCTTGATTTTTAAATGTTTTATTGCAATTTGAGGCGTTTAAAGTTTAAGTGAAATTTTCACCGTAAGAAACAGAGTACTTAGCTTTATAGGGTAGACCTTTTTAGAAAAGAATACGATATTCTTTATAAGGGTTGACATTTTTTTAGAAAAGAACACAAAAACATAATTTTCGGGGCGAAATGCAAAAAAAGGCACATTTTTTGCCAGAAAAGAAAACACCATTAATGTTAGAAGTTCGTCGTTTTCATTGAAAAGATCTAATGTGGAAAAGCCAACGAAACCAATGTTTACGTTGATATCCTCCCCTTCAAATGTTTGATTGTAAATTTCAAATAATACAGGACCGAATATATATTTTGGAACGTCGTAGAAAGGGTCATTTGGCTGCTTAGGACATTACCAATAACAAATACACAGAAGCGACTGCTGCTCAACCAATGGAAACCGCATTAAACACCATATTAAGTTTTAGTCTATATAAGAGTGAGTTAGGTTTTAAGGGAAATACTGTCTGCGATGGTTTTTTACCTTTTAACTGGTTTTAACATACTTTAAACAACAACACTCAAAATAATAACTCTGTTATAATACAGAAACACTCTGCTAATTTAACAGAGTACATATATTGGTTAAATAAAGCACCATTTAGATAAGAAAACTATGTAAATTTACAAATATTTGTAAAATGCATTTGATGCAAAAAAAAATTTACAGAAAAAATCTGTAAATTTACAGAGTTTAATTAAATGCATGTTATTTTGTAAAATTTTTATAAGATTTCTGAAAAAAAAATTTAGAAAACTTTTTTTGCTACTATACACTGTATAGTAGCAAAAAAAGTACAAAACAAAACAAAAACTACTCAAAACAGAAAACTTTTTTGGTTATAAAAAAATACGAAGTGCTTAGATCTGTATTTTAGCAGAAAACTCTGTTAATTATCTGTAAAATTAAGATTACAAAGTAAAAAGTAATATAACAGAGGAAACTTTGTTTTTTTGTCACAACAAAATACAAAGTATTTTCTTTAAATCTGTATTTTGACAGAAAACTCTGTAAAATATCTGTTGAATTGAGATTACAGTCATTTTACAGAGTATTTTACAGAGTTATTATTTTGAGTAAAGGTAAACAAATAAGTTAAATTAAAATTTGGAGAACGTCACAAAATTTCTAGAAGAAACAATAACAATTTAGAAAAAGCCAATTAAAATCTAGAAAGCTTCAATAGAAGTTATATAAAGACTAATTAAGGCTCATAAATCACGATCAAGATCCAGTTTTCTGAATATCAATTTGGTTTTCTAAACTTTTATTTGCCTTGTCCCAATTTTAATCGGAATTCCTGAATTTAAATTTCTGTTGACGGAGTTTTATTAGAAAAAGTAGATAAATGTTAATCTTTTTTAAGCTAAATGTGCAAGTTCTTTCTAAAGTTTCTTTAGCATTTTTTTAAATTTCAATAAAAAAAATATATTTAGACAACTTATCAGATATTTTAAATCGTATTTACCAGTAACCTGTTCTGTATCAGGTTATCGGTAATTCATTATTTATTAACAAGATGTAACCGGTTTTGTATTAGGCTATCGGTAACTCATTATTTGTTAACAAGAAGTAATCGAGCAGGTAACGAGTCCTCATTACATAGAATGCATGCGGTAAAGGGGACTTATTACCAAGTTTTTAGGGGGAAATTAGTTTAGCGGCTTCGCTAAATAAAGTTTTTTTTGTGTATCAAGCCTTTTGCCCGGTTAAAATCACTTTATGGGGAGTGTCATGTTACACATCGTTGGTCTTTAATTCACCTTTTTAATGATACCACATTCGTCTCGATTGGACTAGTAGTTTGTCAGATATCTGCACCCAAAAAATTTCCCAGTTACTGGCTACTAAGAATTTAACTAAGTTCCAGTTAAAATACACCTAACTGAGACCCAGTTGTTTTCACTCGGTTGATGGTAACTAATTTTATATTCAATTTTGAATTTAACTGAATTTCCACACCCAAAAAATTTCCCAGTTACTGGCTACTAAGAATTTAACTAAGTCCCAGTTAAAATACACCTAACTGAGACCCAGTTGTTTTCACTCGGTTGATGGTAACTAATTTTATAATCAATTTTGAATTTAACTGAATTTCCAGTTACTGGCAACAGCATATTAGTTAAATTTGTAAAATGGTTGAAAATAGTTGGTAATAACTGGTTAATAAATACAAATGACTGCTATTTTTTTTTTTTAATTTCACCATGAAACAAGAGATTTTTTTAATTTTTACACATTATTTAATTATTTTAAGATTTTATTAGGAAGTATTACATTGCAAAAACCATAAATAACCAAGTTTTGAACAATTACATTCCATTTTCAGAACACCAAATTCTCGACGCCAGTCTGCTTGCATATTTCCATTTCTCCTCCATCTGAAAAAATTATTTGTCTATTTTTTAATAAAGAAAAAGACACAAATTAGCAAATAAAACTTACAATTTAAAAATAAAAATCTGTTTGAGCTTTTTTTCCTTTTTTGTTTTTATAAAAACGATGTTGATTTTTGAAATTTGTAAACAAATAAATAAAATATTTTTAACAGGGTAACTGATAGATAGTTTTAATTAATTGAAAACCCAGTTGTTCGTAACTAATATAGTTATTTTAAAATTATTTCAAATCAACTATGAATTTTCGTAACTATCTAACTGGGGAATTTTTTCGGTGTGTACACCCAAAAAAATAACTAGTGTTAAACAGTCTAATGTGACTTAGGTAAATTTTTTTTATATTGAGTTCAAGAAATTGCTCAAGTTTTAACTAAATTGTATATGACATTTATTTTGTAAAATAGCATTGTTTACAATATTAAATTTAACATACACAAACTTGAATCTTTTACCTAAGTTTTTTTTATAAATATAAATAAATTTAATTCGATAAAGTCGACATATTAATGCCACATTGTAAACAACACATTGACAACAAATTGTCTTTAATTTTTTATAAAATATATGTATATATGAGGAACTAATTTGTTTAATTAATTAAAAAGGTAAGCAAAAATCATGTGTTTATATATTTGATAAACGTATATTAACCAAAATATTAATTTTCAGTTGCAGACGGTGGTGGTTTATCCGAACATTTGCGGCATCCGCCACGGAACTTGTAAAAATACATTACTTGGAATCTCCACCCAATGTAGGCAGTTTAAGGAACGCCATAAAAAACATAAAACAATTGGTCTCCGGTTCGCAGTGTTGGTTCATTAGTAGACACCAAAGCAGATCCAGATAATGACTTGAGGTTTTTGATTGCAGATTCCGGTTAGTGATAATTCAGCATCTACAGAAAAAATTCTTTAGAAAAATAGTCTCACAATATGGTACTTTCTATAGAACAATTGTCTCAGAATCTGAAAATTGTTCTAAAGAAAAATTGTCTTAGAATCTAAGATTTTTTCTATTGAAAAATTGTATCAGAACCTGAGACTTTTTCTGTAGAAAAATTGTCACAGAATCTAAAATTTGTTCTGTAGAAAAATTGTGTCAGAATCTGAGTTTTTTTTCTATAGAAAAATTGTTTAAGAATTTACGACTTTTTTTATAGAAAAATTGTCTCAAAATGCAAGACTTTTTCTATAGAAAAAATTTCTCAGAAATAGAGAATTTTTCTATAGAAAAAAATTATCAGAATTACAGAACTTTTTCTATAGTAAATTTCTGAAAGACAATTTTTCTTTAGAAAATTTTTTGAAAGACAATTTTTTTATAAAAAAAATTTTCAAGCAATATTTCCATAGAAAATATCTCTAAAAACAATTTTTATATAAAAATTTCTCAAGGACAATTTTTCTATAAAAAATTTCTGAAAGACAATTCTTCTATAGAAAATTTCTTAAAGACAAGTTTTCTATAAAAAATTTTTTAAATACAATTTTTTTATAAAAAAATTCTCATACAATTTTTCTATAGAAAATATGCATTAAGACAATTTTTCTTTAAAAATTTCTCAAAGTCAATTTTTCCATAGAAAATTTCTCAAAGACAATTTTTCTCTAGAAATGTCTGAAAGACAATTTTTCTACAGAAAATTTCTGAAAGACAATTTTTCTATAGATACTTTCTAAAAAAAACAAAAAAATATCTAAAGAAAAGTTGTTTTTACGAAATTTTTTACAGAATAATTTTCTATAGAAAAACTGTCTTTTCTAAAGAAAAATTATCTTTAAGAAATTTTCTTTACAAAAATTGTCTTTGAAAAAGTTTCTATGAAAAATTGTCTTTCAAAAATTTTCTATAGAAAAAATGCATTTAAAACATTTTCTATAGAAAAATTGTATTTGAAAAATTTTCTATTTAAAAATTGTCTTTGACAAAGTTTTTATAGAAAAATTGTCTTTAAGAAATTTTCTATAGAAAAATTGTCTTTCAGAAATTTTCTATAGAAAAATTGACTTTCAGAAATGTTCTATAGAAAAATTGTCCTTGAGAAATTTTCTATAAAAAATTTTCTATAAACAAATTGTCTTTGAGAAATTATTTCTACAGAAAAATTTTCTTTTAGAAATTTTATCTAAAAACCTGTCTTTCACAAATTTTCTATAGAAAAATTTCTTTCAGAAATTTTCTGTAAAAAAATTGTCTCTCAGAAAAAATTTTTTTCAGAAATTTTCTATACAAACCCTGTCTTTTAGAAATTTTATATAGAAAAATTGTTTTTCAGAAATTTTCTGAAGAAAAATTGTCTCTCAGCAATTTTCGATAAAAAATTGTCTTTGAGAAAGTTTCCATAGAAATTTTTTTTTTTTTAAATTTCTATTAAAAAATTATCTTTGAGAAGTTTTCTATATAAAAATTATATTTGGAAATTTTCTATAGAAAAATTATCTTTAAAAAATTTTCTATTGAAGAATTGTCTTTGAGAAATTTTCTGTAGAAAAATTGTCCTTGGGAATTGTCTTTGAGAATTTTTCTATGGAAAATTATTTTTCAAAAATATTCTCTAGAAAAATTTCTCTTAGAAATTTTCTATAGAAATATTGTCTAAGAAATTTTCTATAGAATAATTGTCTTTGAGAATTTTTCTATGAAAATTGCCTTTCAGAAGTATTCTATAGAAAAATTGTGTTTGAGAAAGTTTCCATAGAAAGATTGTCTTTCAGAAATTTTCTACAGAAAACCTGTCTTTCAGAAATTTAATATAGAAAAACTGTCTTTGAAAAAGTTTCTGTAGAAAAATTGTCTTTGAGAAATATTTTATAGAAAAATTGTCTTTGAGAAATATTCTATAGAAAAATTGTCTTTCAGAAACTTTCTTTAAAAAATTTTCTATAGAAAAATTGTTGTTCAAAAATTTTCTATAGAAAAATTAACTTTCAACATTTTTTTTAGAAAAATTGTCTTTCAGAAATTTTCTATAGAAAAATTGTCTTCCAGAAATTTTCTATCGAAAAACCAATTTTCTATAGAAAAATTAGTTTTAAAACATTTTCTTTTAAAGAATTGTCTTTGAGGAATTTTCTGTAGAATAATTGTCTTTGGGAAATTTTCTATAGAAAAATTATCTTTAAAAAATTTTCTATTAATGAATTATCTTTGAGACATTTTTTATAGAAAAATTGTCTTTGAGAAGTTTTTTATAGAATTTTTAAAAATTGGCTTGAAAAAGTTTTCTATAGAAAAATTGTCGTCAAAAACTTTCTTTAGAAAAATTATCTTTCAGAAATTTTCTATTGAAAAATTGTCAACCAGAAATTTTCTATCGAAAAATTTTCTATCAGAAATTTTCTATAGAAAAATTGGCGTTCAGAAAGTTTCTATAGAAAAACTGTCTTTCAGGAATTTGCTATAGAAGAATTGTCTTTGAGAAAATTTCTATAGAAAATTTTACTTTAAGAAATTTTCTATAGGAGTATTTTCTTTCAGAAATTTTCTGTAGAAAAATTATTTCTCAGAAATTTTCTATAAAAAAATTGTCTTTGGAATTTTTCTATAGAAAAATTGTCTATTAAAAATTTTCTATAGAAGAATTGTCTTTGAGAAATACTTTAAAAAAATTGTCTGTTAAAAATTTTCTATAGTAAATCTGTCTTTTAGAAATTTTTTATAGAAAAATAGTCTTTCAGAAATTTTCTATTGAAGAATTGTCTTTTAGAAAGTTTTTATAGAAAAATTGTATGTCAGAAATTTTCTAAAGAAGAGTTGTCTTTTTTTCTATAGAAAAATTGTCTTTAAGAAAGTTTCTATAGACAAATTTAGTTGTCACTGATCATGCTAAGTATGTATTTTAAGCTTGTTAGTATTTATATTTTATTATAAAATTGTCCTTTATATTAAAAAAAATATTAAAAATAAATGTAATTAAAATTTATAATATTGAGCATTTTGTATGGAAGGGGATATATAAAACTATGAAATCAACCTAAAAAAATACGTTATTTGACCAATCAAACTGTACCATTTATTTAAATATAGTGGCTAAATAAACAAAATTAAATTTGAAATAATGCTTTAATGCATTTTGTAAGTTTACCTAAGTTGATTCGGGTAATATGCAAAGAAACTTTTCAAGTTGGATTCCTGCGAAAAATCTTAGGTAAATTATACCCTAAAATTAAATAATTTCACAATTGTTTTTTTTTGGGTGTATGTTTCCACACTCATAGGAATATCTTAGTAGAAAAATTAGTAAACCCATTGTAGATCAAGTTTTACAGAATATTGCCGTATTCAACAAAAATTAATGTTGATATCGTTGAATAATCAGTAAAGTTGAATCAACTTTTTACAACGCCTATACAGAATTCAATAGATAAAACCAAAAAAGAAAAAACAACCCTGTTCGTTGATTTTTGTATTATCAAGTTGTTAGCAATGCATTGCAATGTGAAATTTGTTTGTCTCTTATAAAATTATTTTATGTGTTTGTTTCTTATAAAAATATTTAATATTATAAAAAAAAATAAAAATAGGATCTGATGATCAGATTCTGATCTGTAAATATTTGGTAAGTAATAAAATATATTGGTTACTCTATGTATTCATACTATATTATATTTTCTTTTGTTTTTTTTTAAGGTTTTAGATTTGGTGTCATTAGAAAACTGGAGAATGGCTTACGAGTGCATAACATAAATAAACGAAGTGTGTGTGAAAATCTCGTGCAGCTTAAAAAGCCGGTGATAATTCTAAAAAATATTGCGATTTTTACTTAATAAAAGAATATTAACAAATACCAAGCTTTTTTTTATTAATAAAATTCCTTATATCAACAAAAACATGAGTTGAGTTTACAAAAAATACGAGCTGATTTACAAAAAAACGAGTTGATCAACTTTTACAAAAACTGACAATAATTTTTATTGAAATCAACATAAATATTTGTAGGGTCAAAATCAACAATGATTTCTGTTGAATTTACAGCGATTTTCTTTGGGAATACAATGATTTTTGGTTGAGTGCACAAATCAACAAAATTTTAACAAAAATCCTGAAAAAGTTAAAAACAAAATAAAGTTACAACTTTGACCCCTAATATCTCAATATGTTTAAGGCTTACAGCGACGTTATTTGGCGCAAATGAAAGCTTGAGGTCTTGGCTACAACCTATATAGACGAAAAAATGTTTATATACGTGCGATTTTGAGATATTATGCATTTTATAAAAAAAGTCTAGTTAAAATTTTTTAAAATGAATTTTTGTCGCTTAAAGGGTTAATTAAACTACGTCATGTTACACCCCTTGGAAAGGTCGGATCGGACAAGAAGTTTTTGAAATATTTAACAAAAACCAATTTAACTTTAAACCCCTGCCCCTCCCAAACGGGGTACGTCCCCACGGGTTTAAACACCACACTCGAAATCTAACCGTCCAAGGATTAAGGTCATATATATATTTTTTTAATTTAAACAAAGTTCGGTAAACTTTATTTATGCCAATTAAACCATACACGCAAAAAAAAATCTGTGTCGGAGTTAGCAAAAATCTGGCATAAATTAACCAAAAATATGCTAAAACTACACGCAAAAAAATCTGTGTCGGAGAGAGCAAAAATCTGGCATAATTTAACCAAAAATATGCTAAAACTACAACCGACGAAGTAGTTTTCGTAATTTAGCCAAAACGCTTATGTAAAAATTTTTTAAGAAAATGCTAATGCTACTTTAGCAAAAACTTGGTAGAATATACCAACAGAAATATAAGCGGTTCTCACCCTTGATAGAAAACACAAAAAGAATCGGAGAAATGAAGAAAACAAAAAAATTTTTGACAGATACAACAACAAAATACATGTATTTCTGTCAAACATTTTCTTGTTTTCTTTATTTCTCCGATTCCTTTTTTGTTTTCTATCAAGGGTGAAAACCGCTATAGTAAAATATACCAAAATTATTAGAAAAGGTGACTAAAAATAATGCTAAAAATTACCACATTTATGCTAAAATATTTTTTTTATTAAATTTTTGAAAAATTTGTATATTTGTTGAATTTAAAATTTTCACACAATAAATCTATATTAATAAAATAAATGCTGTGTAGGATTTAATTTACCACCGACCAACTGAGCTTGTACAATCACACAAAAAAAATAAAACAAGTGAGAGTGTTCAATTCGGCTGTGCCGAATCTTTAATATCCTCCAAAATGTAAAATAAAATTGTCGGGGGGTTTTTTGGGGGGGGGGGGGTAATAGGTGTCAGTGGGGGACTTTGAGAGCACCCTCCCATCGCGATAAATATACCAAATGTTTCATTTATTTAACAAAAATACAAAAAACCATATAAAAATAGAGGTTCGTTTAGTTCTTCAAGGGGAAACTTTTTTCCCCCTGGGCCGATTTTGCCCATTCACGAACTTAACCTGCCTATGAACATGAGACATATTTGTGCCAAACTTCAGGAGTCTAGCTGTTTTATTTTGGACTGCATTGTGTTATCTACAGACAGACGGACGGACGGACGGAGAGACATTCACAGAATATCTTAGAATCGATCATGGATCAATAATATATATGCGGCATTCCATGCCAAATCGGACACTTTGAAAAATTTTTTTTTAGATTTTCCCAATTTGTTAACAGTTTTTAGTACCCTTCGAAAACTCCTTCGTGGTAAATTTTCAGATTTTTTTGATGACCCGTTCAAAAGATATCGAATTTTTAAAAATTAGTAGTTTGTTCCTTTACTCAAACTTCTTTTACTCATAACTTCTTCAATAATGGTCCAAATTTAAAAATTTTTTTTTTCAAAATTTTTGTTTTTTTACGTACTTTAAAAAAAAAAAATAAAAAAATTCTTAAAAGCGCTCCAGTATGCGATTTTTAAGTTTTAAAATTTAAATCTCATTTTTGAAAATGTTTGTCTATGACGCACCATTCGATCAGTAGAAATGATTTTAAGATTGGAAAATTACAATAAAATTTTTTCAAACAATTTTAAAAATAGTAATAATCGTTATCCCACGATCCTCCTGGGCAAAAAATTTGTAGAATCGATAGAAGTTTTACACAAAAAAATTTCAAAAAAATCGAAGAGTACAAACATTTTCAAAAATGAGATTTATATTTTAAAACTTTAAAATCGCATACTATAGCGCTTTTAAGAATTTTTTGTGATTTTTTTTTAAAAGTACATAAAAAAACAAAAATTTTGAAAAAAAAAATTTTGAATTTGGACCATTATTGAACAAGTTATGAGTAAAAAGTTTGAGTAAAGGAACAAACTACCACTTTTAAAAAATTCAATATCTTTTGAACGGGTCATCAAAAAAATCTGAAAATTTACCACGAAGGAGTTTTCGAAGGGTTCTAAAAACTGTAAACAAATTGGGAAAATCTAAAAAAAAAAAAATTCAAAGTGTCCGATTACACCGTCCAACAAATTGCAACTTTTGGCTGTACACATGAACCGGACCCGAAAATTCGGAAAGTTGGGCCAAAAATAAAATACCCGTGTCTCCCAGTTTCTCTAGATCAATTCGCGTTTTCGCGAAAAATGCAACAAAAAAAAAGTTTTCACAATAGAAAAAAATTATGCTATTCAGAAAGTGGGGTTAAAAAAAAAAACACCCGTGTCTCTCAGGTTTTCGCGATCAATTCGCGTATTCGCGAAAAACGCTAAATATTTTTTTTTTGCACTGTTAAAAAAAAAATTGGGTTTAAATCTAAGCATTTATATCTCAGTTATTTCATATCAATTCGCAAATTTGTAAAAAAAAATATTTTGTTCTTTTTAGCACACTCGCAAAATTTAAAGTAGAGTTAAAAAGAAATTTCCCATGTATCAGAGTTTTTCCAGCTAATTTAATTTTAATTTAAAAAAAATAGATGAATATTTTATTTTTAGTCCCACTTTTCGAATGTAGTAAATTTTTTTTAAGTGTGCAAAAAAATGCATTTTCGCGAAAACGCGAATAGATACACATATGTATGTACTACATTGGGAGACACGAGAATTTAATTTTTAGCAATTTTTGCATGAGCAGATTAGAGCGTGATTCACGAGTGAGTGTGACTGGTTTCAATTTTACTCACGTGATTGTGAGTGAGTGTGAGTGGAGAAAAACATTGCGTGAGTGAGTGTGCATGAGTAAAATTTTTGCGTGAGTGAGTGGTTTTTTGTGCGTGAGTTTGCGTGAATTATTTTCTCTTTATATTTCCTATTGTACCAAAAAAGCAACAAAAAAAATTTAAAAATTTGGCTTGATTTATGATTTTGTCCCAAAAAAAGCAAAAAAAAATGTAAAATTTCGCTGAACTGTAAATTTTGATAAAAATTTTTGAAAGATTTTTGAAATTATAGTTTTTAAAATTTACGTGAGTGTGAGTCAATGTGAGTGTGAGTGAAGCTTGCGTGAGTGCACGTGAGTGTGAGTTGTTTTAAATTTACTCACGTGATTGTGAGTGAGTGTGAGTAGAAAAAATATGCTCGTGAGTGAGTGTGCGTGATTCAAAAATTCCTGTCGTGAGCGTGAGTGAGTGTGAGTCAAAAATCACTCACGCGCCCATCTCTAATATTTATGTTTTATATTTATAAAAAATAATTTTTTCAAAATTGCATTTTTCGTGAATTAATATGGAAAAACTAGAACAATATTTTATTTTAAGCCCTATTTTCGGAATGCAGTAAATTTTTTCAAGTGTGTAAAAAAAAGCATTTTCGCGAAAACGCGAATTGATATAGAAAAACCGGGAAACTCACGAATGTTATTTTGAGCCCCACTTTCTGAAAAGCGAACATTTTTTTTACATGTAAAATTTTTTTTTTTGCGTTTTTCGCGAAAACGCGAATTGATCTAGAAAAACTGGAAGACACGGGTATTTTTTTTTTGGCCCTACTTTCAGAATTTTCGGGTCCGGTCCATGTGTACAAAAGTGTGTCGGACGGTGTTATATAATATTGGTCTATGATCGATTCTAAGTCGTTCTATGAATGTCCGTCCGTCTGTATTAAACACGATTCAGTCCAAAATAAAAGTGTTAGACCCCCTTAAAATTGGCAAAAAATATTTCTAATGTCATAGGCCGGTTAAGTTCGGAAATGGACAAAATCGGGACAGGGGGAAAAAGTTCCCCCTTAACGAACTAAAAAATCCTATTAAAAAACGCCATTTTTACATCTTTTTTGCCATTTTTGTTAAACAAATGAAACATTAAAACTCCTGCACTTAGATCCGTGGGGCTGGAAAATTTAGTTTTTTTTTCTGCCCGCCCCCATTTGAGGGCGTAGATTTAAAAAATCGTTAAAATAAGGAGAAAATGGTATTACTAAATTGCAAAAAAGCATAATAAATAAATTAGTTAATTTACCGCGATGGGGAAAGTAACCCCACCAGCGCTCCCCCCCCCCCCAAAAACGACCCTGGATTTTTTTATATGTTTTAACATGTTGGAGGGTATCAAAGATTCGGCATAGCCGAATTTAACACTGTCACTTGTTTTTTATTGATTGATTTTATTTTATCGTCGGTGCTCTTAAAAAAACACCTACATGTATTTATTATACATAGAGACTAGCTAATTTATGAACTTTTGCGTTGAATTTTAAAGGAAAAAGTGGATTGGCAATATTATTTAAATGTGTATGTAAATGGTGTAACTTTAAACTACCTCAAATTAACAAAATTAATCTAATTCGCAGACGCCTTCAACAATTTTTGAAAATCGCATGGGTGTTTTCGTCGGAGCAGCGTCGATATGCTATTTTATTTCCACATATAGGAAAAATGCATCTTTATAATTATTCTGTAGCAAAGAAAAATAAATAAAATGTGTATATAAATATAAAAAAATGACAATAGTTTTATTTACATTGAAAATTTAATTATATAAATAATTGTCAATATTAAATTTGATTATGTGCACTTTTGATTTGAACATAAAAACATTCACAAATCAACGTTGTTTCATTTAATTTTTAAAATTTCATCCAAAATACTACTAAATTTACTTCTCTGCCTAGTATACGTGTGCCTGTACGTGTGAGCTTTTACATCTGTATTTGCCTTGTTTGTTTATGTTTTGTATAAAACGTCAAAAGTTACATGCACGTGTGATACATACACATGTGTGAAACTTATGCGTTTCACCACTATTAGCCTAGGAAAATAAGGAGAAAAAAGGCCAATCTGCGGAAAATCGGATAGGTTCTCTGAAAATTTGCACAGACCTTTGTTTTGACAATATAAATAAGAAAAAAAAAAAGTCCCAAGAAATCACCCGTGTCCTTGCTGAGATATTGAGGTCAAAGGTCACAAAAACCGGGTTTTTTAAAGTTTTTTGCTAATATCTCGCTTGATATGCGTCATACGCTTTACACACAATCTGCTCTAGATCAGACTCAAATAAAAGCTAGATTAATTATCTACGTAGCACTTTTTAAATTTTTATAAATACACGATTTCGTTTTAAAGATATGCCCTTTTCAGTTTTCATGTTTGGTGTCATTATTTCGTGTCCCTATTATATTCATAAATTAAAGATAAATTCGCCCATATCTCAAAAACGGTGAGGGATACGAAGAAACTTACAGAGAGAAATTTGTACATAATTTTATATTCTATAAGTTCTTTAACACACTTTTAAAGCGTAAGACTCATATCAAGCGAGATATTATCAAAAAACTGTGAAAAATCTGGTTATTGTGCGTTTTGTCCTTAATATCTCAGAATACGAAAAAAGTATTAAGAAACATATTGTAAATAATTTTATATTCTACAAGTTTTGTAATAGACTTTTAAAGCGTATGACGCATATCAAGCGAGATATTAGCAAAAAACTCTAAAAAACCCGCTTTTTGTGACCTTTGACCTTAATATCTCAGCAAGGACACGGGTGATTTCTTGGGACTTTTTTTCCTTATTTAGATTGCCAAAACTAAGATCTGTGCAAATTTTCAGAAAACCTATCCGATTTTCCGCAGATGACTCCTTATTTTCCTGGGCTATATGTTGTAAACCTATTTTATTGTTTTTCTCAAAACCAAGTTTTTGGCGTATAAGCTAAAACAATAATAAACCGACGATATATAAATGTTTTCTATTACTAGTTTTTCTTAGTGTAAAATACGTGATATGTAAAAGCAGAATATTATGAAATGGTTTGGAAAATTGCTAAACATACGTTAGTTTAGTTATTAAATAATAGACGGCACTGGTGTCATTATGTAAAAACACTCTATTTAGTTGCTCCGTATATGTATAGATGGCCCTAGCTAGTTCCGGAAATGAAAAAGGTGTACATATAAAAAGACTAATTACACTGTACAACAATTTCAAACTTTTTTTCAAAATTACAGAGATCTGAGGATTGATTCTGGTAGAGAAGACTAAAAGAAGGATAAGTGTGTCGGTGTTTTGAAAGATCACATCGGAATTTTATATTAGGGGAGCTAAAATTTCCCCTTTTTGGCCTGTTCTTGCAACATATCGGTAATTAAAACTATATCCCTGTTTTCTTTACATCTGTTCAGCAACTTTGTAGAAAACATTAAAGCGAATATTTTTGTGAAACATAACTTCCCAAAACTCAAAAAAATAAAACTGTAAAGTTAACAATTTTTTTTTAGCTAAGTTTAGTTAACTGGCTTTTTATCAAATTTTTAGTTAAAATCAGCGTTTAACTACTTTTTTTTAATTAAGTTCAATTTACGATAATACTAGTTTTGAACAAATTTTGAATTAATTTTTTTTGTTGACTTTAAAACTGAGTTAACGAATTTTTACTAATTAATTTGCTGATTTTTCGTAACATATTTGTTAAGTGAAAAGAGTGCTTACTATTTAAGAAATTTCTTGAGTAGCCTCCTATGCAAATCTCGTAAGTTCTACTTAAGCTGAACTTAATGCTGTGAAAAAATAGAAAAAAAAAAGTTTACGAAAAAAATGTAAAATTACAAAGAAAAATTAAAATTTCGATCGAAATTTGTTTGTTAAAAAACAAGGGAAACTGAAAAATATTGGTAAAATGGGATTACGGAAATTTTTCTAGTAATTTGACAAGGTTTTTTTTCAGAGTGTACGAATATTCGTCACACGTGGGACTTTCTAATTTTAGACGACCATAACAAATTGTTTTCTACGAAAGAGAATATTTCACAATTTTTAGTGAGTCACGTGTAACAGTGACTGAATTTTTAAAAATTACGTGCTTTTTTAGTTAAATTTAAATAAATTTTTTGCTAACTTTACAGTTTTTTTTTGAGTGTAGCAAAAATTACAATTTTATTGGTAAAAAGCTTGTAAAATTACAAACAATTTACAATATTTGTACCAAAATATACGTGTAAATTTACAACTTTTTTTCATGGTAAAAATTACAAAGACTTTTCGTGACTTTACTAGATTTTCTGCTACCTCCTATTTTATGAAAATTTCTAGTAAAAATTACGAGATTTTTAGTAATTTTACAAGTTTTTTTACCAATAAAATTGCAAATTTACAACTATTTTGATGCGATAATACTTACAGGGAATTCTCGTGACTCAACTAGATCGTTTTTTTGTAAAATTACCTTGGAAATTTGTAAATTTACGAAAAAAATTGTAAAATTACAAAGAAAAATTAAAATTTCGATCAAAATTTGTTTGTTAAAAAACAAGGGAAGCTGAAAAATATTGGAAAAATGGGATTACGGGAATTTTTCTAGTAATTTGACAAGGTTTTTTTTCTGAGTGTACGAATGAATATTCGTCACCATGGGACTCTCTAATTTTAGACGACAACAACAAATTGTTTCTACGAAACAGCATGTTTCTCAATTTTTAGTGAGTCAAGTGTAACAGTAACTGAATTTTTAAAAATTACCTGATTGTAGAAAACAAGATCGAAAAATACACTTTTACATTTTTTTGGGACTTTTTAATTTTAGACGACAAGCTGTTTTCTACGAAACAGCTTGTTTCTCAATTTTAAGTGAGTCAAGAGTAACAGTGTGTGACTTAATTTTTAAAAATTACGTGATTGTAGTAAACAAGATAGAAAAATACACTTTCACATTTTTTTTATTTTCGATTTTCAGTAAATTTTTTCCAAAAAAATTTTACTTTTACCAATGCAGGTGGGCACTGCTGCCCAACAGCTGACTTGTCCTTTAAAAAAATTGTATTAAGATATCAGCAATTTTATAAAGAGAGTTTCAGAAGTCTGTCAGTGGTGATTTTTTTTGCCAACTGGTACCTTATTGGTTGAATTAACCCAAAAACGTACATAATTTTTCATATTATTTTTTTTTCCAGTATGCTACTTGGTTAAGGTTTTCAAAAAAATATCGCTAGAATTTTTGTCATTTTTGGATTTATTTCCCGGGAAACAAAAAAAAATTATATATTGTTATTTTGGTTTGTTTATCCGTAACCGGTTAATGTTTATTCAAAAAAATTGTTTAATGCAATGATAATAAAGTTTCTTTTTTCCAGACTCTTTATTTTGTCACTTGTCATATATTTTTTTTTTTTTACTTAATCCCTCAAAATGAAGATGTTGATTTTGTCAGTTTTTTTGATGATAAGTTCAAGATAAGTTATCTGCTGCCACTTGTTATTTTATTTTTTTTTTAGTAGCTCATTGAACAAATAACTTACACATACTTAAGGTAAAAGATGTTGCGATAAAATAATGGACAAATTATATTATACAAATAATGGGGGAAAATTTATTATTATTTTTTATTAGAAAACTTAATGTAATGAGATTAATATTATTTTGAAAATGTGTCAAGATGATAATTGAATAACCTTTAAATTCTAAAAATTTTAAATGTATGTATGGTAACAATTTCTGAATCAGACTATCATCAGTGATTCTATCTTAATATAAACAAGTAGAAAAGTTCAATGCGACTTGGCTGAATTTATGAATACCCTCCACAATGCTCTTTTTAAGTGATAGTAAATTTTCTAACGTGAAAAAATAACATTTTTGATTAGAAATATTTTATTTTGTATAAAAAAACTTTTTTTTAGTAATTTAAAAAAAAAAAAATAATTTACTAATCTTTTTTTTGAGTGAAAATTTTTTTGAGTATAAATTTTTTTTTGAGTGTAAAATTTTTTTTGAGTGTATTTTTTTTTGTAGTGTAAAAATATTTTTGAGTGACAAAAATACTTTGTAAAATATTTTTCTGACTTACTTATGACATGTTTAATGGGTTTTCAACACGTGAATTTAATGTCAAACTAATCTGAAATTCACGGTTTTGCTAATAACTTTTGAACCACTGCACACTGGGCCGAGATGGTAGTTTTTTGGCCAAAACTAAAAAAAACAAAATTATTAAATTAAAAAAGTGAATGCACTATTGTATTAAGTATGACTTGCTGCATCTTGTCTGTAATTTTTGTAAAAATCGGTACACCCATTCTCTTGGAATGATCCATCAAAGATATAATATGTATGTTTAAATCTCCATATACCGTAATCAAAAAAGCTAGCAAATTTATACATTATTAAGGTGGGACCCTGTTTTTTTTTTGATAAATTTATTTGACAAAAGGAAGTACAACATGTAAATGGGTATGAACAGCTCTTTTTCCTATTTTTTGGACGTTTTTTTGATATTTTTATGTAAATTTTGAAAAATTGTTCCATTTGAAATAGTTTTTCCAAAATGTTCTGCGACATAATCCAAAAGTTAGGATGCCAAAATGCTCGTTGGTTTACTAGCTTTCAGACTGACCTGCCCGCTTTTGCCCGTTTTTTCATCTGCGCATAAAATTTCAATAGAAAGGGAGATGAGCAAATCTAAAGTTGTTAAAATGAGCCTTTTTTAATTGAATTAAATTAATTTAATGAATTAACAATTTTCAAGTTTTTCCTAAAGTACATACATAGTGGCCGTATTCATTTAAACTCGTATACACAAAGTATACCGTATAAACTTACCAAACTTATTTTTTATAAATGGAGTTTGACATAAATGGTATAAATATATCAGACATACACGGTATACAAGGTGTTTATACGTTTAGATGAATACCACTAGTGTTTTTCTATATTAATACGGTATAAAATAAAACCCGGTTACCCAAAACCCGAATACACAAAAAAACCGGTTACGAGAAAAACCCGGTTACACGAAAATTAGGGGTTCACAAAATGTTTCTTATTTTTTTTTTTTAAATTTTTGGTATTTCAATTCCATTTGTGTAAACGGGCAAGTTTTTTGTAAAGTAGGGATAAAAATGATAATTCTGGGGCAGACAGTTTTTTGAAAGGGCGTGAAACTTTTGATGAGTTTAAAAAGGGAGTTTTCAAAAAAAAAATAATTTTTTCCAATTTTTTATAAGCTCTTATTAGAATTAAATTTTTGAAAACGGGCACAAGCGGGCAACTTTTTTGAAAAGTGCTTATAAAAAGGGTAATTCTGGCCCAGACAGTTTTTTGAAAGGGCGTGGAACTTATTATGACGATGAGTTTAAAAAGGGGGGTTTTCCAAAAAAATCTATTTTAGCTCTTATTTCAATTTTTTCCATTTTTTTATAAATTTTATTTAAATTCCATTTTTGAAAACGGGCACAAGCGGGCAACTTTTTTGGAAAGTGTGGATAGAAAGAATAATTCTGTCCCAGACATTTTTTTAAAAGGGCGTGGAACTTTTGATAACGATAAGTATAAAAAGGGGGTTTTCAAAACAAAACTTAATTTTTTTAAATTTTTTATAAACTTTTTTTTTCAATTCAATTTTGGAAAACGGTATATAAACGTGAGTGAAATGAAAATCACTCACGCTCACGCGTGAATCACGTTATTTTTAAACTCTTTTTTCAATTCAATTTTTGAAAACTTTTAAATCACGTGATTTAAATGAAAATCACTCACGCTCACGCGTAAATCACGTTGTTTTTTTAATCACGCAAATCACGGGACCAGAGACAATCTCCGATTGAAATACATAAACAAAAGACAAATGTCTCTTAATTTGTTTCATTTATAACATCTGTAAATTTTATTAAAAATTAAGTGTCCACCCTGAAATAGTTTCCTTGTAGGTCCGATCCCAAAAAGTTTCAAGTCACTTATATATAACCCTAATATAGGCTCATATTCAGAATTTCAAAAAAAATCGATTAACAATTACTACCTGTAGAGACTTTTGGCCAAAAAACCTACCATCTCGGCCCAGTGTGCACTGGACCGATTTGGCTGAAATTCAATACGAACCAAGCCAGGGGAACGATAAAAATATATGTTAAGCTTCGGCATCTTCGGCATTTCCCTTCGAAAGTTAGCGTGTATTTTATATCGTAAATTCTTGAAAAATCCTTGCCGAAATTCAGTCTTTTGCTCATTGCTTTTGAACCACTGGACCGATTTCGCACCGTTCTGTGGTTAGGCTCAATATTTTAAGAATATTGTATTTTTTGTAAGCCAGATGTTGTACCAACACAACATTTTTGGCATGGTTGGCAATTTCTGTCTGGGATATACGTTTAATTGGAAATGAATGTCGCACAAATATTTGCTCGTTTAAAAATATAACGAGGAAAACCGTTTATCTTAAAAAAAGTAGCTATCAAATTTAAACAAATATAAAATATGCATAATAAAATTATTATTTTAAAAAATCAACAAACCAAATTGTTAAAATAGATCATATTAAAAAACAATTTTTTTATCTTTTACGAAACAGAGGTTGTTGTACTTTAAAAACATCTGACCTATCTGATTTCCGGCATTTCTATGCTCTCCAACTACAGTGCACAGTTGTTTGTTATCGACTGATTGTAGTGAAATTTATACCGGTTAAAGCTAACATAATTTTGAGCTTTAGTTTGGACGGCGGACCCCACGTGTCCAATGGGTGAACCTCCAGTGTCACCTAAAGTAGCACCCCTTTTGCATACAAAGGCTTTAAGTGATTGTCAATTTGTTGTTTATTATCCGATTTATAAATTTCACTGCAATCGGTCTAGTACTTAAGGAATGGCCGAACTATTTCCAAAAAAAAATCGATATGGTATAGGAGTGAAGCATGGAATCTTATACATAAATGGTGGAAAATCTACTTGTTAATAGACGTATAATATTTGAATTGTTTTGGTCTAGGAGTTAGTCCAAGTTAAACTGAACTTGTCTTGTTTACAAAGAAATATTAGATTACTGCTTTTGATCCCATTTCTCTGGACGGTACTAAAATCGCCAATTTGACTTGTTGCATCCTCCAATTTCCAATATTTGTCATCTTAAATATTGGAAATTGGAATATTGGAAATAAGAGAAAAATATATCAAAACCACATAATATGAACTGTGCTCCGTCTATGAGCCTTTTTAAGCGCCACTTTACCACTATGATACCATCCAGGGAGTCCTGAATTCCGGTTAGTGGAGCCCTCTGTATACGCCACTGCCCCAGAACAATGATTTTGAAGAGCTGATTACGGGGGAAAAATTAAAAAAAAATTGGAGGTCATCTTCAGGGCACAACTAGCGCTTAAAGTTTGCATACGCAGTGCATTTGATCAACATTTTTTTTTTATTTTTAAAATTGGTGCCAAAAGTTTTATTATGCAGAGTACATTAAGGCAAAAATATTTTCAAATATTTTATGGACTATGCGCAATTTTAGCCCTGTGCATAGTTTATAAATTTAAAGAATTCTTCTTTTAAGTTTTTGTATAAAACTGAGTTTAAGTTTGAGTTTTATATAAAAACTTTAAAAAGTATTTAATAAATTATATATCGAGGGCGAATATTCAAAACTTGCTATTTGCTATGTTATAACACTGCAGATGGCAAGTTTTGAATATTTTCCCTCGATATTTAAAAAATGTCAAAATATTGTGCTGAACCAAAATTGCTCTATGAAAGCTTTATAAATATTTTTCCCTCAATGTTCTCTACAGAACAAAACTTTTGATAGCAATTTTAAAATTAAAACAAGTAAAAAGGTTAATTCGGCCTTGCCGAATGTAGTGGTACCCTCCACAATTTTAAAAAGATTATTGCAAAAAACTTTTTTTAAAAGGAAATTTCTTTAAAAAAAAAATTTTTTTTTTGAAAAAAAAATTTCGGCGAAAAAAAAAAAATTTGTTAAAAAAAAAAATTCGCGATATCTTTCTTTTTTTGTCAAAAAATATGTTCGTACTTGTTTAAATACCATTTGGTGTTCAATTATATCCACATATGTCAACCAGCGTGATCACTAGGGATGAGATTTTCATGCACTAAAAAATCGAAAATATGCGCTTAAAATATGCACTAAAAAATTCAAAATATGCACTATAAAACCTAAAAACATGCACTAAAAAATAAAATGTGTGCAATAAAAGTCTTGAAATCATTCGAAAAACTTTTTAAAAAAAGCAAAATATAACACCGGGCTTAAATAGTAACATTTAAAACGTTATATAAGCAGGGTTTTTTTGTAGAAATTAGGACATTCTATAAAAAAAAAATTAATAAAGCAAAAAAAAGTATTTTTATTTTTCAAATACATTTTTAAAATTTAAATTAGTGTTTAAAACAAACAAATTTCAATTTGTGATTTAGCTAATTTATATCAAAATATGCAAAAATATGCACTTAAAAGTTTGAAATATGCACAATATATGCACTTAAATCCAAAATATGCAAAAAATATGCATTTTAACCAAAATATGCAAAAAATATGCAAAAACAAATCGATGCCATTTTAAAGCAAATTTCTTGATTCGGAAAGATAATTGGTCAAAATCGTTTTCAGACTATCGACAAAAAACATGCATTTGCATGGAAATCACATCCCTAGTGATCACCATTTCCACAGACAGACAGACGGACATCGCTAGAATGTTTTAAAATCGATCGGGGATCATGAATATATATACTTTATGGGGTCCCAGACCGATATTTCGATGATTTACAAACGGAACGACAAACTTACACTCAAAAAAATACGTTAGTAAAAAAGTTTGTAAAATTGTTTGTATCCCAACTTTACAACTTTTTTACTAAATTGTACTAAAAAAATATTTTTTTGTAATTCGTTTTAGTAAACTCGCGTTACAAACTATTAATTTTTTACTGATTTTTTAATAATTTTTTCAGTTGATTTTTTAAAAATTTCGTATTAACTTTTCGGTTTTCTTTTCTAGAAAAGTAATGCACTAATGAAATACAAAAAGAAAATGTTATTAAAGTATTTGGAAATTAAAAAGAGCATTTAAAAAAAATATACAGTTAGTTATTTTTTTATTTTAATGGTAAAACTGCGCTTTGATGAGTATGAATATGTTTATTATTTTCAATATTGAATTACACTTATTTGTCTGCTTCATTGTAACTACTTTGTTTTCTTTCAAATAAAAAAGTATATTAAAAAGGGAACAAAATGCAGTAAAGAGAAGATATGCAAAATTAAAAAAACACCGACCTTTTTCAATTCTTTTTTCTTTCTTCTCCACTTGCGGTCCTTTTTTGTTTTACGCTATCTGCGATTTTTTTTTTCTTGTGTACAGTGTACACAACAGGGATGGAAAAGTTAGTACTTTAGTACTTTTTTCAGTACTTTTTCACTCTCAAAAATACCGTAGTACCCCCGCGACTGATTTAGTACCTTTCTATACCAGACGATTTCATACATTTTTTAACCAAATTTTAAAAAAATCCCAAAATCGACCGATTTTCATTGGAAAAATGTTTCAATAACTTTAAATAAATGAAATTTTTGATTTAAGCCAACCTTAAGGTTGAAGTTTTCTCTAAAAATAAATAAATGAATAAGGATGTCCTCAATTGGATGGATGTCCTATATTGAATTATGCCTAGTTTCATCTTATTCGTCGCAGGCGAAATGCGTTTATCGACCCGAAACTAGACTTTAATTTTTTTAGTACCGTCGAGGGCGAAAAAGTACTTTTTTGGTTGAGCTCCAGTACCATTTCAAAATTCCGATTTTCCATCCCTGGTACACAAACGGTGGATTTCTTAATACTCAGAATAGTATTGGTAATTTTGTGTACTTTTCTTCATGCCTTTCTTTCTATTATTCAGTTGAAAAATAGCATTTGAATTGACAACGTCGCGGAGCGGAAGAAATAAAAAAATGTACAAACAACAAAATATTACAACAAAAAATACAGGTAACCAAATGTTAAAGTATCTTTTGTTTAAAATGAACTCTTTTTTTAGGACAATAAATAAAACAAAATAGAAAATGATGAAAGCAGGTAACAACTGTATATTTATGTGTTCCATTTAAATAATATCAATATAATGTATTTTTTTATTCTAGAACATCAATTTATTCAACATGTCAATGTATTCAACACAATTTTCAAAGCATTAATTTTATGTAATTTATATTTTGTATTAAAAAAAATTTATTCAGTATTTTCTCTTACATATTTTAGATCAAAATTCAAACAAAATCTGACTTGCATTGAAATAGTAATGGCGACACAAGCGCAATACACAGTTTACATATAGTAAAAAAAGGCCAAAAATTTAAAATACACAATTTACAATTTTTTTACAAAAAAAATTAGTAATACTAATTTTTTTAGTTTTTTTTAAGATTACTAATTTTTGAAAACCAAAGTTTGTAATGGTAACTGAAAAAGTTATCGGGCACAAATTGAAAACTTTATTAGTAATGGTAACAGACTTTTTTGTAAGGAATACTAACAAATTTTTATGAGTGTATACACTGATAGAAAAACGCTTCATATCACTAATGAATGGAATTCATTAATGTTGTTTCATTACAACAATGAAATATTTCATATGCTGAATGAAATTTCATACATATTGTGCAAGATTTTCATTAATTTCGATTCATTAGATTTCATAGTTTCATTAAAAAATTTCATTAAGTTTTGTTTATAAAATTTGCGCTTTTTTGACACCTGT
Organism: Pegoplata infirma; assembly: GCA_963921195.1. NCBI lineage: Eukaryota > Metazoa > Arthropoda > Insecta > Diptera > Anthomyiidae > Pegoplata > Pegoplata infirma. Next base: position 100,736,195 of record OY992537.1, read on the forward strand.
CATGTCGCGTCTGTTTAGTCTGTTAGTTTTCGCGCGCAAAAAACAGCTGATCAGAGCGGCACGAAATAATTTGTGATTTTTTTTGGAATTTTTATACCAAATTTAAATTGAAATGTTATTGATTAATTATAAGTATTTATTAAACTCTCGTTGTTTTATATTATTTCGTGGTTTTACTTATGTGTCAAAAGTAAATGTTATAGTAAAATTTTGTGTGAGAAAACTGAGTGAAAATAAAAAATATGTGAAAGTGTTTTTAACTTGATTATTTTGTGATTTTTTCAGACTTTTTTATGGAATTTGAAATAAAAAGTAAATTATTAATTTTATATTTACTAAATTCGCGCTGTTTTATATTACTTCGTGGTTTTAATAATGTATTACAATTTAAGGTTGGAGTAAAGTATTGTACGAGAAAACTAAGTGAAATTAATTTTTTATTATTCTTAATTCTATAAAAAGATCTTTACAATTATTTGCATTTGTTCAATGAAAGTATTTCATTTCGAAAATAAAAAGTAGGATTTATTCAATGAAAGTATTTCATAAGAATTAAATACTTTTTTCATTAAAGTAATGACAAATTTTCATAAAACACAATTTATATTTTGTATGAACAATTTTCATTAATTTAATGAAACTTGTTCTTGCAATTACATTTTATGATACCTATTTCATTAATTCAATGAAACCCTACATAGGTCCCTTTAACGTCATTTTTCATAACATTAATGTAAATTTTCATTATTGTCATGTACACATTTCTATCAGTGTATATACCCTCTATCACTAAAGGTGGCTTCAGACCATAATATTTGTAATAATATCTGTCAAAATTTTGTGTAAAACCTATAAAATAGTATGGTGTAAACACAAATCGGTATAAAACCAAGAGAAATACGGATTGAAAAATGACAAGCGGATACATATTCTCATTTTTAGAAATTTTTCTAAAAATGAGAAAACGTATACGCTTTTCATAAGATCAGGGTTGTATTTGTTTTGATAATATTGAAGATGTGATGGTGTAAATACGCAAAGGATTTTTGAAAAGATTTTTTGACAAGCGGAGAAAATTTCGTATTATTTTAGATACGTATTTTCTTACGACTCAGTATTATAGTCTGAAGTGGGCTTAAGTGGAGGGTATAAAAATATTTATTTTGACCAAATGCACTACGGATGCAAACTTTAAGTGCTAGTTGAACCCTGAAGATGACATCCAATTTATTTTTTATTTTTGTCAGTGTAATCAGCTATTTAATAAGCACCGTTCTAGGGGTATGCCCTAAAGAAATTGCAAAATTTCCTGTTTTCGGGACAAACTACAACCCACATTCAACTTAAAGCACTCTACACCATTTCCAATTGTATTTTAAAAATTTCCAAATGTATTTTAAAATTGTCCAAATGTATTTTAAAATAGTCCTCATGAATTTTAAAATTGTCCAAATGTATTTTAAAATTGTCTAAATGTATTTTAAAATTGTCCAAATACATTTTAAAATTGTCGAAATGTATTTTAAAATTTGCCCAAATGTATAATTTTAAAATACATATGGACAATTTTAAAATACATTTGGACAACTTTGAAAATACATTTGGCAAATTTTAAAATACAATTGGATAATTTTAAAATACATTTGGAAATTTTTAAAATACATTTGGAAAATTTAAAACTACATTTGGACAATTTTAAAATATATTTGGACAATTTTAAAATATTTACATTTGGAAATTTTTAAAATACATTTGGATAATTTTAAACTACATTTGGACAATTTTAAAATACATTTGGAAATTTTTAAATACATTTGGATAATTTTAAAATACATTTGGAAAATTTTAAACTACATTTGGACAATTTTAAAATACATTTGGACAATTTTAAAATGCAATTGGACAATTTAAAAATATATTTGGACAATTTTAAAATTAATTTTGATAATTTTAAAATAATTTTGGACAATTTTAAAATACATTTGGACAATTTTAAAATATATTTGGACAATTTTAAAATACATTTGAACAATTTTAAAATACATTTGGTCAATTTTAAAATACATTTGGACAATTTTAAAATACATTTGGACAATTTTAAAATACATTTGGACATTTTTAACATACATTTGGACAATTTTAAAATACATTTGGAAATTTTTAAAATACAATTGGAAATGGTGTATTGTAAAATTGTAGTCAAAGATTTAACACAATTTTTTTTCAGTGTGTTTATTAATGTTGTAAGTAACCTATCAAATTGTAATTTAAAAGATAAGAAAAATACGTTCTTATATTTATCAAGTAACAATGACATTGTCATTAAATTCCAATATATATTCAATTCGTAATGCAAAATCCTCTAAATTATTTTTTTTATCACAAATCAATCAAATTTAATGACGCCTTAAAAATCGGCCGGTTTTATAGTTTTTTTTCTCATTATTTGTTGATATCGTTATCAATTTAAGCCATAAGGTGTGTTGTAGTTCCCATGTGCTTAAATTTAGTAATTAGGATTATTATTACTATTGTTATCAATAATTAACATTTTCAGAAAAATAATATCAGTTGTTGTTAACACATTGTTCGAAATTGTTGCATGATCCGGCGGTAAATTTATAATCGAAATTTATAAGGAAAACGATGCCTGAAAGTTTTAAATTTAAATTGAGTTTCGATTTAAAAATAAATTTTGGCAACGCGTCTGATATTTTTGGGATTACTCAATACGATTTTTTATCGATAAGCGATTACGACGGTGGTTGATTTTGTGTGAAAATCGGTAAAATTTGTTTTTTATCGAGTAGGAAATGTGCTAAAGAAAAAAGACAGAATTTGGAAAATCTTACATAAGTATATGTTATGTTTGTGGCTTTATACTCTCTATTAATAAATGTGAGGGGAAAGGTGATCCTATCAAAACGTCCTTGTAAATATTTTTATACCCTCCAATCTCTGTGTGTAACACATTGAAATATCAGTCTGGGACTCCGTTGAGTATATTATTGTTCAGTGATCGAGTCTAACAAGGGAAGTATCTCAACCCTTATGAACCGATTTGCCTGTAACTTAAAATATATGTAAATGAGACGATTTTAAGGTTGGGGTGTCACGGATTTTCGGCCATATCAGTGTTTCAAAATTTCGTTGTCCCCTTATGAAACCATATGGACCTCCGGGGAAATTTCGATATCTCACGAACTAACAGGAATATCCTCTAGAGCAAAAATACGTGTCGACTTAAATTTAATAAAGATTATTTTGTATTCATATGGACATCGTAGCTCTATGACTTCATATAAATACCCCCCAAAATTTTCACATTTTCATGAAAAAAGTATTTAACGAAGCCAAACTTTTACAAGGTTATGCCACCGTTGGATAGGCATTAAAAAAACATTTCCTCTCATATGTAACAGACATGGGCGATACCAATTACATTTTTTTCAATTACAATTACATGTAATTAGTAATTGAGTTTTTTCAATTACAATTACATGTAATTTGTAATTGAAAATTTCCAATTACTAATTACATGTAAATGTAATTGAAAAATTCAATTACTAATTACATGTAATTGTAATTGAAAAAACTCAATTACTAATTACATGTAATTGTAATTAAAACGTTCAAATTACAGTGATTTCAATTACATGAAAAAAAAAAATCAGACAACTGACAAAGTTTTTTTTTAACAAATTAATAGTGACTGGCGAAATTCAACATCATAAGCATTTTGGACAAGTTACGTGATTGCGGTCGATTCTAAATATGATATTTAAAACTAGTGTAAAAAAATATAAGTCAAAAATATAACATAAAATTTGTGACATAAATATATAATTTGTGTATATAGTTATGGTGGCAGATTCTAAATATGAACTTTTCTTTTTCCTACCACGTTACCATGGCTTTTACTGGTGACATGTCACAGGCACGTACGCAGGGGGGGAGCCCTGGGGGCCCCCCCAAAATGATTCGGTCATATAAAAATTTTAAGACATTGCACTACAAAAAATACGGTTGTTAACAAAAAAAGGCTCAATATTATTTTTTTTTTCTTTTTTCTTAAAATTTCAAAATATTCAAAAAATACAAAAAAAAAATTTGACTGAAAAAAATGTTGTGCAAACGTTTACGGTTGTGAAGTTATGCATCATGAGTGAGATTTTCATGCACTGAAAAATCGAAAATATGCACTAAAAAATAAAATGTGTGCAATATAAATCTTGTTTACATACGAAAAACTTCTTAAAAACAAAAAATAACCCCGAGTTGTAATAGTAACATTTAAAACTTTATGTAAGCAAGAATTTCTTAGAAATTAAACAATCAATAAAAAATTAAAAAAAAAAATAATTTGCAAAATAAATTTTCAAAAATTTGGAAATAGTTTGAAACAAATAAATTTTAATTTGTGTTTTTGATAATTTATACACTTAAAAGTTGGAAATATGCACAAAACAATCATTTAAAACCAAAATATGCAAAAATATGCATTATTACCAAAATATGAAACTACAAATCGATGCCATTTTAAAGCAAATTTCTTGATTCGGAAAGATAATTGGTCGATATCGTTTTTAGACTAGTGACAAAAAACATGCATTTGCATGGAAATCACATCCCTCCCTAATCATGAATATTATTTTTATTTTATTTTTAATATTAATATTATTTTTTTGCAAATAATTTTTCGGAACATATGCATTGCAAATTGTGTCGTCTACACTAATTTGAATCTACTTTTGTAATTCCAACTTTAACCAAATTCAAAAATTTTTAAATCGGAAAATCTTCTTTAAATCTTAAACTTTTTTACACAAAAAATTAATCAAAGTGTTAGTTTTTTTTCAAAATATCTAAATTAAACTGGATAATTTTTACCGAAAAAAAATATTGTGAATTTAAGAATTTTCCCTTACAAAAATGTCTCAAAATCTGTAAATTTTCTCATTTGTAAAATGGATAAGAGATTTTTTAAGATCGTAATAATTTTTTTCAGAGAATTTTTCTATACCAATTTGAGACATTTTTATACACGAAAAATTTCACAGAGTTTTTTTGTACAAAAAATGTCTTAAAATTTTAGAATTTTCTATACGAAAAATGTTTTAAATCATAAATATAGTAAAAATCTTTCTATGGTTAAAATGTCTTGGAATTTTCAAAAACATGTTTGTTCAAAACATGTAAAACTAAAAAAATTTCCCGCAATTTAAGGAGTGTTTCGTTTAAAAATGTCTCAAAATCTTTAATTTTATTAAGAGAATATGTATCATAGAATCGGAGAATTTTCTATACCAAAAAATGCTCTTAGAAATTTTATGCAAAAATATGGTTTATAATCTAAAAACTTTGGAGAAGTATATGAACAAATCAAAAAGCTGTCCCAGAGTTTTCAGTTTTTAAGCGTAAAGTATATTTGAGAATTTTTAATGAAAAGTTGCATAAATTTTCAAAGTCTTTTTAAAAAAAATAATTCGACTTCTTTTTATCTTAAATTTAAAACAAATGTTTTGTTTCCTAAAACTAAAAAAAATGTAGGCTCAAAAACATTGAGGCTCAAAAAAGAAATTAAAAAAAAAATTTGGGCCCCCCCCCAAAATAAATTCCTGCGTACGTGTCTGACATGTCACCCTTAGTACATGATTTAAAACTAACACCAAAATTATATTATATTTATTTTAATAAAATATTTGAAGGGCTTACTGCAAAAACTTGATAAGCAACATTTAATTTTTTGGTGTTCTTTGCGTTCTACTAATGTTCGAGCGACATATTTTTGGCAGAAGTCTAGCTTTAACCCTTTGTACAAGTATCTTAAGTATGAAAGTTTACTAAAGTTGTATTTTTTTAAATTATTTCAAAAGTTTTAAGTTTTAAATAAGTGATACCAACTACATACAAAAACAAGTAAGAAAATTATAGTCGGTCAAGACCGACCATATAATACCCTACACCAGTGTTTCCCGGAAAATGGGTCCCAATTCCAAACATGGACCGATTTGGTTTATCTTTTGTCAAATCTTTAATAAGTGTAGAAAACACTCACAAACCAAATTTGAGTGAAATAGTCTTCTATTTGTTTTTAAATAAACCAATTTAAGTGAATATCGGGCGAAATTTTCATATGGGACCTAAGTCCAAAAATGGTGTAAAAATGGTGATTGGGTAATTAAAGTACGTGTTAAAAATAAACAAAATTTTAATAAAGCATTTTCTATTTTCATGAAATTTTAGCGATTTATGTGAATATCGGGTGGGGGGTTTGTATGGGGTCTACAAGAAGAACTGGTCCGATTGCTTTAAAATGTGGAATGGTGATTTGTGAATACAAAACACGTTTACCTGCCAAATTTCGAAAGGATACCTATTGTTATTGTTAGAGTCATTTGACTCATATTTTAAGGGGACGTTTGTATGGGGGCTTGGTCAAAACATGGACCGATTTTTGCAAATTTTAATAGCGTCCGTCGTTGTGTCAAAAGAAGCTTAAGTTTCAAATTTCAGATAAATCGGCTGAAAATTGCGACCTGCATCGTGCGCACAACGTTTACATGGACGGACATCGCTAAATCGACTCAAAAAGTGATTCTGAGTCAATCGATATACTTGAAGGTGGGTCTAGGACCAATATTTCGGGAAGTTACAAACATCAGCAGAAACTCATTTTACCCTGTACCACAGAGTGGTGTAGGGTATAAAAATAGTGTTGCCAAAATTGTAATGGTAAGTAGTGATATCGGTTTTTTTACAAGTAGTTACAGCAAGGGGTACTAAATTAGTACTACTAATAGAAAATAATATATTAATATAATAAATAAATTCGAAAGAATTTTGTAATTTGGTGTTTTTTCGACTAAATTTAGCGTTTTTTATTTGCATCTAGCGGTCAAAAAATTATTTTATTTGTTAGCAGGAAATCTAACGACTTTTTATTATCTTACAAATAATTAATATTTCGCAGGTACAGTGAAATCAGAAAATACACACGCATTTGTTGGATTTTTCAAAGCATGCCAGCAGCAAGCAAAATCCTACCTGGATAAGTGATTGCTTGCATAACACTGTACAACACAAAAAAAAATTACAAGGTCAGACCAAAAAATTTTGATAGAAGAGACAAAAAAAAAATACACGTGTATCGGCGTTTTGAAAGTTTACATCTGGGTTTCATTTTAGGGGGAGGTGAAGTTTCCCCCAAATGCAAATGTTGTATTGTAAATCGTCTTTGAATATCGAGTGAAGCTTACGTTTAAAGTATATGGTGTGTTCAGCAAATTTATATAAAATGATACGGAGAACATTTTTGTGGAATATATTAACCCTCTAGCTCCTCACGATAAGGGTCTTTTTTGTCCTTCTTTTCAAAAAGAGCAAAAAACACCATTAAAACAGGGATTTAAGGGGTTTAAATGTTCCGAAAAAATATTCGCCGTAAAATTTTACTATAAGTCCTTGAATACACCAAAACGGAAAACTCAACCAGAAAGTCAGAAATAAGACACAACAAAAGAGATCTTAAGGTTAATTTCGCATTTATTAAGAAAATCGAGTAAAGCTTACGTTTAAAGTATATGGTGTGTTCAGCAAATTTATGTAAAATGTTACGGAGAACATTTTTGTAGAATATGTTAACCCTCTAACTCCTCAAGATAAGGGTCTTTTTTGTCCTTTTTTTTCAAACAGAGCAAAAACACCATTAAAACAGGGATTTAAGGGGTTTTAATGTTCCGCAAAAATATCCGCCGTAAAATTTTACTATAAGTCCCTGAACACACCAAAACAGAAAACTCAACAAGAAAGTCAGATATAAGACACAACAATAGAGAGCTTAGGGTTAATTTCGCATTTATTAGGAAAATCGAGTTAAGCTTACGTTTAAAGTATATGGTGTGTAAAGCAATTTTATGTAAAATGTTACGGAGAACATTTTTGTAGAATATGTTAACCCTCTAGTTGCTCAACGTAAGGGTCTTTTTTGTCCTTCTTTTGAAAAAGAGCAAAAACACCATTAAAACAGCTATTTGAAGGGTTAAAATGGTCCGCAAAAATATTTGCCGCGAAAGGGACTTATAGTAAAATTTCACGGTGAATATTTTTGCGGAACATTTTAACCCCTTAAATCCCTGTTTTAGTGGCGTTCTTTGCTCTTTTTTAAAAAAAAGACAAAAAAGACCCTTATCTTGAGGAGTTAGAGGGTTAACATATTCTACAAAAATGTTCTCCGTAATATTTTACATAAATTTGGTGAACACACCATATACTTTAAACTTAAGCTTTACCCGATTTTCTTAATAAATGCGAAATTAACCCTAAGCTCTCTATTGTTGTGTCTTATATCTGACTTTCTTGTTGAGTTTTCTGTTTTGGTGTGTTCAGGGACTTATAGTAAAATTTTTCGGCGGATATTTTTGCGGAACATTAAAACCCCCTAAATCCCTGTTTTAATGGTGTTGTTTGCTCTTTTTGAAAAGAAGGACAAAAAAGACCCTTATGTTGAGGAGTTAGAGGGTTAACATATTCTACAAAAATGTTCTCCGTAACATTTTACATAAATTTGCTGAACACACCATATACTTTAAACGTAAGCTTTACTCGAATTTCTTAATAAATGCGAAATTAACCCTAAGATCTCTTTTGTTGGGTCTTATTTCTGACCTTCTGGTTGAGTTTTCCGTTTTGGTGTATTCAAAGACTTATAGTAAAATTTTACGGCGAATATTTTTTCGGAACATTTAAACCCCTTAAATCCCTGTTTTAATGGTGTTTTTTGCTCTTTTTGAAAAGAAGGACAAAAAAGACCCTTACCGTGAGCAGCTAGAGGGTTAATATATTCCACAAAAATGTTCTCCGTATCATTTTATATAAATTTGCTGAACACACCATATACTTTAAACGTAAGCTTCACTCGATATTCAAAGACAATTGGCAATACAACATCTGCATTTGGGGGAAACTTTACCTCCCCCTAAAATGAAACCCAGATGTAAACTTTCAAAACGCCGATACACGTGTATTTTTTTTTTGTCTCTTCTATCAAAATTTTTTGGTCTGACCTTGTAATTTTGGAAAAAATTTGATTTTGTTGTGCAGTGTAATTTAACATATAACAAAAAGGAAACAGCTACAAAGTCATAAAGACATAAAAAATCGGGATTTCCAAAAGGAATTTAAAATACACTTTTATTTTTTACAACGCAAAATATGTGAAGACATTGCATTGAAAATCAATGGAGTGGCTGTACATCGCAATAAATATTTAAAAAAGTGAAAATTTTAGCACGAAAAGGTCTACATTTTATAGGATCTTCCTTTATATGTGTGGTCACTAGGGATCGCAATTTCCCGCACTTTTTCATTTCCCGGGAAAGCGGGAAAATTTTTTAAATTTCCCGGGATTCCCGGGATCCCGCACTTAAAACCATTAATACATTTTTTTAGTTTTTAACAATTTTTTTAATGTTTCTTTTTTGCAAAATTAGTACGTTTAACAAGTCCAATACATAAAAAACATTAAAAAGCAAAATAAAATAATAATTCAGTGTAATAAAACAAAAACAACAAATTATGCTAACAAACAATATTAAAAAAAAAAAGTTTTAACAACGTTCTTTTTTTTTTTTTTTAAATATTATTTGCTGTTTTTGGCAAAGATATTTTACTAACAATAAGAGAAAAATATTTGTTTTTGCATATTATTGCAGGTTTTTACGAAAATGCATATTTTTTCTTATTTTGTTATGGATAAGAAAACTGAAAATATTTCACAAATTTTAATATAAATTATAAGTCATCAAAAAGAAGTTTTATAGTAGTATAATTCATGATTAAACAACATTTTGTACCCAAATAAATGCATAGAATTTATGAACTAATTCTTAAGAGTTTATTGACTTCTTTAAAATATTTATGAACTTTTTCATAGTATTTATGAATAATTCTTAATATGTGGAATTGAAAAATATTATAATTTTTTTTGATGAATAAAAATGTTCAAAAAATGTATGAAAGGTTTATACATTTTCAAGAATTTGTTCATAAATACTATGAATGTGGTTCATTGGCAATTTGTTTTTTCTGTTTAAAATAAAAAGATATTTTTTTAATTACACAAACAATTTTTTGATACAAGTCGATACAAAGTATAAAGTGCATTTTTAAAGCATATTTTTGATTTTTAAGTGCATATTCTAATTACATATTTTCAATTTTGTAGTGCATGAAAATTGGAGACCTTATGTTTAAAAATTCTTCTTCTTCTTGTAATATTTAAAAATTTATTTTCCTTAATACAGCAGTTAACTTGTTAATGTACATTTTTTAAAATTCCCGGGAATCCCGCACAAATTTCCCGGGATTGCGGGAAATGAAAAATGACGAATTTCCCGGGAATACCGGGACGGGAAATCCCGGAATGCATTCTCTAGTGGTCACAAAAATCAAGTTGGGTTAAAAATATCGGGATTTCCAAAAAGACATTAGTATTTTATTTTTTTGCAACGCAAAATATGTAAAGAAACTACCTTTTAAAGACATTGCATTATCATTTAATGGAGTGGCTGCATATCGCAATAAATATTTGCAAAAGGGAAAATATTATTACAGAAAAGGTCTAAATTTTTTATTATCTACTTTTATATGTGCCATAAAAGCAGATCTTAAAAAATGTTGACCTTTTTTTGATAAAATTTTCCCTTTTGCAAATATTTATTACCTGAATTATTTTGTTTTATCTTTTAAAGGAAATTTGTGGTTTTCAGCCAAATTTATATTCTTTCAAAGATTTTTTGTTGTGCTTGATAAATAACACTGGTTTACAAAATAAAAAAAAAAATTCTGCGCACGAAACGTGACTATATTTTTTTATATATTACAGACCACTAACTCAAAAAAATTATCAAAAATTTTTTTCACGGATTCAGTAACATTAAAAATTTGTTTAGCGTTTTTTTTTAATTTTTCGACTATTTTCGTTATACCTCGCGTTGTTTACATCCGATCTACTCGCGATAAAATCCATGTTCAAGAGAATCATGCAACAAATCATTCAAACATCATTTTCCAATCAAATGATAAGATAACGTTTAATTAGCATACATAATATGTCATATTATGACAAAAATACGTTATTTGAGCAATTAAATCAAAATTTGGATGGTCGACAAAAATAGAAATCGTAACAAATAAATTTTATTATGATTTCTCTTCAGAGACCAAATATAGCAGTTATTTGTGACTTTTTGTTTTAAAAAAATATTCTAATGCAGTGGTCGGCACCCATTGCACCCAGGTGCACGTAGACAACCCGAACGTCAACGAAACTCGCGACTGAGAGCATTAAAAATACAAATATTTTATTTAGTGTCATGGTAGCATTTAAAAAAGCGGGTAGATGAAGCTATGTTTTAGAAAAAGGTAAAAACGTTCCCTCTTTCTGCCGACCACTGTTCTAATGTATTAACACCTGTTGTATTTACACTTTTTTTGGGACGCTAAAAAACTACAAAATTAAATGTTTTTTTTTTTTTAAATCTGTGTAAATATGTGACAGATGGACGGACATATCATTGACAATATGTTGGTTTAGCTTTGAAGAATACTCAGGTTAAATTATATTAAAATTCACAGGAAAAAAAATTTTTGATAAAATAATTTTTTCGTTCCAAATTGTGTTATTATGTGTTATTTTCAACTGCTGGTTTTTTTTCAAAAACCATCAACTGAGGAGTTTAACAATTCCAGTGGCAGTTTAGTTATTTTAACTCTGTTTTGAACTGCTGTCAAATGGCACCCACAATTCTGTTTACAATTTGAGGCCAGCGCCACCTGCTGGGTCGAAAAAAATCAAATCTTTAAAACCTTGATCAGCATCTAATATGTATGTCTTATACTGTGTACAGACTAGCGTGATTTTAAAATCACCATGTGATTTTCCTTTGAACAAAAGCACATAGTGATTTACAAAATCATTTCAAATTGTACTAGCATAAAGAAAAATTGCAAAATCATCTCAACTTACCATGGTAAGTTCTTGTAGTGTGAACATGGCGTTAGGTTGGTAGCTCTTATGATTCCAGAGATCATGCGTTACAAACAATTGCACTAACGATTTTATGCATAAAAATGTTTGAATAAATATGTATGTGTAATTGACAATATTAGTAATTAACTACTATATGTAATTATAAATATGTTTTTTACAATTACATTAAAATCAATTACATTTTTCAATTAGATGTAACTAGTAATTGAGTTTTTTCAATTACAATTACATGTAATTTGTAATTGAGTTTTTTCAATTACAATTACATGTAATTTGTAATTGAGTTTTTTCAATTACAATTACATGTAATTTGTAATTGAGTTTTTTCAATTACAATTACATGTAATTAGTAATTGAAAATTTTCAATTACTAATTACATGTAATTGTAATTGAAACTGTAATCAATTACACAATGTAATCATTAACCCCCATGTCTGATATGTAAACATCATATAGTTCCTTAGAAAGAAATGACTGAAAAATCCAAAAAAACATTTTTTAGCCATTTTTTGACCCGAGTTTTGAACCCCTAAATCCCCGATATGGCCGATAAGCCGAGACACCCCAACCTTAGAATTGTCTCTTTTATATATATTTATATAAATCGGTTCATAAGGGTTGAGATACTTCCCTTGTAAGCGGAATTAACGATTGAGTTCAAATTAACAGAGCTAGACTCCTGAAGTTTGAATATGTCTTATGGTCATACGATGGTTGATGTATCGGGCAGAAAAAAATCCTGCATGAATAACTATACTATAATATATACTAACAATAAGTTGAAAATGCTGCAATTGGACCCAGAGGACTAAACCATTTTCAATTGTATTTTAAAAATTTCCAAATGTATTTTAAAATTGTACAAATGTTTTTTTTAAAATTGTCCAAATTAACTTTAAAACTGTCAAAATGTATTTTAAAATTGCCCAAATATATTTTAAAATTGTCCAAATGTAGTTTAAAATTTTCCAAATGTATTTAAAAAATTTCCAAATGTGTTTTAAAATTGTCCAATTGTATTTTAAAATTTTGCAAATGTATTTTCAAAATGGTCCAAATGCAGTTTAAAATTTTCCAAATTTATTTTAAAATTGTCCAAATGTATTTTAAAATTGTCCAAATGTAGTTTAAAATTTTCCAAATGTATTTTAAAATTATCCAAATGTATTTTGATAATGTCCAATTGTATTTTAAAATTTTACAAATGTATTTTAAAATATTCTACATAGAATTATACACAGAATGTTTTAAAATACATTTGCAAAATTTTAAAATACAATTGGACAATTTTAAAATATATTTGGAAATTTTTAAAATACATTTGGAAAATTTTGAAATACATTTGGACAATTTTAAAATAAATTTGGAAAATTTTAAACTACATTTGGACCATTTTGAAAATACATTTGCAAAATTTTAAAATACAATTGGACAATTTTAAAATACATTTGGAAATTTTTTAAATACATTTTGAAAATTTTAAACTACATTTGGAAAATTTTAATCTACATTTGGGCAACTTTTAAATACATTTAGACAATTTTAAAATATATTTGGGTAATTTTATAAAACAATTGGCAATGGTGCAAAAATTCCAAATGTATTATAAAATTAAATATATTTTAAAATTGTCAAAATGAATTTTAAAATTGTCAAAATTAATATTTTAGAAATTTCCAAATGTATTTTAAAATTGTCCAAATGTATTTTAAAATTGGCCAAATGCATTTTAAAATTGTCCAAATGTAGTCTAAAATTTTCCAAATGTATTGTAAAATTGTCCAAATGTATTTTAAAATTGTCCAAATGTAGTTTAAAATTTTCCAAAAGTATTTTAAAATTGTGAAAATGTATTTTAAAACTATCCAAATGTGTATTTAACCCCCAGTTTCTGTAACATGAACTTCATTCGTTCATGACGAATTTGTGTGTATTTTGTTGTTGTAACAAAAACAAAATACATGCAAATTCTTCGCAGACGAATTATTTTTAATGTGGATTTATTCCAGACCATGGTTTCTGTAGCCACCTCTACGTCATCAGTGGAAAAAATTACATTAGATTTAAATTGATTGATTTTTGTAAGACTGTTTTTTCTATATGTTTTTTCATCAACAGACTTAACTCTGAGAAAATTTCGTTCAACTGTTGACAAGTGTGGACGTGTTTTAATTTATCTCCGTGCTCTTAATTGAATTTTTGAAATTGTTCGTAATAGGTATTTTTGTAATATTTTCATGACCACATCCAGGAAAATGAAAATATGGACACCAATGATACCGATTTAATTCGAGGCTCTGCCTCACCGACTGGTGCTGGTCCTAGCACTGGTCTTAGGGTTGCGACCTTGAAGTCCGACCTTGATTCTGGTAGGGGTGCTCAGCCTAATATTGGTGGTAAAAAGAAAAAGAAACTTAAACCATCAAAGGTCAGGCACAACCAGAGACGGCTTTGTTTGAAAATAATTAACAGACTAAGCCAACTTGATGGAACGAAGCTCTCCGAACGTGAGAGGGCGTCGCTATCATGGGCGAAAGGAGTCATTGAAGAACAGGACAAACTTTCGGCAATGCGCGCATCTGATAAACAGAGCGCTGTTTCGGCCTCGTCATCGAAGTCCTGTAAAAGGTTGCGCTCGCCCGACGAGAAACCTTTACCTAAGAGATCTAAGGTGACCGGCAACGTCTGGACTCAGTCTTTTAGTGAAGTGGTTAAAGGTAACTTCGTTAGGGCTGTGATAAACAGGCAAAATGGGGATTGTAGTATTCCAAGGGACAAGTGGAGTTTAGTTAAAACTAAACTAAATGAAATCTACTATAGGCTCCTTGATTTTCTACCTGATTTTCTACCTACTACTGTCAACGCAGGTTGGTATCAGGGGCGAGTAAAACTCGTTGCTTTTGGGAACGAAAGATCCGCAGCCGTGTTTAAGGTTGCCATTAGCCAAGTGGGAGAGTTATGGCCTGGAGCCAGACTGGACGTTGTGGAAAAACATGATATCCCCTCGCAACCCAGAGCTCATGCGTGGATCCCAATGGCTACAAATGACACTGCGGTGATTCTTAAGATGATAAAAGTCTGCAATCCTGACCTTCCAACTCAGAATTGGCAAATTGCCAGATTGGGTGAGATGGAGGGCGCTCGTCGTCAAGCAGTGGTCTTGGTTAATGAGGAATCGCTTCCGCTTTTAGCCAGGACTGACGGCATTATTAGATTTGGATTTTTTCATATAAGAGTCAATGTCTACAAGGGCGACCAGAAGACTATTTTGGACGCAGACAAGCCAGTGGCAGAGTCGGCTGGGGAGGAGAATCTGGAAAAGGTTGATATTCAGCTGGCCGATTCTAGGCTGATGGGAGATGCATCTGGCATTTTTGAAACCGAATCTGGTAACGAATGCGACCTCTGTGATGGCATGGAGGATAAAGCCGATGCCACGATGGGTGACATTCAGGACGAGGCCCATGCAGTGAGGAATTCGGAGAGTTCTGTTGCCTCCGATTCAGAACAGATGGGATATATATCTGGCTTATTCGAAACCGAATCTGGGGACGAATGCGACCTCTATGATAACACGGAGGATGAAGCCAATAACACGGTGGTGGAAAGGATGGTGGAAAAAAAGCAAGATGTTGCGGTTCCTACAAATAAACCTCCATCACTGTAAGGCAGCCTCAGCTGCACTCTTGCTGCGCCTGACGACAGGAGCAGTTGACTTGGTTTTTATCCAAGAGCCCTGGGTGCGGGGTGGCAGGGTTTGCGGATTGAAGACCCCTGGGTTTAAGTTGGTGGTTGCCAAAGGTGAGGGCTCACCAAGAGCCTGCATCTTGGCAAAAAATGGCTTAAATATATTCTTTTTATCAACTTTTAGTGATATGGATGTTACAGCGGCTAGCTTAGAGCTTCATGGGAAGTCTATTTGGCTCGCCTCTGCGTATTTTCCTAATCCGGGGTCAATACCCCCGGAGAAGGTTGTCGGTCTAATTCGGGAGTCTGAATCTAGGGGACACCAGTTAGTAGTGTGTTGTGATGCTAATGCACATCATTCGATATGGGGTAGTACAGACACAAATGATAGAGGCGAATCACTTTTGGAGTTTTTGTTAAGCACTAACCTGTATATTTGTAACAAGGGTGGTGAACCAACTTTCGTTACAAGTACGCGGCAAGAGGTTCTTGACGTAACACTTGTATCAGATACATTGTCTGATAGAATTGATGACTGGAGAGTTTTGGAAGAGCATTCTTTCTCAGATCATCGCTACATTGAGTTTTTACTCAGGGAGCGTGCCCCGGTTGAGACAGTCTCTAGAAATCTGAGGAGAACATACTGGGTGAAATATAGGGAGACTTTTTCTTTGCTTTTGGATGAAGTACCCTTATCTGAACCGCATAGTTTGGCGGAAATTGACTGTCTGGTTGACCATATAACAAATGTTTGTAATAGGTGCCTGGATGCGTCTTGCCCTTCTGCAAAGCCTAGAGGGAAAAAAAAGCCACCTTGGTGGTCAAATGAGTTGCAGACGAGCAGAGATTCCTGCAGAAAGCTCTTTAATAAGGCTAAATTTTCAAGAGCGGACGAGGACTGGTCTGCATACAGGCTGCAACTTAAGAGTTATAAAAAGATGATCAGAAATGCAAAATGTGATTCTTGGAAAAACTTCTGTGGAAACATAGAAGACGTTTCTGAGGCATCCAGGCTGCGCAAGGTTCTGGCTTCTTCTCCTTGCACCCTGGGATACCTGAAAGGTCCTAATGGGGTGTGGTCTTCCTCCAGTGGAGAGTCGCTGGATCTCCTTTTAAACACGCATTTTCCGGGCAATTCCATGACGCCGTTTCAAGCTTTGGAACGTTCTGACGCCCAAGCATCTGAAATTGCTTCGGAAATAATAAATATGCCAACATTAATCTGGGCGATAAAAAGCTTCAGGCCCTATAAATCCCCGGGACCTGATGGTATAATCCCGGCTGAGTTGCTGCAAGTGTCGGACTATATAGCCCCGTTGCTGTATAATCTATACACAGCATGCATCAACTGGTCGTACATTCCTTTAAAATGGAGGGATACCAGAGTCGTATTTATCCCGAAGGCTGGGAAAAGTTCCCACACAGCTCCGAAGGATTTCAGACCAATTAGTCTGTCTTCTTTTTTGTTAAAGACAATGGAACGAATGATAGACTCATATTTGCGTAGAGTGATTGACCCGAGGTTGCTTTCGACAAAGCAACATGCATACAGCAAGGGACGATCAACGGAAACAGCTCTTCATGAGCTCGTTGGTACCATCGAGAGATCGCTTTCGGTAAAGGAGTACACTATGGTGGCCTTTCTTGATATTGAGGGGGCTTTTAATAATATCATCCCAGAATCGATAATATTGGCATTGTCTGGTCTGGGAGTAACGCGTGAAATCGTTTTAATGGTGGAAAGCCTACTTGCCAGTAGACGTATAACGTCTGAATTGGGAGCGTCCGTCATATCTCGATTTGTCAATAGGGGCACACCACAAGGAGGTGTTCTTTCGCCGCTTCTTTGGAACCTGGCACTGAATTCAATGCTACTATCTCTAGAAGCACGTGGTTGTCATGTTGTCGCATATGCTGACGATGTCGCGATAGCGGTAAAGGGGAAGCATCTGCCAACATTGCGGGACATTCTTCAGGGTTCTCTGAAAGATCTGTCTAAATGGGCAAGAGACTGTGGTCTAGGAGTTAATCCTAGTAAAACAGAGCTTGTTTTATTTACAAGGAAAAATAAGATTCCTGCTTTTGATCCTATTTCTCTGGACGGTACTGAAATCACCTTCTCAGATGGAGCCAAGTATCTTGGAGTATTTCTAGATAGGAAGCTGAATTTCAGGCGTAATATTGAGGAACGGGTGAGAAAAGCAACGATTGCTTTGTATTCCTGTAAAAGGGCCATTGGAAAACGATGGGGTTTTAGCCCTCAAGTCGTTCATTGGATCTATACAGCAGTGGTGCGTCCAATTTTGCTGTATGGAATCATTGTCTGGTGGCCTGCTTTAGAAACAAAAGCGAACTGTGTCTTTATCACGAAGGTACAGAGAATGGCGTCGATGTGCATCACTGGTGCTCTTCGTACTACACCTACGGCTACATTAGAAATCCTCCTTCACCTGATACCGTTGGACATATTGGGTAGGTAGTATGCGGCTGCGTCGGCAATTCGACTTAATAGCACGCTGCAATGGAGGAGCAGCGATTGTGGCCATAGCGCGATCTTGAAAAAGATAACAATACCACAAAATGTGGATTGTGCTCCATCTTTGAGAATCTTTGAGCGCCACTTTACCACTATGATACCATCCAGGGAGTCTTGGATGGGGGATACTCCGGGAAGTGGAGCTACCATAAATTTTTACACAGATGGATCGAGGCTGCACGAACAAGTGGGCTTTGGGGTCTATTCGGAAGAGCTTGGATTGAGCCTGGCTCGTAGATTGCCAGATCATTGCAGTGTTTACCAGGCAGAGATGCTGGCAATAAAGGAAGTGGCTGACTGGTTGAGCTGCAATGTCTTGTCTACAACCGCAGTCAACATCTATACTGACAGTCAAGCCGCGGTCAAGTCCCTGGATTCAATGTTTCTGAAAACAAGATCTGCCCTTAACTGCCGCACGTCTTTAAATGAGATGGCCAAGCAGTTTAACATACGACTCATATGGGTCCCAGGGCACAGAGACATTCCAGGGAATTGCAAAGCCGATGAGCTTGCAAGACTAGGAACTACCTTACAGGTTCCAACAGAATTGGAATGTGTTGGTATGCCTCTAGAAACTTGCAAGCAAAACCTACGGCTTTGTTCTGCGACGGAGACTAATCAAAGATGGGCAAATGGATGGACGTGTGAGACAACACGACTGATTTGGCCTTCTCTTAATCAGGGGCGCACAAGTGAGCTGATATCGCTTCCAAGAGGAGAGATTTCGACGGTGGTTTCTATAATTACCGGACACTGTCTTATAGGGAAGCACGCAGAGCGGTTAAATGTGCCGTCGAATGACTTTTGCCGAAGTTGCATGGATGAAGAGGAGTTGGAAACTATCGAACACTTTATTTGCCATTGCCCGGCACTTTCTGGTCAGCGACTTGCTTCACTGGGATCTAGGGAGCTGTACGATCTTTCTGATTTGTCGGATGTCAAAATTCAACATCTAAGGAGTTTCATAAGAAGCTCAAACTGGTTTAACGACAGGGACTAGTAGGGAAACCTATTACGATCCCGTGGTCTCACAATGGACCTCAGAGTCTACGTGTGTTGACGTAAAACGTCAACAGCCACTTACAACCTAACCTACCTAACCTAACCTACGAAAACAATAAAAATTAATGATATCGTAGGTAATTTTTTACAATTTTCTATTGAAATATTTTTTTAAAAATTTTTAATAAAATTTTTGGGGAATCGATCCCGCAATCAACTACATTCTGGCCAGACACTCTACCCATCGTGCCAAAGTCACTTGATACAAACATGTTTTTATATTTCTATAAATCATTTTTTGATTTTTTTTTTCTACAAAAAAATAACTGACTTGTGTAGGAAAAAACTAATGATATTTCATTAAAAAATAACAATAATTTAAAAAAAAAATTACTTACACAAATCATTAAAAATCAAAAGAATAATCAGTAGTTTTTACTTACAGAGCAAAAATAAATGACTTTAAAAATTAAATGTTAATGAAAGTCTTTATTTTTTAGTGTGTTATTTTTGAATTAAAGGACTGAAGTAGTCATTTATAAAAACTGAACATCAAACAAATGTTTTTTCTTTTAAAAACGACTAAACGGAAAACTTTTTAAATAAACTACAAACAGTTAATGACATAATTTTTTTAATGTAATCAAATTTTATTTTTCATCAACCAAAAATTTTGTTTCTATCTAATTTTGGTTTTATTTAATAATTATAATTTTGGTTTTATTTAAAAAAAAAATAATTTTTTTCCATTTTTTTTACCAAAACTTTTTTACAAACTAAACTTTTGACATAAAATGTTCCATTTGTTTAACAAATGTACAAAAAACAAGTGAGAGTGTTAAATTCTTCTTCGGTGCGAATCTTTTATACTCTCCAAAATGTAAAAACACTCTTTTGCACTTAAGTAATACACTCATTTACCAAATTTACAGCTCTTTTGGTTTGGACTGAATCTTGCTTGTTTTGTCTTAGAAATGGATCAATTATATATAAACTTAATGGTGTCCTCGACCGATATTTCAATTCGTTTTGCATTGAATGCAGTGTTGCCACCACTGAACCAAAAAATTATCCAGGAGTTTGTCCGAAATTATTCAAAATCCCAAAAATTATCCAAAAAAAATATCAAAAACTATTTTTTTAACGAAACAAAAGTGGTTTAATTAAATTCAATTTCAAGAAAACATGAAATTATTTTTTAAATAAAAATGATACATTTTGTACTGTTAAGAATAAAAATATTTTATAATAATTTTATTACTAGACCTTTTTCCAGTTTTTTTTTTTGTAAACATTTTTTGTGGGCTCAAAATTTGTACCCCCATTTCTTTCAATGCCTTTTGTAAAAAAGATTGAAGTAACAGTATTTGAAAATAATTTATTTCGTAAATCAGTTTTTGTTATGTTTAATTTACTAAAAAATCTTTCTACTGGTGAGTTAGAAAATGGAAGAATCGTAAGATATTTAAAAACGACTTCTTAATTTAGAATTTAGAAAAAGACAATTTGTAATTTTAATAACAATAAGTTTGGACATCCAAATACCTAAACAGATCATATTTTTGTGGTCCAATAAGGCATATAATTTGAAAAGCTCCAAATTTAAAAGGTATTGCCAAAACTAAAAACAAAAAAGTGATTTCAAAAAAGAAATAACTAAAAAAAATCGACAAATTAAATAATTATAATTTGTCAAAGTAAAACTTTAAATTGTAAATGATAAAATTATCCACAAATTATCCAAAAATGTAATTATCCAAAGAGTATCCAAAAAAATTTAAATTATCCATTTTTTGGATAATTATCCAAGAAGTGGCAACACTGATTGAATGTCAAATTAATATAACATTATTCACTCACTATTCACGTGAATAGAGTGAGCGTTAGTAAACAAAAATTCGCGTTAGATTATTGTTTGCGTAAGCATGAGTGAGTGTGATTTAAAATCTATTCAACCGCCTATCTCTTATCAAGGGCAATAAAAAACTTTTTCTTAAACAAGTAAAAATTTGAATTACTCTAAAAAATTTAAAGTAAGCCCCAAAGAGCCTCAAAAAATTTTTTTGAGGTAACTTTTGAAGCAGAAAACTCTGTTCGACCAAAACGATTGTTTTTTGGTTTAATAAACTAATCAAGTAAAATAAAGTGTAAAAAAAAATTGAAACAAAATTTTTTCATTGTGTAAAAAAAATTAAGGCCAGACTTAAATCGAAAAGAAGATAGTGGCCGATTTCAAAAAAATAATTTTCAGGTATGTTTCTGGTATGGATGGGCCAATTTTCCCGGGTTGTCGTTTTCGATCAGAAAAAAAAGTGTAAAAACGGCCCATCCTAATATAGAGATAGACTTCAGAAATTTTTTCTATAGGTATTTTTTTTATAGAATTTTTCCCATATTTATAAGATTGTGCAATTCTGAGTCGAGACGGGCGCGTAGGTGGATTTTGAGTCCCAATCACTCACTCACGATTTTGCAAATAAATTTCGAATCACTCACTAATCCTTCACGCACATTTTTTTAACTCACGCTCACTCACTATTCACGTGAGTAAACAAAAAATTGCTCACGCTCAGATTCAACAAAAAGAAATTTTTCTCAAAATTTTTAAATCAGTTTTAAAAACTGAAAACTTCTCAGATTCTAATTCCTAGAATCTAATTTTGTTACTAAAATCTAATTATAGTAATTTAAATAAAAATTTGATAAAAAATTCCTTCAAATGTTTAAAATGTCATTTATGCAAAAAATAGAATAAAATTAAATTTTTGTTAGTTAAACCATAAATAATTTTGCTCAGTTAAGAAAAAAAAAAGTAAATAGAAAAATAATTTATAGCTTCCATTATCACGGAAAGCTCGTGATAGATCGTATACAAAAAAAAATCAAGAAAAAAAAAATACCTGACGTACGAAAATAACAAATAGAATTCGGTTTATCTTTATCTCGGAGAAGAAAAAAAAATAAGAAATCAAGATTATACTAAATAAGTAAAATCAGTAGAATATGGAATAACTTAAGAATATCCCAGCAAAAACTTAAAATATGCATAAATGGTTACCTCCCAATTTCAATGTTTGTTACTTTAGCAAGGCGATGTCATTGGAGGTAACCACATTTTTGCCTTTTGGGATTTAACAAGGCGATGTCATTGGAGGTAACCACTTTTTTCCCTTATAACCCAAAAAGTAATCCTGTTAGCAAATAGCATAGCACATTGCCAGATAATGCAAATTGGAAGGAGTAAAAATGCAAATTGGAAGGAGTAATTACTAACAGAATTACTTTTTTGGGGTAAAATACAAAAAAGGGCTTGGAGGTAACCATCATCGCCTTGTGAAAGTAATGAACATTGGGAATTTGGAGGTAACCAATAACTCACATTTTAAGTTTTTGCTGGGATACCGCAAATAATAATAAGAATAATAAATACATTCATAAATACAAGACAATTACACACATACTTGGGTATTTTGAATAAAAATATACATTAAGTTAAACTAAATCTAACGATAGTAACAGGGCTTTCAAAGAATAAGATCTGCAATATGATCTTTTCTTTTATTTTCCCTTTAAGAGAGAATAGAAGAAATAATGTTTCAGAATCTTACAAAATGTTTAAAAAAAGTTAAACGTCACTTTAATATTTTTATACCCTCCAACTACAGTATGGGGGTATACTCACTTTGTCATTCCGTGTGTAACGCATCGAAATATCGGTCGGGGACCCCATAAAGTATATATATTATTGATCAGTGATCGATTCTAAGACATTTTAGCGATGTCCGTCCGTCCGTCCGTCCGTCCGTCTGTCTGTCCGTCCGTCCGTCCGTCCGTCTGTAGTTAACACGATGCAGTCCAAAATAAAAGAGCTAGACACCTCAAGTTTGGCACAAATATGTCTTGTGTTCCTAGGCAGGTTAAGTTCGGAAATTGGCCAAATCGGACCAGGGGGAAAAAAGTTCCCCCTTGAAGAACTAAACCAACCTCTAAAAAAATACACTTTTTTACATGTTTTTTTGTATTTTTGTTAAGTAAATGAAACATTTGGTATATTTATCACGATGGGAAGGTGCTCTCAACGTCCCCCACTGACCTTATCAACCCCCCCCCAAAAAAAAAAAAAATATACGCCTCTGACAAATTTTTGTTTTAATTTTTTTTTACATTTTGGAGGGTATAAAAGATTCGGCACAGCCGAATTTAACACTCTCACTTGTTTTTTTATGTAAACTCAAACAAAGGGGTGGGGGGGGGGGGGGGGAGTCGTTTAGAACGAAAATCATATTTTAATTCACTGCAGGACTACTTGAACTTCTGACATAGGTGAAACCACATAGATCTTTTGGGGGAAACATTAGAAAGTACCAAAGTACATTTTTTTACAACTTTTTACCCTTAGGAGTCCGAATTTCCAGAAAGTACTTTTTTGGGAATGTTTTTATGTTAGAGGATCCAACATTCCAATTTTCAAATTAATAGGATTTTTTCAGAAAAAATAAAAAGTACCAAAGTGCTAGCTTTTTACCCCCCTTAGAGTCGGTATTTGAAAACAAAATACTTTTTCAGATTTTTTTCGTTGTTGGAAACAACATTGCAAATTTTAATTTTTTTGTAGGACTTTAATTTCAAAAAATATAAAAAGTACCAAAGTACAATTTTTTACCCCTTTTTACCCTTAGGAATCCGAATTTCCAGAAAGTAATTTTTTTGGGAATGTTTTTCCGTTAGAGGATCCTACATTCCAATTTTCGAATTAATAGGATTTTTTTTTTTCAGAAAAAATAAAAAGTACCAAGGTGCTCGCTTTTTTACCCCTCTTAGAATCGGTATTTCGAAAAAGTACTTTTTCAGAAGTTTGTTCGTTGTTGGAAACAACATTGCAAATTTTAATTTTTTTGTAGGACTTTAATTTAAAAAAATATAAAAAGTACCAAAGTACAATTTTTTACCCCTTTTTACTCTTAGGAACCGAATTTCCAGAAATTTCTTTTTTTGGGAATGTTTTTCCGTTAGAGGATCCTACATTTCAAATTAATTGGATTTTTTGCAGAAAAAATAAAAAGTACCAAAGTACTCGCTTTTTCCCCTTTTTCAACCCTTCGTTTTTACCCCTTAAAATCAACATTTCCAAAAACCCAGCCTTACTACAATCCAAATTTCAAGACTCTAGCTTTAGTGGTTTGGGCTGTGGGATGATGCGTGATTAGTATGTCAGTCAGTCATCAGTCAGTCACGTAACTACTTTATATATATATGTACAATGTACATTGTAACTACTTTATATATATATGTACTTTATATATATATGTACAATGTACATTGTACATTAGAGTGGCACTTAAAAATTAAATTTTAGAATTTCAAAAGGCGCGGGTCGGAATATTGTGTAATTGCGTCTAAAAATGATTGTGTAAAAATTTCAGGAAAATCGAATAACTTTAACCCGTGCCGCTTTGAGGTCAAAGTTTCGGGTTTTTGGGGAAAAAGGACGATGATTTGAAAAAAAAAATAAAAAAAGTTTTTATGAAATTAATTAAAATAAATTTTTTTTATTTAGCTTTTACTCAAAACTACTTGGAAAAAATTATGTCAACTTTGTATGACATCATTAACCCGTTAAAAATTTTAAGCTAAAAATTACCTTGAATTTAGGGGGGTACTTCAAATGAGTATTTTTGATTTTTTAAAAATTTTATTAAACAAAATTTTTAAATTCAACATTTCTATACAAGTCCCTTATAAAAAACATCCTAAAGATTAAATATTAAAAAAATTGGGGATATACACCGACTCAATTTGTTTTTGGAGCCGTTTGATTTTTGTGGATTTCAAGGAAATTAGAATTTTGTGTAAATTTTTTTTGATGAAAATCGATTTTCGAATAAACTGACCAAATTTAAATTTTTTGTTGCTTCTTTTGATCAAATTAATTCAGTTAAGAACTATTAACTTTATTAGACATCGTTAACCCATATTGGCAGGGGACAAATGTGTCCCAAGCAGCAAATTTAAAGTTTGTTTCTAGAATTTTAAGAATTTTATTGTTCCAAAATCATTTTGGTGGTCTATTACATACTAATTTATAGTGTCCGACCGAATATTTGGCTTCGGCATTGGCCAAAGAACAGCACTCGGCCAGTATTCGGCTTCGGCTACATTTTTGGCCAAATATGGCCTTATACCGAATAATTATGTAAAACTTGTACGAACGTGTTAAAAAATGTTTTTGTGGAAAAAACAAACACTAAAAAAAAGTCTTGCACTCAAAAAAAAAATTTTTACTCAAAACAGGTTTCACACTCGAAAAAATGTGCACTCAAAAAAAATTATTTTTACAAAAATTAATAAAAAAAAAACATTTATGGATTCGGTCAAAATATATTTAAATAGTAAAAACAAATAAAAAAGTTAAATTTGACCGAATCCATAAATGTTTTTTTTTAGTAATTTTTGTAAAAATAATTTTTTTTTTGAGTGCACATTTTTTCGAGTGTAAAACCTGTTTTGAGTAAAAATTTTTTTTTGAGTGCAAGACTTTTTTTTAGTGTTTGTTTTTTCCACAAAAACATTTTTTAACACGTTCGTTCAAGTTTTACATAATTATTCGGTATAAGGCCATATTTGGCCAAAAATGTAGCCGAAGCCGAATACTGGCCGAGTGCTGTTCTTTGGCCAATGCCGAAGAAAAATATTCGGTCGGACACTATAAATTAGTATGTAATAGACCACCAAAATGATTTTGGAACAATAAAATTCTTAAAATTCTAGAAACAAACTTTAAATTTGCTGCTTGGGACACATTTATCCCCGGCCAATATGGGTTAACGATGTCTAATAAAGTTAATAGTTCTTAACTGAATTAATTTGATCAAAAGAAGCAACAAAAAATTTAAACTTGGTCAGTTTATTCGAAAATCGATTTTCATCAAAAAAAATTTACACAAAATTCTAATTTCCTTGAAATCCACAAAAATCAAACGGCTCCAAAAACAAATTGAGTCGGTGTATATCCCCAATTTTTTTAATATTTAATCTTTAGGATGTTTTTTATAAGGGACTTGTATAGAAATGTTGAATTTAAAAATTTTGTTTAATAAAATTTTTAAAAAATCGAAAATACTCATTTGAAGTACCCCCCCTAAATTCATGGTAATTTTTAGCTTAAAATTTTTAACGGGTTAATGATGTCATACAAAGTTGACATAATTTTTTCCAAGTAGTTTTGAGTAAAAGCTAAATAAAAAAAATTTATTTTAATTAATTTCATAAAAACTTTTTTTATTTTTTTTTTTCAAATCATCGTCCTTTTTCCCCAAAAACCCGAAACTTTGACCTCAAAGCGGCACGGGTTAAAGTTATTCGATTTTCCTGAAATTTTTACACAATCATTTTTAGATGCAATTACACAATATTCCGACCCGCGCATTTTGAAATTCGAAAATTTAATTTTTAAGTGCCACTCTAATGTACATAGATATAGATTACAAATCAGCTGTCAAAACAGGTAAATAAGGCGAGAAAATAATAAAAACTTCAAATATTCCGCGGTGGGTCTATTTTAACCCCAATGTGGGTTAAAGACATCCTAGATCGGTATGATTTTATGGCAGACTTACAGTTATCTAATAGAACGACACGACACCAAAAAACCTTTATTTTGAACAAAAATTTTATTTTTTTAGACTTTATTAAGCCAAATTATTGATAAAACCAACATTTCCTTGACATCCGCAAACTTCCCCCCGGAATTCCCGAAAAGTGGCTCGACGGATATCCGCCATATTTTACATTTTTCTTCACCAAGGTGTTCTTAATGAATTCAGGAAAAAAGTATATATTTCAAATTTTTTTTTAATCAAATTTTTAAAAAAGGTGTTTTGAGAATTCCCCCAAAATCATGCCATTTTTTTCCAGCGAATTGCAAAGCCGATGAGTTTGCAAAACTGGGGACTACCTTACAGGTTCTAATGGAATTGGAATGTGTTGGTATGCCTCTAGAAACGTGCAAGAAAAATCTACGCCTTTGTTCCGTAACGGAGACTAATCAAAAATGGGCAAATGGATGGACGTGTGAAAAAATACGACAGATCTGGCGTTCTTTTAATCAGAAGCGCACAAGTGAGCTGATATCGCTTCCAAGAGGAGATATGTCGACGGTGGTTGCTATAACTACTGGACACTGTCTTATAGGAAAGCATGCAGATCGGTTAAATGTCCCGTCAAATGACTTTTGCCGGAGTTGCATGGATTAGGAGGAGTTGGAAACAATCGAACTTTACTTTACTGGGATCTAGGGAGCTGTACGACCTTTCTGATTTGTTTAGTATATTAGGAGTTTCATACACTCTAATAAATTTTTGCTGAATTTAACTACCAAAATGGAAGGAAACTGTGTTCCGACCATTATGCTCGCAAAATTACACACAGTGTGTAATGTTAAGCATTGTCTATAAAACGAAAACACAAAAAATGTGTAGAAAAAGTTTAGCAACGTTATGAATTTACACACTTTGTGTGTAAAAATACAATTTGGATGCCTAAAAGTATACATTAAAGAATAAAAACTCATAAAAATATTTTAAATGAACAAAGATTTTTTTTAAAATTAAAAACTGTTTTAACGAAAAAAAAATTATAAATTTTCGAAAATTTTTTGAAAATGTTTTAAGTCCTGTTCATAAACATTTTTGTGAATTTTTTATACCTTCCACTCCACAGAGGGCCAGACAGATCGATTTCCGGCCAAAAGTCCTTATTTGTATATTCTCAAAAAAATGTTTACCAGTTTGTTGGGCATATATAGAAGCAGGTTTTCTGAACTTATCTTTATGATCCAATTACACCCTTTCCTTTGACAGGTCTTCAAAGTTAAAAAAGTTGGTAAAAAAATGTTAAAAGTTGAGATACTTTTTTAATTTTGTTGCAAACTTCTATTGCTAATGTTTAACTGTTTTGTGTCAGTGGTTAAACCTTATATATAATCCTTTGTAACGAAAATAACATGGACAAATATAACTCATTTGCCTGTCAGCAATTCACGTTTTTTGTGAAAAAAGTTATAATTTTTTAGCTATTTACCTTGCGCCGAAAAAATCCTCAGCGATCCTCAGTTCGATACAATCGGTCTATATTTTTTTTAAGTAGAATGGATCCATATCTTTCGAAAAAAGTTGCCCAAACTTGCTCGAAATGATAAATCGCGAAATTACAGCTATATATGCAGTGGTCCGAGATTTTTTTTTTTTAAATAATTTAATCCAAAATAATGTTTTACGGCTTGAATAGTTTTTTTTATCGTCATAGAGTGCCTTAAGTGTAGGAAAAAAACATATCTACATTTCTAGTTTTTTTGTAGAATTATGGAAAATATAAGTTACACCATTTCCCATTAAATTCAAAGATTTTATATTGAATTTCCAAAATAAAAAAAGGAAATAATTTGTCGTCACCATTTCCAAAAGCTTTTCTGAAACTAAGTAAGTCATTTACACCATTTCCATATTTATATCAAAAATAAAAAAATATGTACAAAAATTATGTACGTAGATTTAACTTCAGACACTCTTAACACTTTTAAAACTAATTTTTAGTTAGATCAGACAATGTTAAATAATTTAGCCGCCATATTGTTTCCGCCATATTGAATTTTATCAGTTCGATTTTAAGATAATAGACCCGGAAATTTACTAGGCCACACTTTCAACCTCGAAATATTGTCTAGGACCCCATAAAGTATATATATTCATGATCTTCGATCGATTTTAAGACGATCTAGCGATGTCCGTCTGTCCGTCCGTCTGTCGGTATGTCTGTTGAAAACACACTAACTTTTGAATGACTTTACGGAGGCTCCTGAAGTTAGGCAGATATGTTAGGTATTTACCTGGTCAGGTTGGTATTGCAATTCAGCGAAATCGGACCAGTGGTTCAAAAGTTATAAGCAAAAGACTGAATTTCGGTAAGGGTTTTTCATGAATTTATGAGATAAAAAAACGCTAACTTTCGAAACGCAATTTTGAGGAGGCTGAAGCTTGGCATATATATTTGTCGTTCCCCTGGCATGGTTCGTATTGAATTTCAGCCAAATCGGTTTAGTAGTTCAAAAGTTATTAGCAAAACCTTGCATTTCAGATTAGTTTCACCTTAAATTCACGTGTTGAAAACCCGTTAAACATGTTTAAGAAACATTGGTAAGTCACAAAAATATTTTTGTCACTCAAAAATATTTTTAAAAACAAAAAAATACAGTCGAAAAAATTTTACAATTAAAAAAAAATTTTACACTCAAAAAAAAAAAAAAATTACTAAATTATTTTTTTTAGTTCTGTTTTTGTTATATATTGTTGGACTTTATATTTTATAACTGAAGTTTTTATTTATTTCGGTTTGAGTCCATATTAATTATTTCTGAGAAATAATTATTTTTGTTGTACAATGAGAAAATCTGAAAAAATTAATTGACAACACAGGCTAAGTCAATGGTTCCCAACCTTTGATTCTCGCCCCACTGGGGGGCAATTTGAAGGTTCCAGGGGGGGCAACGACCAAATTTTCAAGATTTTTTTAGTCAAATTAACCACAAAAACTATTTTTTTTTAGCAAAATTAACTACAGAAATTTTGTTAATTGTTAAAAGTTTTTACTAAAAACTCAGTTTAAATGCTTATTTTCAAAACCTTTGCTAAACCAGTAGTAATTTTTCATTAGAAACAAAAATTAGAAAAATTATTAAATTTTTCTTTAGTGTAGGGGGGACAAGGCAATTTTTTTAACTTAAAAGTGGGGCGTGACTTAAAAAAGGTTGGAAACCATTGGGCTAAGTGGAAATGTCGTCAGCTATCGGAAGAAGCCACCCTTCCTTCGTCAACACTCTTCGATTGTCACTGTAGGTGTGTAAGATTAAAATCAGCTATTTAAACGTACACAGAAAGAATTGAAAACTGATTTCAATTACTAAAACTGCTGATTCAATTACTTTAGTATTTGAAATTCCTCCGAGCACGAAAATGCTTGGACCAATTACTAAATTAATAGCTGAGTATTTGAATTGTTTTCAAATACTCGTTTTCCGTATTTGATTACTTTTTAATATTAGTTTTATATTTTTTTATTTAAAAAAAATTTACAGAAAATTGTTGTGAGATTTGGACCAAGGGCGCCAGAGTCTAAAGCACAAGACACAACCACTAGGCCACAGCCGTCTTAAATTATTAGCAAACTTTACTGATATTATACAAATGAATAAAATATACAAAAAAATGTTGCGTTTTAACATCTCTGTAAAAAAGAATCTATTTATAGAATCTGAAGCAACAAGCAGCGTTTTAACAACTCTGTAAATCTATTTATAGAATCAGACACACGTATATATACAATATAAAAAAAATGTTTTAGGTTTTATTAAAAAAAAAAAAAAATCAAGCATCTGTGGGGAATCGAACCAACGCTACAATGCATTTTAAGCACAACACTATACCACCAGGCTATCGCCGTACTTGCATGTTTTCGAACTTTATTCTTATTTAAGAACGAATAAGCAAAAGAAAAACAAATAAATCAAAAACTTCACACACTCTCACAATATTAGCATCTATTAATTGTATATGGGGCATTCCATGTGAAATCGGACACTTTGAAAAACTTTTTTTTTAGATTTTCCCAATATGTTTACAGTTTTTAGTACCCTTCGAAAACTCCTTCGTGATAAATTTTCATATTTTTTTGATGACCCATTCAAAAGATATCGAATTTTTAAAAATTGGCAATTTGTTCCTTTACTCAAAATTCTTTTAATCATAACTTCTTCAATAATGGTCCTAATTAATTTTTTTTTTTTTTAAATTTTTGTTTTTTTAAATACTTTCTAAAAAAAAATCCCAAAAAATTCTTAAAAGCGCTCTAGTATTCGATTTTTAAGTGTTAAAATTTAAATCTAATTTTTGAAAATGTTTTTACTCTTCGATTTTTTTGAAATTTTTTTGTGTAAAACTTCTATCAATTCTACAAATTTTTTGCCCAGGAAGATCGTGGGATAACGATTATTACTATTTTTTAAAATTTTTTTAAAAAATTTTATTGTAATTTTCCAATCTTAAAATCATTTCTACTGCTCCAATGGTGCGTCATAGAGGGGTCCTTTATAAGACCGACCCCCATTAATTTTAACGTCTTAACATTTCTTTAGAACAAACTAATACCCTATCTCCAATTTTTTTTTTTTTTTTTTTTTTTTTTTTTTTTTTAAACATTTTCTCTTAAAACACCTACCCTCTATCTTTAACTGTTAAGGCGGTCCCCATACAATTTTTTTTATTTTTTGTAAAGTTGTTTTATTTAATCAGCTTCTAACGGTCCAATGGTGCGTCCGAGAGGGGTCATTAGTGAGACCGACCCCCATTTATTTTTACCCTACAACATTTTTTCAAAACATACCTACGCCCTATCTCCACTCTCTAAGTAGGCTCCCATACAAAATTACATTTTTATAAAATTTGCTCTAACTGTTGTATGGGAGCCTACTTAGGGACTGGAGATAGGGCGTAGGTATGTTTTGAAAAAATGTTGTAGGGTAAAAATAAATTGGGGTCGGTCTCAATAATCACCCCTCTCGGACGCACCATTGGACCGGTAGAAGCTGATTAAATAAAACAAATTTATAAAAAATAAAAAAAATTGTATGGGGACCGCCTTAACAGTTAAAGATAGAGGGTAGCTGTGTTCAGAGAAAATGTTTGGACTAAAAAAATATTGTGGGTCAGTCATACATTTTGTTGCTCTAAGGGCACTATTTGGGCAGTTAGAGCGGTTGGAACAAATTTTAAAAAATGTCGTATTGTGTGGGAGCACCCTTAGAAATTGGAGATAGGGTATTAGTTTGTTCCAAAGAAATGTTAAGACGTAAAAATTAATGGGGGTCGGTCTTATAAAGGACCCCTCTATGACGCACCATTGGAGCATTAGAAGTGATTTTAAGATTGGAAAATTACAATAAAATTTTTTAAAAAAAATTTAAAAAATAGTAATAATCGTTATCCCACGATCTTCCTGGGCAAAAAATTTGTAGAATTGATGGAAGTTTTACACAAAAAAATTTCAAAAAAATCGAAGAGTACAAACATTTTCAAAAATTAGATTTAAATTATAAAACTTAAAAATCGCATACTAGATCGCTTTTGAGAATTTTTTGGGATTTTTTTTAGAAAGTACGTAAAAAAACAAAAATTTTGAAAAAAAAATTTGAAATTTGGACCATTATTGAAGAAGTTGTGATTAAAAGAAGTTTGAGTAAAGGACCAAACTACCAATTTTTAAAAATTCGATATCTTTTGAACGGGTCATCAAAAAAATCTGAAAATTTACCACAAAGAAAATCTAAAAAAAAAGTTTTTCAAAGTGTCCTATTTCACATGGAATGCCCCATATAGATGTTAGTGTCACACATATAGAAAACAAATTGTGGGTATTTATTTTGTTTTTGTTTTTCTTTGAAAAAAAAAAATCATAATTTGAGCATTAAAGTAATTGAAACCATTTCTATTTTTTGATTACTATGGGTAATTGAATTTTTATAGCTGAAAATGTTTTCTGTATTCATTAAGGCGAAAAAAATTACGAGAATTATATCACATTTCATCACCCATATGTTACGTTTAGCACGAACTTAATCAATCTATTTTTAACTTTTTCTAACACAATTGTGGCTTCTTCCGAAAGCTGTCGACATCTCTACTTAGCCTGTGTTGTCAATTAATTTTTTCAGATTTTCTCATTGTACAACAAAAATTATTATTTCTCAGAAATAATATGGACTCAAACCGATTTTTTTTTTTTTTTAAATTACTAAAAAAAAGTTGTTTTACTCAAAATAAAATATTTCTAATAAAAAATTATATTTTTTCACGTTAGAAAATTTACTATCACTTAAAAAAGACATTGTGGAGGGTATTCATAGATTCGGCCAAGTCGAATTTTACTTCTCTACTTGTTTTGTTTTGGAGTAGAAAATTATTTAAGCCAAATTCACAATGACGGAGTACTCTGAGTACTCGGAGTACTACAGTGGATTTTATTCCTTTCTCTTTCGCGCTTACACATTTTTTGTATAATGGTATCTCTATTTTTAGAGATGGTACTCTGTAGTACAGAGTACTCCGACATTGTGTCGGAGCCTTTAAAATTAAAAAAAAAATAATTCATTAGATCACAGTGCACTGATAGAAATTTGTACATGACAATAATGAAAATCTACATTAATGTTATGAAAAATGACGTTAAAAATGAACCTATGCAGGGTTTCATTGAATTAATGAAATAGGTATCATAAAATGTAATTGCAAGAACAAGTTTCATTAAATTAATGAAAATTGTTCATACAAAATATAAATTGTATTTTATGAAAATTTTTCATTACTTAAATGAAAAAAGTTTTTTATATTTATGAAATACTTTCATTGAATAAATCCTACTTTTTGTTTTTGAAATAAAATACTTTCATTGAATAAATGTTACTTTTATTTTTAAAATGAAATAAATGTATAAACTTGTAAAGATCTTTTTATAGAATTAAAAATAATAAAAAATGGGTTTCACTTAGTTTCTCGCACAAAATTTTACTCCAACCTTAAATTGTAATACATAATTAAAACCACGAACTAATATTAAACAGCACAAATTTAGTAAATATAAAATTAATGTTTTATTTTTTTTCCAATTTCATAAAAAAAAGTCTGAAAAAATCACAAAATAAGTTAAAAAACACTTTCACATATTTTTTATTTTATCTATAGATTTCACTCAGTTTTCTCACACAAAATTTTACTATAACAATTACTTTTAATACGTACGTAAAACGAAAAATTATTAAAAACAACGCGAGTTTAATAAATACTTATAAATAATCAACAACATTTCATTTTTAATTTCGTATAAAAATTAAAAAAAAATCACGCTCTGATCAGCTGTTTTTTGCGCGCGTAAACTAACAGACTAAACAGACGCGACACGACAGGTGTCAAAAAACAGCAAATTTTGTAAACAAAACTTAATGACATTTTTTAATGAAACTACGAAGTCTAATGAATCGAAATTAATGAAAATGTTGCACAATATGTATGAAATTTCATTCGGCATATAAAATATTTCATTGTTGTAATAAAACAACGTTAATGAATTCCATTCATTAGTGATATGAAGCGTTTTTCTATCAGTGTGGATAGTTCCGGGATGTGTAACGAAATGGGTAGAGCTGTGATATGTTCTGTAACATGTTCTGTAACATGTTACTATTGAACCGGAACGGGTTTTTTTCCTAAGGATCATGTCCAGTGACATTTCACTAGTGATATATCCGGGTCTGCGACATATTCTAACAAAAGTGACTCGTATTTTTATATGAAAGGCGTCGAGTTTGTGATAGGTTTTTTGATGTCACGTTACTTATCAAGGTCCTATCACCTTTCCGGCAAGATTGATTAACGGATATCAAGGCCCCCCTCGAGACCTTGAATTATCACCCAAATATTTCCGATAAGAATACACTTTTTTGTTGCTCTGATCTATAACGATAGTATTGTGATTGTTGTGGTGAAGGTGTACTAAATACATAGATAACAAATTATTAGTTGTTGTTGTCGTTATTATTTAAGTATATGAAATTGTATTGTATATTATGAGAGTATAACGGCACATTACATACAAACATGTAGATTAAGATCACTGACAAAAAGAAAATAATCTTTATATGTACATTATGATTTTTCTTTTTTTAACTTTTTTTTATTAAAACTTTAGGATAAACGATCAAATAATTTTAGTCTTTGTTCAGACTACGGCGAGCGAGCAATGCTTTGGAAAAATCAATTTCTTTTTTAAAACGGTGGAAATGGAAAATATAAAAACTTGAAAAAAAAAAAAATCGGGATTATAAAAAAATATATTGGAAAAATAAAGTGAAAATTAAATAGAAAAAATCTTCAACGGCGGGGAAATGTGAATTAATTAAATGTAAAAGAAGTTTTGAAAGGGATTTGAAGTAAAAACAACAATTTTAAAAAAGAAATTTGAAAAAAACCATCATTAACAACAAAAATTAGGCAAAATGACAAAAAACTTAAGTATTTTAATAAAAATAATTACAAACTTTTAAGAATTAAAAAAAATAATGAAATAACAATAGAAAAATTAACTAAAAAAGTGAATTTCAGCAAAATTTATTAAAAAAAGGTTTTTTTTTTTCAAAATTTATAAATTTTTCCAAAAAACCCCAAAGTTTTTATTAGATTTTTAACAAAAAAGTGTTTCATTTCCAAAACGTTTCACTTGGAATTGTAAAGAAAAAAAATTCATATTATTTAAATAGTCTATTGTGTAAAAAAAAATAAATAAAAAACGAACTTCAAATAATACAATAAAATAAAGAAAGAAAAATTTTTATAGAATCAAAAAATCACAAAAAATAAACCCGCCGTAACCAAATAAAGTGTATGACATAAAAAAAGAAACCAAGATATATATAAAATCTAAATCTTAAGCTCGCTCTGGTCTCCAAAATGTATTCATAAATTTAATAACCACAAAAAAAATTATAATAATAATTTGAATCAAATTGAATTTAATCAAAAATAACAGACATTTAATTTCAAGAGTGTGTTTTTTTTTCAAAAAAAAAAAAAAAAAAAATTCTATTACACAGTGCCTCTAAACTTTAACGTCATCATCCTTAGAATTATTCAGTCTATTGTTATTTCATTTTTTCGCTGATTTGTGTTTTTTTTTGTGTGTGTGTGCCGTTCTTTAAAAACGTCAAATCCAAATCAAATTACAATTAATTTTCATTTATGTCACGATGAAATTAAAAAAAGAATCTGTATTTAGAGTATAAAGAATAAACAAATAAAAAAAAAAAATCTAAAAAGATCTCCGAAAACTATTTTTCATGATAATTTAATTCGAATCAAAATAAATTTGTTTCATTTTATCTAATTGAACAAATTAATTAATTTCATAATTAAGTTTAATTAATCTAAATAAAGTGCTTTAAAAACGTGTTAGAAAATAATTTTTCCATCAAAATGGGAGGAGCTGAAGAAGTTGGTACGGAAACGGTTTATATGCCGCAACCTTCAAGATTTGATGAATTTTGTATACGTCGTGGTATAAATCCGAATTTGATTATGTTGAAAATTACATTATTTGTAATGTATGGAGGTAAGTTTAAACAAATTTTATTTACTATTAAACGCCCTTTGAAGTGCAATTGCTTACACTCAAAAGAAAAACTCTGTCAAAAAATCTGTAAAACGACTTTCAATTTGATTTAAAAAACTTTCAGCAGGTTTTTCTGCTAAAATGAATATTTTAACTAAAATCTCTGACATTCAGTTTTTGAAAATAACAGAAATTTTACTGCGTTGTTACTGATTCTGTTTGCTGAATTTCAAAATATTTTCAACAGTTTTTTTTTTTTAATTATACAGAAATAGTTTGCTGTCATTCTTTTTTAAAGAAAATTTCTAATTGTAATTTTTTTTTTTCCAAATTGTTAAATATACATATTTTTGAACGTATTTTTAGCAGATTATTTTGTAATTTTACAGAAATAGTTTGCTGTCATCCTTTTTCAATAAAACTTTCTTAATTTTTTTTTTATACCCTCCAACCACAGTATGAGGGTATACTCACTTTGTCATTCCGTGTGTAACGCATCGAAATATCGGTCTAGGACCCCATAAAGTATATATTTTATTGATCAGTGATCGATTCTAAGACATTCTAGCGATGTCCGTCCGTCCGTCTATCCGTCTGTGGAAGACGCGATACAGTCCAAAATAAAAGTGCTAGACTCCTGATATTTGGCACATATATGTCTTATGTTCATAGGCTGGTTAAGTTCGGAGATGGGCTAAATCGGACGAGGGGGAAAAAAGTTCCCCCTTGAAGAAGTAAACTAACCCATGAAAAAAGATACCTTTTTAAAGGTTTATTGTTAAACAAATGAAACATTTTTATATATGGTTTGAATTGAGAAAGGTGTGAAAGAAAAATTTATTTTTCTAAAAATTTAAGACATCCTGGTTTGTTTTTTTACTAGTTTCATATAATCCAGTTATTATAATCATCAGAAAAACTTTTAATGTCAAATTTATTCAGTTAATAGTCAATTATATTCTATATGTGAAAATTATTAACAGATCGCAGCCGCCAGGGATTGAACCCATGATCTGTAATGTTTTTGCTATTAACTGCCTCTTAGGTACGATCACTCCAGACCGATACGCTAATTGTAAGTTGGCTGTTAAGCAAGTATCAACTAAATCATGGTTTTTCAATTCTTGAAGGTGAAATTGCATTATGGTGAATAAATTCGATTTTTTAGTAATCATCATTCGTCCTCCTCTCCTTCATTTTTAGTTTTGTAAAAGTTCAAAGTCTTGGACTTGGAAGCAGGGGATTTGAAAATGACTTTTTTTCGGTCCGCCCCCTTTTGTGGGCGTGGATATTAGTAAATAATTTATATAATGATGAAAGTGTATATCTTTTGTACAAAAAGCATAGTAATAAAATTTGTAAACATTTTTGACCAGAGAGAAGGTGTCCCCAAGGACCCCCGACAAGCCCCCCCCCCCCCAAAAAAAAAGCCCCTGCAATTTTTTATACCATCCACTATAGTGATAGAGGGTATATATAAGTTTGTCATTCCGTGTGTAACACCTCGAAATATTGGTCTAAGACCCCATAAAGTATTATATTCATGATCCTCGTTTGATTCTAAGACGATCTAGCGATGTCCGTCCGTACGTCCGTCTGTCCGTCTGTCTGTCTGTTGAAAACACGCTAACTTTTGAAAGACCTTACGGCTTCTGAAATTTGGTATATGTGTTGGGCATTTACCTGGTCAGGTTGGTACTGCAATCCAGCGAAATCGGCCCAGTGTTTCAAAAGTTATTAGCAAAAGAGTGAATTTCGGCAAGGGTTTTTCACGAATTTACCAGATAAAAAACACGATAACTTTCTAAAGGCAATTCTGAGAATGCTAAAGCTTGGCATATATATTTGTCGTTCCTTTTGGCTGTTTGGTATTGAATTTCAGTCAAATCGGTCCAGTGGTTCAAAAATTATTAGCAAAACCGTAAATTTCAGATTCGTGTTGAAAACCCATATGACGCAATAT
Source organism: Pegoplata infirma (assembly GCA_963921195.1). Taxonomy (NCBI): domain Eukaryota; kingdom Metazoa; phylum Arthropoda; class Insecta; order Diptera; family Anthomyiidae; genus Pegoplata; species Pegoplata infirma. The sequence continues at coordinate 100,774,641 of OY992537.1, forward strand.
ATAATTTAACATGAGCTCGTGTCTATTTTTATACAATTTTATACGAAAAATGGTTTCATAAGATTTGATCGAATATTATCTAATAATATCAGTTTATATAACATTATATCGAATTTGATACGAGTTTTGGTCTAATCCAATGATATAAAATTATATCCAATTATATTAAAATTTATACAATTTTATAAATCGGATGATTTTTTTGTTTTTAATAAAAAGTTGAAAAATTAAAATAATAAAAATTAGTTGTTCTTGAAAAAAGCTTAGAAAAATTTCAAAAAATGGAGTCATGTTAAATTTTATATAAACCACTTAGAAAATATTCTCATGAAAAGTTTGTCCTTGGAAAAACTTAGAAAAATTAAAAAAAATGGAGTCATATATAATTTTATATAAAACACTTAGAAAATATTTGCGATAAAAAAATGGTCCTTGAAAAAAACATTTTAAAGATGGAGTCATATAAAATTTTATATAAAACACTTAGAAAATATTCGTGATAAAAAAGTGGTGCTTGGAAAAAACTTAGAAAAATAAACAAATATGAAGTCATATGAAATTTTTTATAAAACACGTTGCAAATATTTTCGATAAAAATATGTTCTTGGAAAAAACTTAGAAAAATTAAAAAATAATGGAGGCATATAAAATTTTATATAAAACACTTAGAAATTTGGAATGATGCATGGGACCAGATGTTGCAACATATAATTATGTATGGCGATATCTTAAAAAAATCGCACATCAAAATTTATTATATAAATTTATCTCGCAAGACATAGTGTCACACATGATCATATATGAAATAATATGACTATATAAAAGTATATAAGATCATATTAAATTATTTTTACTCGGGAAGTCACAAAAATATTTTACAACGCATTTTTGTCACTCAAAAATATTTTTACACTAAAAAAAAAAAAATACACTCGAAAAAAATTTTACACTCAAAAAAATTTTACACTCAAAAAAAAATTTAGTAAATAATTTTTTTTTTTTTTCAAAAATTGGTTAAATTTTTTTTTTTTTTACACAAAATAAAATATTTCTAATCAAAAATGTTATTTTTTCACTCTAGAAAATTTACTATAACTTAAAAAGGGCATTGTGGAGGGTATTCATAGATTCGGCCAAGTCGAATGTAACTTTTCTACTCGTTTTTTTTAATTTTTTTTACGTTGGAGGGTATACAAAATTCGGCACAGCCGAATTTAACACTCTCACTAGTTTTTTTTTTCAAAGTGATAATTTTTTTCGTTCTTCTTGGGACTAATATAGTGTTTATAAACCGGTTAGCCGAAAAACCGGTTGTTTCCTAAAATTTCGTTTTTTTTTGCAAACCGGTTAACCGGAATTGAAGATTTCCGGTGCACCGAAAACCGGTTTTTTTCTGTCGGTTAACCGGTTTTTTAAATACATTCAAAACGGAATATTTTCGCAAATATTAAGTGTTTACACTTATTTTTTTATGATATTTTCAGAATTTCGTTGAAAACACATTCAAAATCCGCGAAAAAGAACGTCTAAAATATTTTTTGTCTTCAAGAAATAATTTTCTAGATAGGAATTTTTTTCCGAAACTGATAAAAATTTGAAATACTCACCGTTGTCAGCGTTTTTTTTGAATATTTCATGAAAAACTTAATAAGTGACTGTTAACCAGATACTAAAATCCCTGTTAATGGCGAAAATGTTAATAAAAGAAAGTAAACACTAGACTAATAACACTGTGCTCGAATTTGACACTTTTTTTTACAAGTTGGTTACCCTACTGGTAAAGTTAATTCGAATGGTGCTAGCCATTTTTAGCCGTCAGCGCTCATATTCGCTATTTAAAATGTTGATGGTCAAGTCATAGAGTAAAAATAGTAAGAGTCGTAATGGGAAAAAGTATTGTGAAAACCTTGTTATGAACTCCGATTATCTCAAGGAAGAAAACTTTTTTTCTTCAGTTCCTTTTGAATGTATTCGTTTATTTATCTTTTTTTCTTCGGTTCCTTTTGAATGTATTCGTTTATTTTTTGTTTTTTCTTCGGTTTCTTTTGAATGTATTCGTTTTTTCCTTCAATTCCTTTTGAATGTATTCGTTTTTTTCCGTTTTTCTTCGATTTCCTTTTGTGTGTATTCTGGTTTTCACTCCCGAGATAATCAGAGTTTACGGCTAAAAATCAAATTTCGAAAAGGAAAGGTTTTTCACCCATTAATCCTCTTACTATTTTTACTCTATGGTCAAGTACAATAAAAACGATATTTTTAAACTTTAGCGATAATTTTTAAATTTAAACCATTCAAGTCTGTTTAATTAACATAACAAACCATAATACGGTTAATTTTTTTTTCGCGAAAAAATTTTTTGTTCGCGTAAAATCTTTATTTTCGTGAAAAAATTGGTTCAATACAAATATTTTTGTGAGGATGTTTATTCTGGCTCGAGGTCATTATTTTCTTTACTAATTAAAACCATGATATTCTCATAGCATAATTTTCAAGAAAATTATTTTTTGTTTTAAATTTATTTATGTTGGTCATTTTTGCAAGACTTAATCGACACGTGTTTCGGAATTTGTCAGATTCCATTGTCAAGATTATTTAGCAAAAATAGAAACGATTTACTACAAAGTAGCAAACGAGTCTAATGACAAATCGTTTGTGCACAAACTAAAGTATTAATACATATTCGACTCTATCCACAATGTGAATTAGAAAGACGAAGAAATTGTACTATACTAGTAAAGCAACGATTGTCAATAACCAACAAAATATTTAAAACATTTTACATACGATAGTCCATTGGACTACAACAACATGTTTTTTGTTGTTGTGAATGAAATTATACCATATTAGGTCTATTCATCACTATGGCGTGCCAACCATTATGTTCAAATTCTGATTAATTTTTATTAAAAAATAAAAATTGTTTTATTCGACCTTTAAAATATTATATTATGTGAGGATGTTTATTCTGGCTCGAGGTCATTATTTTCTTTACTAATTAAAACCATGATATTCTCATAGCATAACTTTCAAGAAAATTATTTTTTGTTTTAAATTTATTTATGTTGGTCATTTTTGCAAGACTTAATCGACACGTGTTTCGGAATTTGTCAGATTCCATTGTCAAGATTATTTAGCAAAAATAGAAACGATTTACTACAAAGTAAACTATTTTTAGTTTGATTTGAATTTACGACAGCCGTCTGGAAAAGCTAGTTCGTGTACACTGACTCCCATTGTAATATCAATTTTTTTTATAATATTTAGACAATTGCTGAATGTTTATTATATAAACTCTATTAAATATTCAAAAAAAAAAAAAATATTCGCGGAAATTTTTTTTCGCGATTTTTTTTTTTGCAAATTTTTTTTTCCAAATTTTTTTTATTTTGCTATTAATTATGAAAATGAGTAGAATACAATACATAACAGAAACAAAATTTTTCGAAATTTTTTTTTTCGCGGAAATTTTTTTTTTTTAATTTTGCGTGTCGTCTCTAAAAGTGAACATTGAGATGTTTTGAGTGCTGATAATTCTTATTAAGCTTTCTATTTTCGATATATACACAGAGTTTCAACAAATTTCTTATCGCGATCCAGCAAATTTTATTAGATGATATTTTAAGATAGTATTTTAGCTTATATATTCCACATCAAACTTTTGTAGAGACACAACGTTTTTTTACTTATTTAAGTTTTTGTGAAAAAACTCCACTTGCTAAAAAAAAAACTGAAAAAAGGCTGAAAAACATATGAAAAAGGGCATTATGGGAGCCCCCTTAGTAAGAGGAGATACGGGGTGCGTATGCTAAAAAAAAGTTGTGGGAAAACAAGTAGAAAAGTTAAATTCGACTTGGCCGAATCTATGAATACCCTCCACAATGCCCTTTTTAAGTTATAGTAAATTTTCTAACGTGAAAAAATAACATTTTTGATTAGAAATATTTTATTTTGTGTAAAAAACCTTTTTTTTACTAATTTTTGAAAAAAAAAAAAATAATTTACTAAATTTTTTTTTTGAGTGTAAAATTTATTTTGAGTGTAAAATTTTTTGGAGTGTATTTTTTTGTTTTTTAGTGTAAAAATATTTTTGAGTGACAAAAGTTATAAGCAAGCGAGTGAATTTCGGCTAGGGTCTTTCGTGAATTTACGAGCTTAAAAATCCTCTTACCTTCTGAGGCTGTTGAAGCTTATGCATATGTCGTTTCCCTGATCTGATTTGTAAAAAATTTCAGTAAAATCGGTTGAGTGGTACAAAAGTTATTAAGAAAACCGTAAATTTCAGATTGGTTCCACCTTAAATCCATGTTTTGAAAAAAAAAAACGGTTAAACAAGCTTTAAAAACATTGGTAAGTCAGAAAAAAAATTTTACAAAGTATTTTTGTCACTCAAAAACATTTTTACACTAAAAAACAAAGAAATGACACTCGAAAAAAATTTTGCACGTAAAAAAAAATTACACTCAAAAAAAATTTTGTTATTATTATTTTTTTTTCAAAAATTACAAAAAAACAAGTGAGAGTGTTAAATTCGGCTGTGCCGAATCTTTTATACCCTCCAAAATGTTAAAAAAGTAAAAAAAAAATGTCAGGGGCGTTGTTTTTGTTTTTTTTTGGGGGGGGGGGGGGGGTGATGGGGGTCAGTGGGGGACTTTGAGAACACCTTCCCATCGCGCAAAATATACCAAATTTTTAATTTATTTTACAAAAATACAAAAAAACATGTAAAAAAAGTGTATTTTTTCAAAGGTTGGTTCAGTTTTTCAAGGCGGAACTATTTTCCCCCTGGCCCGATTTTGCACAATCACGAACCTAACCTGCCTATGAACATGAGACATATTTGTGCCAAACTTCAGGAGTCTAGCTGTTTTATTTTGGACTGTATTGTGTTATCTACAGACAGACGGACGGACGGACGGACGGACGGACAGACGGACATTCACAGAATGTCTTAGAATCGATCATGGATCAATAATATATATACTTTATGGGATCCCCGACCTATATGTCGATGCGTTACAAACGGAATGACAAAGTGAGTATAACCCCATACTGTGGTTGGAGGGTATAAAAAGAAATGACACTCGAAAAAAATTTTACACGCAAGAAAAAATTTACACTCAAAATAAAGTTTAGTATTTTTTTTTTTATTTTTTCCAAAAATTACTAAAAAAAGTTTTTTACTCAAAATAAAATATTTCCAATCAAAATTGATAATTGTTTTTTCATGTTAAAAAATTTACTATCCTTGAAAAGGGCATTATTCGTAAATTCGACCAAGTCGAATATAAATTTTGCACTTCTTTTTTTCAATATTCTTACTTTTTGTTAATATCTATTAGATTTTCATCCAATATAAGCGATAATGTAAATTAATGATATATAAATTAATTTAAATTAGTTTGATTTTATAATTAATTATGTGTTTATCTTGTTAAAATTTAAAGTCATGCTTAATTTCTATTCAAAACATTTTAATAACGAAGAAAAAACAAAAACATTTTTTTTTTAATTGCCATTGACCATCAAGTGTCTGTACAATGTATTTGTCGGTATATAAAAGTGAATTTGTTTAATGTCATTTCCTTTATGGAATTAAGAACAATACAAATTTATGTACAGTTAACACTAAAAGTGAGTGATCACTTTTTAAAATAGATTCAAAAAGTGGTTCTGAGTAGATTGGCATATTTGAAGAGTGGTTTTAGGACCAATGTCATATACCAATCTCTTAAGGGCAACACAACCTATAGCACACAAAGATGTACCTTCTTGATGTAAATGAAATGGATTCATCATTTTGTTTTCATTTAATGCCTTTATGATACTTGCTTTTTTCAAGTTACTTGTTGCTGCATTTATTAGGGTTTTTCTATGAGAATTTTGATAAATTCAAATTTTTGGTTGAAGTTATCGAAATTTTTATAGAAAAACCCTAATAAATGCAGCAACAAGTAACTTGAAACAAGCAAGTATCATACGCACTTAACCAATGAAAGAATTCGTAAGCTTATTAAAATATCATGCATATGGGAAAAAATTTCATAAATTTGGCTTCATTAGATTTCGTAGTTTCAATAAAAAATTTCATTAAATTTTGTTTATAAAACTTGTTGTTTCTTGGACACCTGTCGTGTCGCGTCTGTTAAGTCAGTTGTTAACGCGCAAAATGTAGACAAATAGAAACAGCAGATCAGAGCGACCCAAATTTATTTTGTGATTTTTTTAGACTTTTTATACGAAATTAACAATGAAGTGTGATTGATTGACTATATGTTTAGTAAAATTCACATTGTTTTAAATTATTTTGTGTTCTTTACGTTTTAAAATTTAAGGATATAGTAAAATTTTGTGTGAGAAAACTGATTGTGAGTGAAATCTATAAATGTGTAAGTGTATTTTTCTAACTTGTTTTTGTGATTTTTTCAGACTTTTTATACAAAATTTAAAACAAAACGTAGATTAAAAGTTTTATATTTACTAACAATAAGATCCGCGCTGTTTTATATTATTTCGTGAAATGTGAAAGTGTTTTTTTTCTACCACTTACCTACTGCTATTTAATCACATTTAATAAATAGGTTCATGAATAGGTTCATGAAAAACTTCATAAAATGTTTCAAACAAGTTCTACGAATATTTTCATTATTTTGTGAGGATGTTTATTCTGGCTCGAGGTCATTATTTTCTTTACTAATTAAAACCATGATATTCTCATAGCATAATTTTCAAGAAAATTATTTTTTTTTGTTTTAAATTTATTTATGCTGGTCATTTTTGCAAGACTTAATCGACACGTGTTTCGGAATTTGTCAAGATTACATTGTCAAGATTATTTAGCAAAAATAGAAACTATATACTACAAAGTAGCAAACGATTCTAATGACAAATCGTTTGTGCACAAACTAAAGCATTAATACATATTCGACTCTATCCACAATGTGAATTAGAAAGACGAAGAAATTGTACTACACTAGTAAGTAACGATTGTCAATAACCAACAAAAATATTTAAAACATTTTACATACGATAGTCCATTGGACTACAACAATATGTTTTTTGTTGTTGTGAATGAAATTATACCATTATTAGGGCTATTCATCACTATGGCGTGCCAACCATTATGTTCAAATTCTGATTAATTTTTATTAATAAATAAAAATTGTTTTATTCGACCTTTAAAATATTATATTTTGTGAGGATGTTTATTATGGCTCGAGGTCATTATTTTCTTTACTAATTAAAACCATGATATTCTCATAGCATAATTTTCAAGAAAATTATTTTTTTGTTTTAAATTTATTATTAAGTCTTGCAAAAATGACCAGCATAAATAAATTTAAAACAAAAAAAAAATAATTTTCTTGAAAATTATGCTATGAGAATATCATGGTTTTAATTAGTAAAGAAAATAATGACCTCGAGCCAGAATAAACATCCTCACAAAATATAATATTTTAAAGGTCGAATAAAACAATTTTTATTTATTAATAAAAATTAATCAGAATTTGAACATAATGGTTGGCACGCCATAGTGATGAATAGCCCTAATAATGGTATAATTTCATTCACAACAACAAAAAACATATTGTTGTAGTCCAATGGACTATCGTATGTAAAATGTTTTAAATATTTTTGTTGGTTATTGACAATCGTTACTTACTAGTGTAGTACAATTTCTTCGTCTTTCTAATTCACATTGTGGATAGAGTCGAATATGTATTAATGCTTTAGTTTGTGCACAAACGATTTGTCATTAGACTCGTTTGCTACTTTGTAGTATATCGTTTCTATTTTTGCTAAATAATCTTGACAATGGAATCTTGACAAATTCCGAAACACGTGTCGATTAAGTCTTGCAAAAATGACCAGAATAAATAAATTTAAAACAAAAAAATAATTTTCTTGAAAGTTATGCTATGAGAATATCATGGTTTTAATTAGTAAAGAAAATAATGACCTCGAGCCAGAATAAACATCCTCACAAAATATAATATTTTAAAGGTCGAATAAAACAATTTTTATTTATTAATAAAAATTAATCAGTATTTTCATTATTTTCATGAAAGTTTTCATTTAAAGGAACTTTAGTGACACCAGTTTCATTTTCAATAATGAAACCTGTCTTCGCTTGAAAACGTGAGTAATTTTTCATTAAGCTTACATCAATTTTCATAACTTTCAATAAATTTATTTATTTCAGTGTAGGGTAAAAAAATTTTATAGTGTTCACTTACTTTTAAAGTCGACTGTTTATTTGTAAAACTAGGTTGAAATTTACCCTCCAATTTCAAACCGCAAAATAGTCAGTTTACTTTACACAAACACACACACATACGCATTTGATATTAGAATAGATATTTATCTCCAGCTTAATTTTAAGACAAATGACGGTCACTTGGTTAGTTATACGATACATAGTAAACTACTAACTAGTATGGTGTAGTTTAATTTAATACAAACTAATTTTAGTTTTAGTACAATATACAACAATCTTAATATTAGTTGATTGTTGTGTAGATTTAATATACTCGTAGTATATGAAGAATATGTTCGTGATTTTTAATGCAATTTAAATGGGGCATTCCAAATAAATTTAGACGAAAAATTTTTTAAATTAGCTGTCAAAAAATTAAAAAAAAAATACACTTGAAGATATAAATTTGTCATTTCGTTTGTAACTTATCGAAATATTGATTTAGGGTTTATGATTATCAAATGATTTAAAGCGATGTCTGGCTGTCTGCCTGTCTGTCTGTCTGTCTGTCTGTGAAAAGTCGTTTTTGTACGATACTAAGAGTTTTTGGAACCCGGCTTGAATGCCAACATATTTTTAGCCTTTCTTGACAGATAAAGTTAAAATTTGGTAGAAATCGGTTGAATCGATCAAAAGTTATAATTGAAAACGTAACAAGTAGAAAAGTTAAATTCGACTTGGCCGAATCTATGAATACCCTCCACAATGCCCATTTTAAGTGATAGTAAATTTTCTAACGTGAAAAAAATAAAATTTTTGGTTATAAATATTTTATTTTGTGTAAAAAAACTTTTTTTTAATAATTTAAAAAAAAAAAATAATTTACTCATTTTTTTTTGAGTGTAAAATTTTTTTTGAGTGTAAATTTTTTTTAGTGTATTTTTTTTTGTTTTAGTGTTAAAATATTTTTGTGTGACAAAAATACCTTGTAAAATATTTTTTTGACTTACAAATGTTTTTAAAACATGTTTAACGGGTTTTCAACACGTGAATTTAAGGTGAAACTAATCTGAAATTTACGGTTTTGCTAATAACTTTTGAACCACCGGACCGATTTCGCTGGAATTTAAAACGAACCGGTCCAGAGGAACGGTAAATATATATGCCACACTTCAGCACCCTCAGAATTGCTGTTCGAAAGTTACCGTGTGTTTTACCTCGTAAATTACAGAAAAATCCTTGCCGAAATTCACTCATTTGCTTATAACTTTTGAACCACTGGACCGATTTCGCTGGCTTGCAATACCAACCTGACCAGGTAAATGTCTAACATATATGCCAAACTTCAGGAGTCTCCGTAAAGTCTTTCAAAAGTTAGCGTGTTTTCAACAGACAGACAGACGGACGGACGGACGGACATCGCTAGATCGTCTTAAAATCGATCAACGATCATGAATATATATACTTTATGGGGTCCTAGACCAATATTTCGAGGTGTTACAAATGGAATGACAAACTTATATATACCCTCTATCACTAGAGTGTAGGGTATAAAAAAGGTCTTGAAGAAAAATAACACTACTGAACATTATGAAAAAAAAAAACTTGATGCGAATGGGACGCGACCTTACACAGTTAACAGCAATTGTTCTAGTGATCACAAATCTTGTCTACAAACTTTCCTATCCCATCAGGTTTTTGAGAAAATTGAGGTCAAACCGATGTGATAGTTACTTGTTACTAACAAGGAAAGTCTTTCACAGGGCACCCACAGATTGTCCTGAAACTTTAATATGGAAATGAGGGGGAAAAAATAAGAGCTACCTGTTTTTTCTTAGCTGCACAATCTCAAATTTAAAAAAGGGTTGCCACTTATGAAAAACTAAGGGCTTTCGAGAAAATTCGTATAAAAGCTGGACTAATAGGAATTTCGCCAAACGAAAAAATACGGGTCAGCTTAATTTTGATAGAGATTATTTTATATGATTTTGGTGGTCGTACGTACATACATCTCCATATAAACTTCCCCAACGATTATATATTTTTGAAAATAACGAACTTAATGATGCCGAGCTTGGACACGACCGATACACCATTGGATAGGCCTTCAAAAACCCATTCGACCTGTATAAAATGTTCATATAGTTTCTTTTGAAGAAATTGGAAAAATCCTCAAAAAACGAAAAAATCCCGTTTTTCCCCCTCCCCTTTGACCCGCTAAATGTGAGATTGGGCAGCTATAAAAAACAAGTAACTCTTATTTTGCTCCCCTCTTTCCTATATGCAAGTTTCAGGACAATCGGCTGGTGCCCTGTGAAAGACCTTCCTTTTAAGTCGTGGTTAAAGCTTAAACATTGCTCTTAAGGATGCTGACCTCATTTGGTCAGTTGCACTAACCTTTAGGGCAAAAATTTTCTCTCAATGATGTCTTATTCCCAAAAACCGATTTTCTCCGCTGCAAGTTATATGAAAAAAAAACTTTATGCGAATGGAACGCCATCTTTTACTCGTGATTACAATCATTCTCCTGGTCTCCAAATTTTTTTATTACATCAAATTTTTGAGAAATTTTAAATACAAAAAATCGCGTTTTCGGACATATTTGACAACTCATAGCGGATGAACCCGATGTGCTAACGACAATAAAATAAGTCAAGGGTAAAACTAACAAGGGAAGTATCTCAACCCTTATGAACCAATTTGCCCGAAACTTAAAATATATAAAAAAGAAACGATTTTAAGGTTGGGTTGTCTCGGCTTATCGCCCATATCAGTGTTTCAAAATTTCTTTGTCCCCTTATGAAACAATGTGGACCTCCGGGAAAATTTCGATAACTCCCGAACTAACAGGAATATCCTCTAGAGCAAAAAGACGTGTCGACTTAAATTTAATAAAGATTATTTCGTATTCATATGGACATCGTAGTGTTATGGCTTCATATAAATACCCCCCAAAATTTACACATTTTCAAAAAAAAGGATTTAACGAAGCCAAACTTTAACAAGGTTATGCCACCGTTGAATATACATTAAAAAAACTTTCGTCTTATATGTAAGTAAATATCATATAGTTTCTTAAAAATAAATGACTGAAAATTCAAAAAAAAAACGATTTTTTCGCCATTTTTTGACCCATGTTTTGAACGCCTAAATCCCCGAAGTGGCCGTTATGCCGAGACACCCCAACCTTAGAATTGTCTCTTTTATATCATGGTTGGTTACCGTTACCCTTATTATACCGTTACCGATTCAAAACCCTTTCAAATCGAATACCGTTACCGTTACCGATACCGCTAAAAATATTTTTAAAATACCGTTACCCTTACCGTTATCGTTATAATTATTAGAAGTTACCGGTATTGTACCGGTATTCAAAATTTTACCTGTTTTAAGGGATTTTAACGAACAAAAAAATAAAATCAAATTGCTAACATAATTTTTAATTTATAATTTGCAAATTATCATAAAATAAATGACAAAAATAATAATCCTATCAAATCTATACTGGTTTTTGGGTCTATAAAATATTTTTAGCTTTCAGTTCTATCTTTTTTCAAATTTTTAACTAAATTAATAATACCGGTACGTACCGGTTTGGTTGGTTCGGTACCGGTACATACCGTTACCGAAACGATTTGAAAACACTTACCGTTACCTTTACCGAAATAAATAAAAATTAGATACCGTTACCGTTACCGTTACCCTTACCGTTATTCGTTTCGGTAACCAACCTTGTTTTATATATATTTTACGTTTCATGCAAATCGGTTCATAAGGGTTGAGATACTTCCCTTGTAAGACATTGCTCTCTAAGATGTATTACTCATTTGACCATTCGCTTTAACCGCTTTATTTTCCCCAAAAAATGTTTTTATCGTTCTGGGGAATAGCACATCATTAAAAGACAATTGGTGCTCAAAAGGGTTAAGACGTCTGACCAAATGAGTTTAGAATCTTAAAGAGTGATGTTTAGGCTTTGCCCTTGACTTATTTTGAAGTAGCTATCACATCGGGTCCATCCGCTATAAGTTTCCAAAAATACCTAAAACGTAGATTTTTTTGAACTTTGACCACAATTTTCATATAAACCGTATGTAATGGAAAAGTTTGAAGACCAAATTTGTGATCACTAGACCAATTGTAATTAACTGTGTGAGGTCGTGTCCCCGTCGCATCAAGTTTTTTTTAAATGTTCAGTAGTGTAATCTTCCAAATTTAAACGGAATCGAACCCTTTTTACTTTAGTCCTTATACAAACAAACCACCCTCAAATATACACATAAATTTCAAAAAATACACAAAAACACTGAAATGAATAAATATTGTTTAAAATTGAATTCTTTATAAATTTTATAACTGAAAATATGCATAATCCTTTATTATTTTACATTTCCGAATTAAGCGCCGCTGGATTGGGTACTTCGGCCACTGTGCCCTGGTCCGATTACATCCATTTAGAAGTTTACCAGCCTATGAACACAAGACACATTCTTACCTAATTTCGGTGGTCTAGATATTTTTTGTTTGGACTGCAGTGTGCTTTCCACAGACGGACTGACAGACGACTATTGCTAGAATGTCACAGATTCGATTTTACTGATTAACAAATCTAACTGCTCTTTGAGTTTGTACTGCATCTTATTTTCTACAGACAGACGGATCCGATTTTGCTCATTTAACAAATTTACACTTCTTTTGGTTTGGACTGCATCTTGCTTTTCACAGTTTGATGGACGGATTGGATATAGCTACACTGCAGTAGAAACTATCATGAATCAGTTATATATATTTTTTTTTTTTTTATATTCCATTTAAATATACAAAGATAAAAAATATCATAAGACATTTTAGATCCCAACTTGAATCCCAACATATTTTTAGCCCTCCTAGACATAAAAGGTTAAAATTAAAAAGAAATCGGTTGAATCTGTTAAAAGTTATGATAGAAAACGTAAAGTTGTCTTAAAGAAATATTACCGATTTAAGTGTCATATTGATGATACAAAAAATTTCGTCAAATAAATGTAACTTTAATTTAATATGCCGAATAAAAAATTTTCTTACAGTGCATTAAATTTCTTTTAAAAGATATTGAAACGATATAACGTTAAGAAATAATGAACTTGATACATAGAAATGTATGATAACAAAATTATCGTGTTTTTGTTTTCATACACATAATTTCATACCCTGACATACATTTTTGTGATTTGAGTTTAAATCTTTTTACTACATCTAATACTGATAGTTAGCTTAAACAAATCTTAGTTGTCACATCTCTATTAAGAATTCAAATTACTGTGTGCGGGTGTCTGTCTTGATTTTGCAATTTTTATTTATTTTTTTTTTAAACAAAACAAACTACTGTTCATTATACGAAAATTAGTGAATTTGTACAGTCAGAAAAATGTTAAATAGCTAATAAAATTATATTTAAATTATTACACTGTACGACACGATTTTGCACCCATGATCGGGACCAAAAAATTCTGAAAATAGAGGTAAAAAAAAGATACCCGTGTCTCCCAGTTTTTCTAGATCAATTCGTTTTCGCGTTTTATTAGCAAATCAATATTTTGTATATATATAAGTTTTAATTACTTGGGGAAGTAAGGACTACGCGCGCAACAGTTAATCGTGATGACTTAAATTAGGCCGAAATACTTTCAAATTGTATCAGATAAAATGTGCAAAACATGCGGAAAATCGGTCCACGGGTTTAAAAGTTATGAAGAAATTTCTCAAATTTGGACGTTTTTTCACATACGCTATCTTTTGAAAGACATTTTGGATGCTCCTATAGTTTTGCATATATATTTGTTATTTCCCTGGTCAGGTTGGTATTGAATTTCGAGAAAATCGATCCAGTGTTTCAGAAGTTATGATCAAAACCGTGAATTTCGAATAGGTTTCATCTTGAATTCACTCTTTCAAAAAAACTTTAAATGCTCTTAAAAAAATATTGATATGCCACAAAAATATTTTACAAAGTATTTTTATCGATAGAAAAAAAAAAAACACTCAAAAAAAATAGTACACACAAAAAAAAGACACTCAAAAAATTTTACACTCAAAAATTTTTGGCCATCCAAATTGTCTATAATGGCAACAAAAATAAGATGTGTGCATTGCAAAAAGATGTTTAAAATTTCCCAGAGTTGCCACAGTTTTCTTTAGAATTGCGACTAACAAACAACCAGAAAAGTTAAAAACGACTTGGCAAAAGTTAAAAACGACTCCATTAGACCCTTTTAAGTGATAGTAATTTTTTTAACGTGAAAACAAAATTGAAAAAAATTTGGAATCGACCTTTTTTATTTGGATTAAAAAACTCTTTTTTATAATTTTTGTAAAAAAAAAAAATTTGAGTGTTATATTTTTTTGAGTGTAAATTTTTTTTGAGTGTTAAATTGTTTTAAGTGTAAATTTTTTTTTTCGCTCGTAAACATTTTTTTTTAGCGATAAAATTACTTTGTAGATAATATTTTTGGCAAACCAATATTTTAAAAGAGCATTTAAGGTTTTTTGAACGTGAGAATTCAATGTGAAATTAATCCGAAATTCACTGTTATGACCATAACTTCTGAAACCCTGGATCGATTTCCTCGAAATTCAATACCAACCTGGCCAGGTAAATAAAAAATATATATGCCAAACTTTAGGAGCATCAAAATTGTCGTTCAAAAGTTTGTGTATTTTGAACCCTATATCACTAAATAGAATGTATAAAAACATGTGAAAAAAAACATCTAAATTTGAGAAATTTCTTCATAACTTTTAAACCCGTGTACCGATTTTCCTCATGTTTTGCACATTTTATCTGACACTGTTTTCAAGTAATTCAGCAAAATTTGTGCTATCACGATTAACTGCTGCAGGTGTAATCCCCACTTCCCCAAGAGATTGAAACTCGAATATATACAAAATAATAACACTGTGCTACAAAAGACCAAAAATAATTTATGCAGGGGTTCTCATATGATAATTCGGGTTGGTTGGAGTCCATAGAGTACTGATATACTCATAGTTTTTCTGGATCACTTCGTTAAGTACGTTTTTTATTGGCAAATGTGTTGAAAAACTGAAATTCTTAAATTACATTTTTAAAAAATTATTACTTTGTTAGTTTGCAACCGATTTTCAATTTTATGGATTTGTTTTAAAGGTATAGGTCTTACCTTTCAAACAAAACAAAAATATTAAAAATCGATCAAGAATTGGCTGAGCTACGATCGCTTAAGTAAAAAAAAACCGAATTTTTTGAAAATTTTGTCATATTCTTTACACTCTAAGTTGAAAGTGCATCATTAAACATTTTTTTTGAGTTTTTTGTAAAAAAGTATGGTAAAGTAGCTTTCCAAAACACCAAAAAACATAACAATCGGTTTAAAAATGAATGAGTTATGCTAAGTTTTGTGATAGGGCATTTTTAATTTTTTTCAGAAACGCTTGTAATTCGAGCATTATTCATAAATCTTGTTACTAGTACATAGTAATTTTATGCGCATATGCATATAAACTAGAGATGGGAATATAATTAGATTTGTGCGTGATTCACACATGATCAGAAGTAAGCGTGATTGAAAATTAATTTTACTCACGTGGTTGTTAGTGAGTGTCAGTGTGAGTGGAATAAAAAAATGGGCGTGTCAGTTACTTCCAAATCCTATTTATAATTTTTTGTTACTGATACTAATATCAGTGTTACTTCTTAAACAAAAAAATATTGTGAATCGGTTGAAAACAGGCTAAGGTGCGCTTGTTTAAGTAAAAACCTTTTTTGAAGAGTTATACCTGCAACATTTGTATGACAAAAAACATTTGACATTTTTGAAACGAAATTGGTAAAATTGTGGGATCATTTGATGGAAATTTTACCTATTTATAAATATACGTATGAGGCATTCCACACCAAATGTTCAGCGAAAAAAAAAACATGTGAACCGTAAATTTTTAAATGGGCTGTATGGATAGCCATGTGAGGCATTCCACATCAACTGTTCCGCTACAGAAAAACCATAGTGGTTTCAATGGGATATCAATTGCAAAGTATTCGCTCTTAGGGTACTAATAAATAACAAAAATAAAATTTAAGTTTTTTCAAAAGGTGGGCCTTGTAGGCGTAGTCAAATATTGAAAATATCAAACTTTTTTGTCTGAGTATTTATTCACGATCACGCACGCTAATGAAAGAAAAAAAATTATTCAAGCACGATATTTTATTTTACTCACGCTCACGTGAAGATCGTGACCGTAACTTATTTTTTTCTACTCACATGTGCGTGAATGAGCGTGAGCAAAATAAAATATCGTGCGTGCCTCAATTTTTTCTTTCATGAGCGTGCGTAATCGTTATTAAAAACTCACTCACGCTACCATCGCCTCTTAAAATATTTTTTAAGTATTGATATTACTCATACGCACACGTTTTAAATACCATTATTGTATAAAAAAGCGTGTTGCAATTTTGAATTTTGATTTCTCGAAAACAAGGCAAAACACATCTCTAAAAATTTCAGATCAGATAGAAAATTCCTTTAACTTTTTTTTAAAAAAATAAAAAACAAATAAAATTGCGGCATGTTTTTTGATAAATAAAGTTTAAGTTTAAATTTAAAAAATTTAGATTTTTTTTTTGAAAATGTTCCAATTTTTATTTTTTTTAATTGATAGCCCATTCAAAAATCTACAAACAGCTTTTGTCTTTAAGACTTTACAGTGTTTCATTTAATTTGCATAAATATTTAAGTAAAGATGCTCAGGCAAAAAAGTTAGATATTTTAAATTTTTGACCACGCCTACAAGGCCCACTTTTTGAAAAAAACTTAAATATTATTTTTGTTATTTAATAGTACCCTAAGAGCGAATACTTTGAAAATGATTTCATATTGACACGACACAACTTTTTTTTTGCTGAACATTTGGTGTGGAATGCCTCATATATGGAGCTAAGAAAATTACGTTTTTGGTTGTTCAATTTTTCAAAAACTGCGCTTAGGAGGCGTGGTCAAATATTATAAAAATTGTCAGATTTGTGTCAAGTTGCCTTGTTTAAATATATATCAAATAAAAACGAAATGCACCAAAATCTCAAAAATTTACATTTTTGTATAGTTTTGTATCGGCTATCGATTAAAATTTTTTTGGAAAATTTTCAGACCCCGTTCTGAAATTTTCCATTTTTTAAAAAAGTCAATTAAAAAAAAAACCGGTCACTTTAGTTTTTTTTGTAATTTTTTTTTTAAAGATTAGATGTTTGTCTAGCAAGATTTTTTTTAAAAATTGAGAAAATCTATAAAAAAAACTTAAGAAGAAAAAAAAGTAATTGGTCCATATCGTTTTTAGGCTTTTGACAAAAAACATGCATTTGCATGGAAATCTCACCCTAGTTATATAAAAAACTTTTTTACCCGGGACCCATTGAAAAATTTTGGTACACAATTTTTTTCTCACTGAACATTTGGTGTGGAATGCCTCACATGTATATTTATAAACAGGTAAAATTTCCATCAACTGATCCCACAATTTTAGCAATTTTAAAAAAACATGTTTGCAAGCGCACAGCTTTTTCTGTCATAAAAATGTTGCAGGTATAACTCTTCAAAAAAGGTTTTTTACTTAAACAAGCGCACCTTAGCCTGTTTTTAACCGATTCTCAATATTGTTTTGTTTAAGAAGTAACACTCATATTTTTTAAACAAACCCAAAAAATTATAAATAGGATTTGGAAGTAACTGACACACCTATTCTTTTATTCCACTCACACTGACACTCACTAACAGCCACGTGAGTAAAATTAATTTTCAATCACGCTCACTTGTGATCATGTGTAAATCACGCACAAATCTAATTACGTTCCCATCTCTAGTTTATATGCATATGCGCATAAAATTACTACTAGTAACAAGATTTATGAATAATGCTTGAATTACAAGCGTTTCTGAAAAAAATTAAAAATGTCCTATCACAAAACTTAGCATAACTCATTAATTTTTTAACCGATTGTTATGTTTTTTGGTGTTTCGGAAAGCCACTTTACTATACTTTTTCACAAAAAATTCAAAAAAATTGTTTAATGATTCACTTTCAACTTAGAGTGTAAAGAATATGACAAATTTTTCAAAAAATTCGGTTTTTTTTTACTTAAGCGATCGTAGCTCAGCCAATTCTTAATCGATTTTTAATATTTTTGTTTTGTTTGAAAGGTAAGACCTATACCTTTAAAACAAATCCATAAAATCGAAAATCGGTTGCAAAGTAACAAAGTAATAATTTTTTAAAATTGTAATTTAAGAATTTCCGTTTTTCAACACATTTGCCAATAAAAAACGTACTTAACGAAGTGATCCAGAAAAACTATGAGTATATCAGTACTCTATGGACTCCAACCAACCCGAATTTTTATATGAGAACCCCTGCATATTTTTGGTGTAGCACAGTGTAATTTGCTTATAAAACGCGAAAAGGAATTGACCTAGAAGAACTGGAAAACACGGGTATCTTTATTTTAGCTCTACTTTCAGAATTTTTTGGTCCCGATCATGGGTGCAACCAAAAGTTGAATTTTGTCGTACAGTGTTATACACACAGAAAAAAAATGTCTTAGTCAGTGACATTTTTCCTAGTGAAGGAAACACACAAACATAAAAATTTTACGATTTTACTGAATATCAGGCAAAATTTTTATGGAAACGAAGTCCAACAATGGTCCATTATTAGAAATTTTTCCTAACAGACATTTTTTTAATAAAAAATTTTGTAAAGAAATAATTTCAGATTTTCAAACATTCGAGATTTTCGTTTGAAAAAATTTTCAAATTAGAAATATTTGGTTTGCAGTTTCATTGCACAATTAAAAGGTCGAACAAATAACTAATTTTTATTATTTAACAAGTAGAAAAGTTAAATTCGACTTGGCCGAATCTATGAATACTCTCCACAAAGGATAGTTAATTTTCTAACGTGAAAAAATTTAATTCTTTATTAGAAATATCTTAAATTGTGTAAAAAAACCAAGGTTGGCAATTGATACCCTGCTAGAATAACGGTATTTGGCTATTGTACCGCAACCAATAAAGATATGAATATTTTTAAAAGCGGTTATAAAAGTCGATGAATTTTATAAATTTTTTGGTGTGTCATTTCGTATTTGTACCGGTTGATTTTCGTTATATAGACCAACACCGTTATAATACCGTTTCAAACGGCATTATAAAGGTATTGACCTATATTTCGAAAATCAACCGGTACAAACACGAAATGACACATTAAAAATTTTTGAAATTCATCAACTTTCATAATCGCTTTTAAAAATGTTATTCTAGCAGGGTATCAATTGCCAACCTTGAAAAAAAACTTTTTTTAAGTAATTTTTGAAAAAAAAAATTACTAAATTTTTTTTGAGTGTAAAATTTTTTTCGAGTGTATTTTTTTTTAGTGTAAAAATATTTTTGAGTGACAAAAATACGTTGTAAAATATTTTTGTGACTTACCAATGTTTTTAAAACATGTTTAACGGGTTTTCAACACGTGAATTTAAGGTGAAACTAATCTGAAATTCACGGTTTTGCTAATAACTTTTGAACCACTGGACCGATTTGGATGAAATTCAACACGAACTAGGCTTGGGGAACGGTAATTATATGTGCCAAGCATACACAGAATAGCATTTCAAAAGTAAGCGTGCTTTTTCTCTCGTAAATTCACGAAAAACCCTTGCCGAAATGCAGTCTTTTGCTCATATCTTTTGAACCACTGGACCGATTTCGCTGGATTGCAACACCAACCTGACCAGGTGAATACCCAACATATATGCCAAACTTCAGGAGCCTCCGTATAGTCCTTTAAAAGTAAGCGTGTTTTCAACAGAAAGACAGCCAGACAGACAGACAGACAAACAGACTTACGGACCGACGGACATCGCTAGATCGTCTTTAAATCGATTGAGGATCATGAATTTATATACTAAATGGGGTCCTAGACCAATATTTCGAGGTGATACAAACAGAATGACAAACTTATATATATATAACACACTTAATTTTTTTTTTTTTTTGATATAAAATAAATTTTATGAAAAAAAAAAAAATTTAATGAAAAAAAATTATGTAAAAAAAGTTTATGAAAAAAAAAAAATTTGGATAAATTTTTTTTTTAATAATTCACCAGCAGGAGAATTATTATCCAAGTAACAAATCAAAGTTACAAACCTTTTTGGTTTTAAGAAATTGAAAACAGTAATTCTTGTTTTCTTAGTCGGGAGCTTATATAGTCAAACTGAGGTGCGTCCTGCATTACTTTTAAAATTAGACACTGGAATACGATTTCACCATTCCACAGTGGACGGTTTGTATGGAAAACGCGCGCATCGAAGTTTTTTGACTATATCTTCTAAACGGTTAGGAGTTGTAAAACAAAATTAGGCATTCTAAAAACTAGGGACCTTGAGCAATTAAAGCTGTGATCAAAGTTTGTTGTCCTCCTTGCACCCTACATATAAATTGAATGCAAAGTTGGTTAATTTATTTATATGAACAAATGCTAAAAAAATGTTAAGATCATTGACATTTTTGATATATTATTACTGAATGTCGTTCGGATAGAGTAAATATACATCATTAAACATTATTAGTTAAAATACATTTAAAAAATTGAGTTAAATTATGACCAAATGTATCGACTTTTTTAGTTAACAAATCTGACAATATAAATATATAAGTGGAATTGCTTGTATCAAACCTATTTGAAATTGCACAAAAAAGACAAATTTAATATTTCCACGCATTACCTTTCACCCTACACTAAAATATCCGGCACGTATGACTTTTTTTTTTATCAATTTTATTGATTTATAACACCGTCCGACACACTTTTGTACACATGGACCGGACCCGAAAATTTTGAAAGTAGGGCAAAAAAAAAAGTACCCGTGTCTCCCAGTTTTTCTAGATCAATTCGCGTTTTCGCGAAAAACGCAAAAAAAAAAAATTACATGTAAAAAAAAGTTCGCTTTTCAGAAAGTGGGGCTCAAAATGACATTCTTGTGTTTCCCGGTTTTTCTATATCAATTCGCGTTTTCGCGAAAATGCATTTTTTTTTACACACTTGAAAAAATTTAGTGCATTTCGAAAATAGGGCTTAAAATAAAATATTGTTCTAGTTTTTCCATATTAATTCACGAAAAAAGCAATTTTGAAAAAATGTATTGCATTATTTTTTATAAATATAAAACATAAATGTTAGAGATGGGCGCGTGAGTGATTTTTGACTCACACTCACTCACGCTCACGACAGGAATTTTTGAATCACGCACACTCACTCTCGAGCATATTTTTTCTACTCACACTCACTCACAATCACGTGAGTAAATTTAAATCAACTCACACTCACGTGCACTCACGCAAGCTTCACTCACACTCACATTGAGTCACACTCACGAAAATTTCAAAAACTATAATTTCAAAAATCTTTAAAAAATTTTCAGCAAAATTTACAGTTCAGCGAAATTTTACATTTTTTTTTTGTTTTTTTGGGACAAAATCATAAATTAAGCCAAATTTTAAATTTTTTTTGTTGCTTTTTGGTACAATAGGAAATATAAAGAGAAAATAATTCACGCAAACTCACGCAAAAAAACGACTCACGCACACTCACTCACGCAATTTTTTTCTTCACTCACACTCACTCACAATCGCGAAAGTAAAATTGAAATCAGTCACAATCACGCGTGATTCACGTGTATCACGCTCAAATCTGCTCATATTCCCATCTCCAATAAATATACATGATTTACAGTAGAATTACGGTCCTTATACAAAAATTGCTAAAAATAAAATTCTCGTGTCTCCCAATGTAGTATGTATCTATTCGCGTTATCGCGAAAATGCATTTTTTTGCACACTTAAAAAAAAATTTACTACATTCGAAAAGTGGGACTAAAAATAAAATATTCACCTAAATTAAAATTAAATTAGCTGGAAAAACTCTGATACATTGGAAATTTCTTTTTATCTCTACTTGAAATTTTGCGAGTGTGCTAAAAAGAACAAAATGTTTTTTTTTTTTACAAATTTGCGAATTGATATGAAATAACTGGGACAAAAATGCTTAGATTTAAACCCAATTTTTTTTTTTAACAGTGCAAAAAAAAATTTTTTTAGCGTTTTTCGCAAATACGCGAATTGATGGCGAAAACCTGAGAGACACGGGTGTTTTTTTTCAACCCCACTTTCTGAATAGCATAATTTTTTTCTATTGTGAAAACTTTTTTTTTTGTTGCATTTTTCGCGAAAACGCGAATTGATCTAGAGAAACTGGGAGACACGGGTATTTTATTTTTGGCCCAACTTTCCGAATTTTCGGGTCCGGTTCATGTGTACAGCCAAAAGTTTCAATTTGTTGAACGGTGTAATAAATAAATAGTAGCAATAAACCAAAAATGAATAATAACAGGATTAAAACATTAAAAAACAAATTAACATAGACACGATAATGCAATATCGTATTAAATAAAATAAGAAAAATAGTTCTTTTTTATTAGTTGCAATAGTTTCTTTGGATAAGGAACCTTTTTTACGAAGTTCGATGTTTCTTCACGTAAAATGGAAATTTTTGGATCTGATTCTACCATAAATTTTTGAAAAATATCTTTTAGATTGTTTATTCTTAAATTTTTTCTGCTAAAATTGCTTTTGTAAATCTTAAAATATTTATGCGACCTTTCTAACGATTCTTATGATAACTGACCTAATATTAAAATTGTATAAGTTAGTTAATGAATTGCTTATTTAGTTCAAAATATTTTTATTACCAACTGGTAACACCGAATTTTGAATAATCTCACTTCCGTGTATCAGGACCTTATGTACAGTAGGGCTCATTGTCCACCATCCATACATTGAGATTATAAGTTTTGCGGTGTCGAATTACTTAACTCAATAAAAATTTGACCATTTTTAACTTTTTTTTATTTTTAACACTTAAATGTGTTTATTACTCCCATTTGGCAAATAGCTATTTTACTTTTTATTGGTAAAGGTTTTTTACTCCTTTTTAGTAAAACGAGAATAACTAAGTACTTATTTATCTTAATTCTCATCACTATTTATTTTTGTCTCACGCCCTTGTTAAAATAATTAGTGTTTCAATAAGTAACTACTTAATAACATTTGTTCGGGATTACAAATCCCATTACTAGTAATGCCAAATTTTGCTGGGTATGTAGTTACTTTCTCAAGCCTATGCAGCATCACCAATTTTTTTTTTGTAAATATCTAAATAGGTAGAAGCTGATATTTAATAATTTCGAAAAATAAAAATTAAAAAAATAAATATATATAAATTTTTTTTTTTTTTTCTTTTTATGGACCCTACTTTGGAGCCTTATCCTGAATTTAACTGCAAGTTACTGCAGACGAAATAAAGTTCCTCGTTTAGATAAATACCTCTAGTTTCACCCCATATTGAATTTGTCTGTATCCACAAGGTTCCACAAAAGATGCAGTCTATAATTAAGAGTCTTTTTTACACATTTCTTAAAAAATGACAACATTTGGCAGTCAATTAACGAATAACGCGTTTTAAAATTTTAGCTTATAAGGGCAGTTTTAATTAGTTACATATATTGTCAAAGCTGTGTTAAAATTTCAGGATGTTAGCTTACTTAGAAATAGTTTTACTCAATCATTTAAAAAAGGTTTCCAAAAAATTTTAATTTTTTAAAAAAACCTGAAAATGTTTGGACTTTGGAGAGACGCCCTGGTCAAAGTAAATGGCACATAAATATTTTATGAATGGTTTTCTATCCCCTAGGATGTCTTTTATCAAACCCATGTTCAACCGATCAAATCGCTGACAATTTTGATTTTGTTACGATGCGCGTCCATCTTCCACTGTGCTACATAAATAAATTTAAATCAGAAATTTTTTTTTTGAAAATGATTCTACGTGAATATTATAATTTTAATTAGTAAAGGAAAAAAAATTACCTCGAGCTAGTATAAACATTCCCAAAATATTAACTTTGTTACTATAAAATAACAAACAATTATTATTAAATGGAAAAACGTTTTCTAAGTGAGAGATTTTCTGTTTAAACATTATTTATTTTTGTTAAAAATCAAAAATATTTTATGATCCATACAATTTGTTAAATAAACTAATTACACGTTATCTCAATAAAAGTAAAATAATTTTTAATAAATTGATTGATATTTAATGGCCACTAAATAAATACAGTTATTGATAAATAAAAATGTTAATAAAAAATTGTTTGAATTAATGCTTGTTAAAAAATCTGATTTTTTTTTTATAAATTTTATCAAACTGCATTTATAACAACAAATTCATAATAATACATGCTTCACTATTAATTTAAAAAAAATGGAATGGTAGAGTGGAGAGGAACAATAAAATAATTATTAAATTTTGTTGTTTGAAATATTTTTTTTTTAATTCTACTAGACCTAAAATTTATGTAGTATAAATTTGAGGCAAATCGGTTTAAATAAACCCGTTGCGTCTGGTAATCAAAATTTGGGATTTTTAAAAATTAAAAAAATATGTCTTGCGGTACATCATATTAATTTTAATGCGCTGAATACGAATGTCAAAAAATATTTAAATCGGTCGAATGTTTTTCGCTATTTGAAGATTTTTTAAAAAATATTGTCAAACTAAGAAAAATATCTCAAACCAAAGCAGACAAATTTTGCAAACTACACAAAATGGAGGTTTTTTCATACGTTAAGAATTAAAAAAAACTCAAGATTTCTTTCCCTTGACCCCTTCATTGAACTTGAGACAATCTTTCAATTAAAATTAATTTAAGCCAAATCCGAATTATTTTAACCAGTGGCGCCCTTCAATCAAAGTTTTGGCTTTTTAGAAGATTTTCACCAAAAATTCTAAACTTTGATCGAAGGTGCCGTGGATTAAAATGCTCTGATTTGGTTCAAGTCAAGTCTAAAAGAAAGTTTGTCTCAAGCTCTATGAAATAAGTAGTAGGTAGATTTTTTATTTTTTTTTTTAAATTTCTTTAAATTTAAATTAAAATTTTTTTTACAGATTTCAAATAACGAATCGCCATTGGTGATATCTCAAAAGCCGCTATACAGATTCCAAAAATTATTTGTATTCGGCATGACAAAATTAATAAATGTATCGCAAGATATTTTTTTTGTCAAAAATCCAAAATTTTGGGGGAAATTTTCATAAATTCAAAATTGATTGGATTCTGCTTAAATTAAGTTTAATTAAAAGATTGTCTCAAGCTCTATGAAAGGGTCAAGTAAAAGATTTTTTTTTTCAATTTCTTGAACGTAGTAAAAACCCGCCATTTTATAAATAACGATATTTCGATAACAGTGTGACCGATTTCAATTTTTTTTTTAAATTTCAAAAATTTTTATTTAATCCGATTTTCTTTAAATTCGAACAATATAAGTTTGGAAGAAAACAACTAGAAAACTATAGTCGGTCAATACAGACCATATGATACCCACCAGTATTTCTATTTATTATATTTTTTCGGCGTAATTAATTTGTTGTTTGTGTTTTTTGATTGAAGAAGAAAATTGTGTCTTCTAAAGATTAAATTAAATGTGGATTTACCCTAGACCATGGTTTCTGTAGCCACTTCTACGTCATCAGTAGGACATTACATTAAATTGATTGTTTGATATCTGATAGAAAAATTATTTATATGTTTTTTTATCAACAGACTAGCCTGCCATGAGATTTGAACCTGTGTTTCTAATCACTCATGGTTTTGTATACCGGCGCTCTAACTACTTAGGCTATGATCGGTATACAAACATCAGTGTCGAAACGTAGTTTGTTTAACTCACACTCTAAAAACTCATTGTAAAATTGCTACTTTAAAGTGGGTAAATTTCTGTGTAAAATAACACACAACGCCTAAAATTGAGCACAAAGTGTTTAAAAAACTAATTTACACACAAAAATTTTAAAATTAAACACTTTATACAGTATTTTGTGTGTTCATAAATATATTCGTAAAAATTAAACACAAGATTTTTAAAATAACACATTAAATGTGTATGATAAACATTTTGTGTTTAATTTACGATATTGAACATTAAATGTGTAAATAAAAAAACAGAATTGAAATTGTCAAATAAAAATAAAAATAATTAAAGAAAATTTGCCTTGCAACATAACTAAAACAACGCGAAAAAATAACAAAAACAATAAAATAAATGTATTTAAAGTGAAGGGAAATTTTAAGGATATGTACGTTCGAATGCAATATATGCATTTTGGTATTCAAAAACTCAAAGCGAACATAAAGCAAATACAAACATTAACAAAGAAAATTCAATTAATTCGTGATATTAAGAAAACTATTTGGCAATAATAAATCATAACGGTAAGTACAGCTACTATCTTTGTTTTTAGAAAAAATGTATATCTCTGAATCTACGAATTTTTCTAAACAGAAATGTCTAAGATTCTGAGAATTTATCTTAAAAAAGATATCATAAAAAAATGTCTCGTATTTAAAAAATTCTCCGAAATCACAAAATCTCTCTGATTTTGAGAATTTTTCGGTACAAAAAATGTGGCAAATTCTAAGAATTTTAATATTGAAAAAGTCTTAGACTCAGATAATTGTTCTTTAGAAAATCTGTCTTAGATTCTGAGAATTTTTCTCAGATTTTAAAAATTTTTCTATAGAAAAACTGTCTTCGATTTTGAAAATTTTTCTATCGAAAAATAGTCTGATTTTCAGATAATTTTTCTATAGAAAAAACGTTTCATATTCTGAGAACTTTTCTCAGATTCTGAAAATTTTTCTATAGAAAAAATATCTCAGATTCTGAGAATTTTTCTATAGAAAAAATCTCTCAGAGCCTGAAACATTTTTCTATAGAAAAATTATCAAAATCTGACACATTTTTCTATAGAAAAACTGTCTCAGATATTAAAAATTTTTCTATAGAAAAACTGCCTCCGATTTTGAAAATTTTTCTATCGAAAAATAGTCTGATTTTCAGATACTTTTTCTATAGAAATAATGTCTCATATTCTAAGAACTTTTCTATAGAAAAAATGTCACAGATTCTGAAAATTTTTCTATAGAAAAAATATCTCAGATTCTGAAAATTTTTCTATAGAAAAATGTGTCAGATTTTGATAATTTTTTTTATAGAAAAATGTCTCAGATTCTAAGAATTTTTCTATAGAAAAAATCTTCCAGAGTTTGAAATTTTTTTAATAGAAAAAATGTCTCAGATACTAAAAATTTTTCTATAAAAAAAATTTCTCAGATTCTGAAAATTTTTCTATAGAAAAAATGTCTCAGATTCTGAGAATTTTTCTATAAAGAAGCTGTCTCATATTCTGAAAATTTTTTTTAAAAAAAATTTCTCAGATTCTCAGAATTTTTATAAAAAAAGTGTCTCAGATTCTGAAAAGTTTTCTATGGAAAAAATCTCAGATTATAAAAATTTTTCTACATATAAAAAAGAAGTCTCAAAGTTTTTTTTTTTTTAAAAATTTCTGATTTTGAAAAATTTTCACAAAAATTCTATAGAAAAAATGATTTGATTCTGTGAATTTTTCTATGGGAAAAATGTCAAAGAAGCTGAGAATTTTTTGTAGAACAATTCTGAAAGCTTTTCTAAAGATAAAATAACTCAGATTCTAAGAATTTCTATTTAAAAAATAGATCAGATTCTAAAAAAAAATCTATAGAACAAATATATAAGAAACTTTCAATTTAATTTGTTTTTAATTTTTATATATTTGCAGACGGGGACCACACCTGATGCTATCAAAATTCGTATATAAACAAATTCTGCGTATTTTGCGATGTTTAATGAAGTTGATATTTGTTTATAATTATTTTTTTTTTTTTTATATTTATGTTATTATAACACAACACTTGTTACTGTTTTATTTTCCTTTTGTAACATTTTAGTTTTTGCAATAAATGGATTTTACCAATATATTATAATTGCACATAAAATAAAAATCATCAAAATAAAAATGCGTTTTATACATATTTTTTTTTTTATAGGAATAAAGCATATTAACTGTAAAAAAAACATTATTAATGCAATTTTCAACATTTTTAATCCATTTTTGCACACAAAGAATGGGTTTTTAAGCACAAACGTTTTAAAATTACACATTTTATGTGTATTGCTAGAGAATTTTCCAAGCGTCAAACATAGGGTTACCAGATTTGAAATATGGAATAACAGTACATTTGGTCTCAAAAAACAGTACATTGCAAATAAAACAGTACTTTTTTAAAAGTCTTATTTTATTTCAAACTACAAAAACTTAGTTCATTTACCCTGATTTCAAACAGATCTCAGCCAAAACGAGCATAAAAGGTTGTTAACAGAACGGTGGAACATTTTAGGTAAACCGTCTCAAATTTATTCTATTTTTTTTATCAGTGTTGAACAAAATTGCGATTGACTTTTTGGAACATTTTAGTTGCCGCGATATCTTACTTGAAAAGCTTTTGTAGTCTATGCTTTCGCTTAACTAAAACACCGATCACCCTATCAAAAACATATGAAAAAATCCATAAAACATTGTTTTAATTAAAACACGACTTTAAAAAGCAAACGCGAAAACGGTATTATTACACTCAAACAAAGGCCTAACTAAATTTTGGGGAAATGTTTTTTTCACAATTTAGTAAAATTTAATAAAAATTTTTAAATTTCTTTGACATAATTTGCAACCAATTATTTCATCATATTTATCTTCTTAGAATTGATAAAGTTTTTTCTTCAGGTTTAGTAAATTTTATGCAATTTAAGGAATTTTTTTTTCAAAAAATGTTTCAAAAATTTCTAAAACTAAGCCAGAAAGAGCAAAAAAGTGTTCATTTTCGATTCTAAAAATCTCTAAAGAATCTCCGGTCCTCTTTCAATATATAGACTCTTCAATTTGAATCTAAAAATTTGGGCGTTCCTCATTTCTCAGAAAATATTGCCGAAACAAAAAAAATGCCAAATAAATGTTTGTAGTTCTTTACACGACCGTCTTAATCCCTCCGTGTAATAGTTTTTTAGTTATCCCGTTAAGATTCTAAAGACCCTTTTGGGCCCTTAAATTCCCTTATCCTAAAAACTAAGCAAGGTAGAGCGAAAAGATGTTGAATCAAAATCTATGACGATCCTTAATAGCCCCAATGGGACTGGGCCTAAGGTGGTCTGGACCCATGGGTTCCGAACCTAATGGGGTCTGCCCGCAATCGGAACTTTAAATAAGATGTACTCAATAAAATAATTTTTTTCCCATTTTCTAGTTTTTTCTTTTTCTTATTTTTCAGTAAAATTTAGATAAAAAGAAGGAAAACATGGCAATGGATCTAAATCATTATTGAATTTAGTTAAGTCTTCCACTTTTTACATAATTTTTCTTTTTGAGTGTGGTATAAAATTAAATTGCATTTAGCTCCTTTTTAAAAATTGAATTAAAATTTTGTCAAATATGAAACATTTTTCGAAAAATGTTACATTTTGGTGATAAGTATAAAAAACAGTACAAAAACAGTACACGCTTTAAAAAAAACAGTACTTTTGCGTACTGTTTTAGGTGCTGTGCATAAAACAGTACTTTTTATAAAAAACAGTACATGTACTGTTTAAAACAGTACGAATGGCAACCCTAGTCAAACATGTAGTTGTACACACAAAATGTTTATTACTTAGTTATACACACTTTGTGTGCAAATGTTGAATTTTAAACACATAGTGTATTTTTACCCACATTATTGTAGGAGAACAGTTACCTACAATAAAGTGGGTAAAATTCAACAAAAGTTTATAAGAGTGCATAGTAGGTTTGTGTGTGACTTTTACAGAAAAGCTTTTTTCCCACCAGTGTTTTTTCTGGAAAATGGGCCCAAGTCCAAACATGAACCGATTAGATCTAGTTTTCGTTAGATCTTTAATAAGTGTAAAAAAAAAATTTGAGTGCAATTTGCGTATTTTTGTTACCAATAGACCGATTTTACTGAATATCGGACGAAATTTTTACATGGGTCCGAGTCCAAACATGCTCCAATTATATTCAGAACTGATAAGGACACCAAAGCACACGTTTAACACCTACAAAAAATTTTATATTTTAAATTTTCATGAATTTTGAGAGATTTGTGTGAATATCGGGAGGGTGGTTTGTATGGGGACTACAAGAAGAACTACTCCGATTCCTTTTAAATTTGGAATGATGATTTGTGAATGTTTACCTGCCAATTTTTGAAAGGATACCTATTTAAATATGGTTATTCGAGTCATTTGAGCCAAATTATAAAGGGACGTTTGTATAGGGCTAGGTCTAAACATGAGCTGATTTTTTTCCAATTTCAATAGGCTTTGTCCTTGGGTCAAAGGAAAGTTTAAGTATCGCGCTCATAACGTTTACATCAGTGGTTCTCATACTGATTTTGAACCTACAAAATTTCTTGTTAATTTAATTAAAAATATTTAGTTAACTTTTCGTAGAATGAATGTAGCAAAAAAACGTAACTTTAACTAAAAATTCAGCTGAAAATTTCGTAATATTTTTATGTATGTACACTCAAAAAAATAAAACTGTAAAGTTAACAAATTTTTTTTTGCTAACTCAAGTTTACTGGCTTTTTAGCAAATTTTTAGTTAAAATCAGCGTTTTAACTACTTTTTTTAGTTAAGTTCAATTTACGAAAATACTAGTTTTGAACAAATTTTGAATTAATTTTTTTTGTTGACTTCAAAACTGAGTTTACGAATTTTTACTAATTAATTTGCTGATTTTTCGTAACAAATTTGTTAAGTGAAATTTCTTGTGTAGCCTCCTATGCAAATCTCATAAGTTCTACTTAAGCTGATGAAAAAACAGAAAAAATAAACTTATAATTTTTTATAAAATATTTTTTAAATTTAAGTTTACGAAAAGTAACAAAAAGTTTAGCTGAATTCAACTAATTTTTTTGTTAATATATGTACATAAAAACGTTACGAAATTTCAGCTAAATTTTTAGTTAAAGTTACGGTTTTTTTTGCTACATTCATTCTACGAAAAGTTAACTAAATATTTTTAGTTAAATTAACTAAAAATTTAGTAGGCCCAAAATCAGGTGCTTTTTTAGTTAAATTTAACTTAATTTTTTGCTAACTTTACAGTTTTTTTTTTTGAGTGTATGTATTAACAAAAACCTTAGTTAAATTCAGCTAAACTTTTTGTAAAAAAATTGTAAGTTTGTTAAATATTGATTTTATACACTAACAAGAAATTCACTCGACAAATATGTTACGAGAAATCAGCAAATTAATTAATAAAAAATCGTAAACACAGTTTTAAAGTCAACAAAAAAAATTAAATCAAAATTTGTTCAAAACTAGTATTTTCGTAAATTGAACTTAACTAAAAAAAGTAGTTAAAACGCTGATTTTAACTAAAAATTTGCTAGAAAGCCAGTAAACTCGAGTTAACAAAAAAAATGGTTAACTTTACAGTTTTATTTTTTTGAGTGTATGTTCTCAAAACTATTTTGTCAAAAATCTTCTCAGTCTTTCTGTATTGCGTCTCAGAATGTGATTCTGAGTCAATCGGTATACTTGAAGGTGGGTTTCGGACCAATATTTCAGATAGTTACAAACATCAGCACTAACTCATTATACCCTGTACCACAGAGCGGTGTAGGATAAGACCATAGCCAAAAAAGTTTCCCTATTAAAAACTAAACCACCCTCTGAAAAAACACCTTTTTACATGTTGCTTTGTATTTCTGTTAAAAATATAAAACGCTAAAAATTCTGCACTTGGACTAAGGGAATCAAAGAAATGATATAAAGATTTGGCGCAGCTGAATTCAACACTCCCACTTGTTTTCTTAAGTTTTAGTTCATTTATTTTAAAATAGGTATACCAAAATAATTAAATATTTTGCCAATTTTAACCAGAAAATGAGAAAAAAAAATTTTAATTGAGTTCATACACATTTGAGAAGATTGGGTGCAGATGCAATTGGGTTCGAACCCACGGGTACTTTAATTTTCGCCGTTAATTTTGATCTAAAATTTTTGTTCGAATTGCTTTACCTTGCTTAGCTTTAAAGATACGTGAATTTAAGATCCCAATAGGGTATTGAGACTCTTAAGAAAGCTCGGAGAGCTATCAGATATTTAGCGGTCGTGTTCTACTTGTTAAGAGCTATAAATTGGATATTTGTTGTGTCTTAATTTTCGGGAATGCTTACTTTTTTAGATTTAAAGTTAGGACCCATTGGGGTCCACACATGTGGAGAGGAGTGGCGTTATTAAAGAGATGTTTACATTTTGCCCCATCTGACTTACAATTAGTTTTTGAGATATCGCCGTTTTAAGTTAAAAAAAATTTACATCTCAAAAATGTGCTTATATTTACACAGAATGTGTGTTAAATTAAAAATGTACCCAATTTATAGTAGTAAATATACACGCATTTTTTAGACTGTATACTTAATTGGGTCCCAGATCGAAAGAAATGTTGCAAAATTCAGAAATGGTGGAAAAATTCTAGAAAAATCCTAATTAAAAAAAAATTTGGAAAAATTTAATTAGATTTTATTTTTAATATTTAAAATTAGTTATTTATTCGAATATTAATTTTGCAATTAAAAGTGTTTATTTTAGTTCGAGGCCATTTTAATGCTCCCCATTATGAATTAACATAACAAGTTCCTATATTAGCTCTTTTTGATTGAAATTTCAAAAATTTCATTATGGGTTCACCTAGAGTTGCCAGATACTAGAAGTCAAATAACTGGACAATGAAAATATTAAGCTGGATTAAAAAAAATAACAGTTTTTTTTTTGAATAACTTAAAACAAATTAACCAATTTTTAAATGTGAAATATTTTTATTTTAGACTTCTTTTCGAATATAACATCAATCAAATAGCCGACTCTAGTGGCCACGGCAAAATGTACCCTCTTTTAAGCATTTCCATTACATTTCCGATCATCTCGAAATGTTGTTGTTGAGCACGGGTCTAAGGATCGTAGATTTGTCTTTTCAAATAACCCCACAAAAATAAGTCCGGAGTGGTCAAATCTGGAAATCTAGTTAAGCAGTTAAAATTCCCTGGATGTGCGATGTCAAAAATGAGACTTATTTTTGTAAAGGTTGTTTAAAAAGCAAATAGTACACCAAACAATTCCCAGATCATCGAAGATCTCAAGAAAAACATTCGTGCCGAAATCAACGTTAGACTGCCCGAGATGTTTAAAAAAGTAATTAAAAAAGTAGTGAAAATGCAGTAAAAAGAGCACATTTAAAAGTAGCCAAAAGAGGCAGCTATTTGATTTATTTTTATACCCTCCAACTACAGTATGGGGGTATACTCACTTTGTCATTCCGTTTGTAACGCATCGAAATATCGGTCGGGGACCCCATAAAGTATATATAATATTGATCTATGATCAATTCTAAGACTTTTCTAGAATGTCCGTATGTCCGTCCGTCCGTCCGTCCGTCTGTATAAGACACGATGCAGTCCAAACTAAAAGAGATACAATCGTTAAGTTTGG
The DNA here is from genome assembly GCA_963921195.1 of Pegoplata infirma. Taxonomy (NCBI): domain Eukaryota; kingdom Metazoa; phylum Arthropoda; class Insecta; order Diptera; family Anthomyiidae; genus Pegoplata; species Pegoplata infirma. Next base: position 100,808,376 of record OY992537.1, read on the forward strand.
CAGGAATATGTATTTTGGTCCTAGGCAGTTTAAGTTCGTAAATGGGCAAAATCGGACCAGGGGGAAAAAAGTTCCCCCTTGAAGAACTTAACTAACCTCTAAAAAACGCCATATTTTCACAGGTTTTTTTGTATTTTTGTTAAGAAAATAAAACAATTTGATGTCAGAAAAAGTTCAAGGACCTGTACTTGGACTTAGGAAATAAAAAAAAAATATTTTTTTTTGCCCGCCCCCCTTTTGTGGGCGTGGATATTAAAAATGTTTTTAAATAATGATAAAATTGTATAACTTAAGCTCAAAAATCATAATAAATGAATTTTTAAACATTTACCGCATGGGGTTATGTGTCCCCCAATGACCCCTACTGACCCCCCCCCACCCCAAAAAAAACGCCCCTGCATTTTTTAATTTTTTTTTATATTTTGGAGGGTATTATAGATTCGGCACAGCCGAATTTAACACTCTCACTTGTTTTTATTTCAAAAAGTAGTAAAAAAAAATGTCAAATATATTTAACAAAAAAAAAATAATTTTTAAAATTAAAGTAATTTTTTTTTAACTGGACAAATTATATTTTAACTCTAAACTGGACCAGACAAAAAATAACTGGAAAATCCAGGCCATTCCCGGCCGTCTGGTAACCCTAGGTTCACCACTTTTTTAGATATTAGATTTTTTTCAAAGAGTTAAGTTTAAAAATAAACCATCTTCTAGGATGCTTCTTTTTCAAAATCTTTATTAGCTTTGTTTGTTAATTTCAGGCTACTCTAATGTTTTACCAATTATTTAACTAACGATGATAGGAAAAAACAAAAAAAAATAAAACAAGTAAAAAATTCGGTCCTTCCGAATATATTGATACCCTTCGCAAAGAAAAAAATGGTGAAAAGTTATTTTTTACATAAAATTTATTTGAATTTTTTTTTAAAAATTGAAAAATTTGAAATTGAAAATTGAAAAAATTTCGTCGAAATTTTTTTTTTTCGTTTAAAAACAAATTTGTTTACTTGGTAAAATACCATTCGGTATTCAATTATGTTCGCATATGTCTACCAGTAGCCAAATCAAAGCATTTCGTATTTTTAAGTTATGTAGAATGTACCAAAAACTTCGAGGTGTCCATACATTTTTGTACATATCTTTTGAACCGCTCAAACGGTATTGCTCAAATGTAATACTAAACTTCTCGAAGCAACAATAAAAACATACACAAAAAAAAAAAAAAAATCCAATGAACGACTTTCATAGTATTTATGACAAATTTATACAATTTATTAACTTTTTCATAATACTATAAACTTTTTCATAATATTTATGAATAAATTATATTATGTGAAATTTAAGAACTATTTTACATTTTTCATAAATTCCATGAAAAATTTTATAAGTATTACGAAAAAGTTAATAAATTCTATGAATTTGTTCATAAATACTATGAAAGTCGTTCATTGGAAAACATTTTTTTGTGTGAATATTATAGTTTAAGTCTCCTATTCGTAAAATTTGGGCAGTGATAGCCTTTTCAACAGACAGACATCGCTAGAATGTCTAAGAATCTATCACTGTAATATATACACGTAATAGGGTTGCAGACTGATATGTCGATGAGTTGCAAACGGAATGCCAAACTTATATGTATCCTCAACAATTATTATGAGTGGAGGGTATAAAAATGTATTTTTGATAGTAGAAAGTACAAGAATGAGGGGTAAAAACTTAAACCACCATAAACAAGTGACGCAATTCCCACAGAACACATACCGAGTTTTTTTTTATCTAAATAAAAATAAAAATTTTATTTTGAATGATTTCCAATAAGCTAATTGGGCCTATTACATTTATGTAAATAAAAAACTTTATTACAATTTTATTTATTTTTTAATACCCCCACCACTTACAAGGGAAGTACTGCAAACATTATGAACAGATTTGTCTCAAACTTAGAGAGACGATTAATGTTTAATTAATGTTGGTTTGTCTCGTTTTTCGAAGTTAGCGCTCGTATTTGCGATATTCTCAATTTAAAATTGTAAAGCCAAAGTATAACAAAAATTAAATTTATATGCTTTTGGGATTGTTTTTAAATATAAACTTAGAAAAGACATTGTTTTATCGCAAAAAAAAATTTTCGGCGAAAAAAAAACCGCGAAAAAAAGTTTTGTGCCTGAAATGTATCGTATTCTACTCATTTTCATAAATTTATAGCAAAATAAAAAAAATTGGGAAAAAATTTCGCGAAAAGAAAATTTGCGGAACAAAAATAAAAAATTCCGCAAATAATTTTAATAAATAGAGTTTTGAAGATAAAAAATCAGCAATTGCCAAAATAATATAAAAAAATAGTTTTTTTACTTAAAAAAAAATAATCGCGAATATCGCTAATATCGCTAATACATACGCTAACTTTGAAAAAACTGATATTACAATGGGATTTAGTGTACACGAGCTAGCTTTGCCAAATGGCTGTCGTAAATTTGAATCAAAATAAAAATATTTGTATTGAACCAATTTCTTCACGAAAATAAAGATTTTCCGCAAAAAAAAATGTTTTTCACGAAAAAAATTCCCGGTATTATGATTTGTTGTGTTAGTTTAATAGACTTGAATGGTTTTAAATTTAAAAATTATCGCAAAAGTTTAAAAATATCGCTTTTAGTGTACTTGAGCATCAACATTTTAAATCGCGAATATCGCGAATACGAGCGCTAACTTCGAAAAACGGTTAACACCATTGAATTCAGCGTACTCGAATTAACTTTACCAGTAGGGTGCGTAGCTTGTTAAAAAAAGTGTAAAATTCGAACACAGTGTTATTATTATTCCTTCCGATATAAAAACATAATATAGCTTCTTAGGAAGAAATAACAAAAATTCCGTTTCTTAGCCATTTTTGATCCATTTTGTGAACCCCTAAATCCCGATAACGCCGCTAAGCCGACAGAGACCATCCCTGAAATCGTTTATTTCATGAGTATTTTAAGTTTCAGGAAAATCGGTTTATAAAGGCTGGAGTACTTTCCTTCTTAGTAATACATGGCGTATTAAAGTTTCTCATTCCGTTTGTCACTCATCAAATTATAGCGTTGGATCTTTTTAAGGTACATATTTTCGAGATCGTCTATCAATTTTAACCCGATCTAGTGATGTCCGTCTGCCTGGTAAAGTCGGAAAAAATGGCAAACTCGTTTTAACGATTTTTTTTTTGCGTGTGCGATAATTGTGTGATTGCACTGATTAGTTAAGCATTTACATAAATTAATTAAGCTTAAAGTAAAAATCACCACCAATAGATGACATTATGTGCACTCAAAATAGTTTGTAGGCAAAAACAAATAAAAACACACTTAAAACCAGTGAATAAACAATTGAAAACCATCCCAGTAATTATTCATTTGTTTTAACAAACATCAACATTTATTTTTTGCTGTTGACAAAATTTTCTAAAATAAATAACATTAAACATTAAAAAAATGTGTTTTTTTCACTCTTTTTTACCAACAAATTCGAAAAAAATAACCAACGAAAACATTAAAAATTAATGATTGTTCTGTTATTTTTACCAACAAATTTCAAAAATATAACCTACGAAAACAATAAAAATTAATGATTTCGTAGGTAATTTTTAAAATTTTTTATTGAAATATTTTTTTTTAAAATTTTTAATAAAATATTTGGGGAATCGATCCCGCAATGAACTACATTCTGGCCAGACACTCTACCCATCGTGCCAAAGTCACTTGATACAAACATGTTTTTATATTTCTATAAATAATTTTTTGATTGTTTTTTCTACAAAAAAATAACTGACTTGTGTAGGTAAAAACTAATGATATTTCATTAAAAAATACCAACAATTTAGAAAAAAATCATTGAAAATCAGTAGTTTTTACTTACAGAACAAAAATAAATGACTTTAAAAATTAAATGTTAATGAAAGTCTTTATTTTTTAGTGTGTTATTTTTGAAACAAAGGACTGAAGTAGTCATTAATAAAAACTGAACATCAAACAAATGTTTTTTCTTTTAAAAACGACTAAACGGAAAACTTTTTAAATAAACTACAAACAGTTAATGACATAATTTTTTGAGTGTGTATTTTCTATAAAAAATCTTGTTTTCATAGCAACAATTTGTAGGGTATTAAACATGCATCAATTTGTGCTATACCACATTTAGTTTTTGGTTTATTTGTATTTATTTGGATTTTTCGTGATGATTTACAATGTTAAACAAATATTACTACATACATAAATATATTTCACGGTTCGGTAGAACGACTTTAAGGTCTTAAAAAATTTATAAAAATTTTCCAAGCATACGGTATTGTTGCATGACACTAGTCGATTGAGAGCTTAGAAGATAAACTCACAATTTGTCAAGACATCTGAAAGTACGGCTTGCAAATAACTTTTTCTTTCTTGAGATATTGTGCTCGATTCGGGAGTACTCTTTCACCATTCACCTAATTTTAAAAAAATTGATATTCTTTCGAATTTTAAGATTTCAAATTTTTTTTCTTGTTAAAATGAAATATCTAGTAATTATCTAATGAAATCTTAAAATTCGAAAGGATATCAAATTTTTAAAAAGAAGGTGAATGGTGAAAGGGTACTCCCGACTCGAGCACATTGTCAAAATGATCGGGTTTTTTTAAAACAAATGTTTACTAAAAAAAACGAATAACAAATGAAAATATTCAGTCGTACAGTGACAAATTTATTTTTTTTCATTGGTAGATTTTTCTAAATTTTTAGATTTTTTTGATATTTTCCTCAATTTATCTTTTTTTCTAAATTTTTTCTACTTAATTTAATTGTTTCTTACAGATTTTTTGAATTTTCCTCAATTTATCTTCTTCTTTCTATTTTTTTCTACTTGTTTTAATTGTTTCAAACAGATTCTGATTTTTTCATTATTTCACACACAAAAAAAATTGGAAAAGTCACGTAATCCCATTGTACCAATATTTGACAGTTTTCCTTGTTTTTTAACAAACAAATTTGGATCGAAATTTATTTTTTTTTTGTAATTTTACAATTTTTTTTGTAATTTTACAAATTTCCAAGATTTCTTGTATTTTTAATTGCGCAAAAAAAAAAAAAAAACAGTAAATTTACAATTTTATTGGTAAAAATCTTGTAAAATTACAAAATTATTGGTAAAAAGCTTGTCAAATTACTAGTAATTCTCGTAAAATAGGAGGTAACAAAAAATCTAGTAAAGTTACGAAAGCTCCTTGTAAACTTTATCGTGTCAAAAAATTTGTAAATTTACAATTTTATTGGTAAAAACCATAAAAAAAAAATTACAAAATTATTGGTAAAAAGCTTGTCAAATTACTAGGAATTTTTGTCAAATAGGAGGTAGCAAAAAAAAGTCACAAGTTTTTCTTGAATTTTACAAGGTTGTTTTTGAGTGTTTTCCAAGATTTTTCTCGATTTTTTTAAAATTTGTTTTTTGTTTAGAAATTTTGAATTTTTTAAACGTGTTTCTACCAAACCGTGCTTTACTTACTGGGTTAACAAATAGTTGGGAGAAAGCGAAAAATTGTTTTACAAAAACCTTAATTTGGGTTAAATAAAGCAAATAATATAAAAATTTTTAAATTTAAGTTAAAAATAATTTTTATATACATACCCGGGTAAAAATGAAATATATATGATCACATATGAAGATATATGGATCATATATGGATTTATATAACCATATATTATCATATATGTCTCCATATCAGTGTTGCCACTTTCTGGATAATTATCCAAAAGTGGGACAATTTCAAAATCCTTGGATAATTTTTGGATAATGATATTTTTTGTGTAATTTTTGTGTAATTTTGCCTCAATAAAGTTCCAATTTTTTATAATTTTATCGACATTTTTGGCTTAAAAAATCATTCACAACATCGACTTTAAAAATTTTTATTACCAAATACAAGATAATAAATGAAGAACATGAATATTTGGACCATTAAAGCCTTAATTTTCTCTATGACTTAGATGTCGAAAAACCACGCTCTAAAATTTTTTAAATTAAGAATTGTTCTGGAGAATCCCTATTCCCAAATCTGAAAATTGTTATTCACTTTCTTTTAATAACCCCATATTGGGGGACACTTTTCCTCAAGCGATAAATGTTGGCAAGTTGATTTATAATGATTTTTGCACTTAATTATTACAATTATATCAATATTAAAACCATTTTATCATTATTAAAATTATTTTTTTTTATCCACGCCTACAAAAGGAGGCGAACTGAAAATTGTTTCATTTGTTGAACAAAAATACAAAAAAAAATCATTAAAAAAATTATTCGTTTTTCAGTGGTTTCTTTAGTTTTTCAAGGGGATACATTTTTCAACCCGATTTTGAACCGATTTTGCCCATTTACGAACATAGCCTACCTATGACCATAAGACAAATTCGTGCCAATCTTCAGGAGTCAAGATTTTTTTTATTTTGGACTGCAGTATCTTTTATACAGACGGACGGACGAACATTCCGAGAATGTCTTAGAATCGATCAAGGATCAATTATGTAAATATACTTTAAGGGCCCTCTGACCGATATTTTGATATTTTAGTGTCCACAACTGATATAACGTCAAAATTTTTATAGCAATAATTGTTTGGCAATTTTTCTAAGCAACTATTGCTGGCAATTAAACATCAAAATCGTACGCCATCTTTGTTAGGAATTCAATAAAATAGACGCAAAGCGGTTTTTTTGTTCATTTTGCATACGTTATTGCTTATTGCCTCCAATAAAAATCAAGTGTAGACGAGGGGTTACAAACGAAATGACAAAATAAATTTTTTTGTGTAATTTGTGAGATTTTGGATAATTTTTTGTGTAATTTCCAATTTCATTGGTGGCAACACTGCTCCATATATGTTCATTAGAGTGTCCCTTATTTTGGAAATGTTGGAAATCTTGAGACGGTACCCGCTCATTTTTTTCCTTTTGACTTAAAAATAACTCAGGAAAAATTTTACGCCCCTAGGACCACGCCTTCCCTACGCGACGGGCCCTTAAAGAGCGGGGCCTAAAAAATCATTTTTCCATACAAACCAAAAAATTTTTTTTTTGATTTTTAATTTTTTTGTTATTATTTATTATATTACTTGGTTTGCTTATTCACAACAAAAAATTTGATTTTGGTGGGATAAGTCTTTCAGCGCTAAAAAATTTTTCGCAAAAAAAAATTTTGAGCCGCCGGGGTCCTACAGTAAAAAATTTTTAAAAAATATTTTTTTTTAGTTTTGACCAGCAACGGTTTTAGCTGCTATGTTGCTTTAAATGATATATATTCATAAAAAAATATTTTTTGTATCTGTGACATCTTAATCGTGTTCTAAAAAAGGGTAAAAAATGCATTGATGATTTTTTTCGATACACGATAAAAATGTCACAAATATGAATAATATTTTTTTTGGAATATATATCATTAAAAACAACATAAAAACTAAAACCATTGCTTTTCAAAACTAAAAAAAAATATTTTTTAAAAATTTTTTACCGTAGGATTCCTACGGCTCAAAATTTTTTTTTTCGAAAAAGATAAAGATGTCACAGATATGAATAATTTTTTTTTTGGAATATATATCATTTAAAGCAACATAGCAACTAAAACCGTTGCTGGTCAAAACTAAAAAAAAATATTTTTTAAAAATTTTTTACTGTAGGACCCCGGCCGCCCAAATTTTTTTTTTGCGAAAAATTTTTTAGCGCTGAAAGACTTATCCCTCCAAAATCAAATTTTTTGTCGTGAATAAGCAAACCAAGTAATATAATAATTAATAACAAAAAAATTAAAAATAAAAAAAAAATTTTTTTGGTTTGTATGGAAAAATGATTTTTTAGGCCCCGCTCTTTAAGGCCCCGTCGCGTAGGGAAGGCGTGGTCCTAGGGGCGTAAAATTTTTCCTGAGTTATTTTTTAGTCAAAAGGTAAAAAATGAGCGGGTACCGTCTCAAGATTTCCAACATTTCCAAAATAAGGGACACTCTAATGTTCATATATGATCTGATCTGTAAATTGGCCCGATAGGTCATATCGGGCCAATTTTCGGATCAGATCATATATAAACATATATGGAGACATATATGATAATATATGGTTATATAAATCCATATATGATCCATATATCTTCATATATGATCATATATATTTCATTTTTACCCGGGTAAATTTAATTTATTTATTATTGACTGAACTTAAATTGAGGTATCAGGAAAATATGGAATCGTGAGAAAAAGTTTTCTCATGAAAGAAATAATCAGATTTAAGCATGCTTCATCCAGAATTTTTTTTCAGAAAGTTTCTGAGAAACTTCTGCAATTGTTCGACATTTTTCCAACAAAAATTCAGAGCCACTAAAGCATTTTGCCCATATGAAAGCTTTTAGAATTTATGAAATTCTTATAGAAAAAGTCTTAGATTCTAAGAAATTTTTTCTATAGAAAAATTCTTAGATTTTAAGACACTGTTCCTATAGAAAAAGTTTCAGTTTCTGTGACATTTTTTCTATACAAAAAGTCTCAGATTCTAAAACATTTTTCCTATGGAAAAGGTCTCAGATTTTGAGATTTTTCTATAAGAAAAACGTCTTAGTTATTTTCATCAGACCAAACATTTTTCTTATAGAAATAGTCTCAGTTTCTGTGACATTTTTCTTATAGAAAAAGTCTCAAATTCTGAGACATTTTTCTTATAGAAAAAGTCTCAGATTCTGAGACATTTTTCTTATAGAAAAAGTCTCAGATTCTGAGACATTTTTCTTATAGAAAAAGTCTCAGATTCTGAGATATTTTTCTTATAGAAAAAGTCTCAGATTCTGAGACATTTTTCTTATAGAAAAAGTCTCAGATTCTGAGACATTTTTCTTATAGAAAAAGTCTCAGATTCTGAGACATTTTTCTTATAGAAAAAGTCTCAGATTCTGAGACATTTTTCTTATAGAAAAAGTCTCAGATTCTGAGACATTTTTCTTATAGAAAAAGTCTCAGATTCTGAGACATTTTTCTTATAGAAAAAGTCTCAGATTCTGAGACATTTTTCTTATCGAAAAAGTCTCAGCCTAATCGAATGACATCGGTGTTTAAAAAACGCATTCACTTGTGATGAAATCTCCCAAATATATATTTTATTTTTGTTATTATTAATTCCACTATATAGTTTTATGATTTCCGTTTGTTAACAACATACATGTATGTATGCAACCTTTGTTGTTGTTTTTTTTTTTTTATTTAAACAACAACTGATGCAGATAATTAACAATAAAATATGATGATGTTGAAATGGAATAATATTTAATTTACGCTACATAACATTCAACACTTATTCATTTGTATGGTGCACACAGTGCTTGCCTAGCACACACTCACACACATACAAATATGCATACAAATGCAGCATACTTTTAAACAGACGGAAACGGATATAAAACAGAAAAATATGTACATATATGTAAAATATTTATTCAAAACTTATTTGTACACTGGTATGTAAAATAATTGTTCATACAATGTACTATAAATGAATTAACGAACGAACCAGCGAACATGCAAACAAATATTAGTGGAAATGTATAAAGCTTTGTGTGTGTATGAGTGTGCATAATTATTATTAATTAATTTATATGTTTTTTTTTTTATTTTTGTTTGTTTAATATTTCATAGTAGTTGAATATTATAATTGATGCTGGATTAATTTCCAGCACTTTGGTGGATATTTTTTTTAAATGTATTTTTTTGTATGTTTAATTTAAAATTTCCTTTGTAAAATTAAAATCAATAATAATTTTTTTTTTAATATTTTTAGTAATTTTACTCAAAATATTTTTGTTTTAATTTCTAGGAATTGTACAAAATAAAACACATTCTCCATTAAATTTATGAGAAGTGCAAACCTCCCCGCTTTTTCTATACGATAAATGTCCCTGAACCTGAGATTTTTTTCAGTTTCTGGGAATTTAAGACTTTTTTATATAAAATCTGAGACGTTTTCTACGAAATGTTTTTTCCAAAATCTTAATCGTTTTCTATACGCAAAATGAGACAGCATCTGAAACTTTTTCTTTACAAAAAGTTTTTCAAAATCTGCGATTTTCTGTATATTATAAAAATGTCTCTGAATCTGAAACCTATTCTATACCCAAAATATCTCAAAATCTTAGAATTTTTCTACATGGAAATGTCTCACAACCTTAGACTATTTCTTTACGAAAAATATCTGAGACTTTTTCTATACAAAAAATGTCTCAGAATCAGAAAATTTTTCATTACGAAAAATGCCTTAGAATCTGATATTTTTCCTTTCCAAAAAGTGTCAGAACCTGATACTTTTTCTGTACAAAAATTGTCTCAGAATCTGAGACTTTTTCTGTACGAAAAATGTTACAGAATCTGAGACTTTTTCTGTACGAAAAATGTTACAGAATTTGAGACTTTTTCTATACGCAAAATATCTTAGAAACTGAATTATTTTCTATACAAAAAAAAAAAAAAAACGAAAAACTTTTTCTATACGAAAAATGTCTCTGAATTTGAATGAGCCTTTTTCTACGTGCAAAATGTTTCAAATCTGAGACTTTTTCTATAGGAAAAATGTCTGTGAATGTGAGACTTTTTCTAAACGAAAAATTTCTCAGAATCTGAATCTTATTATTCTATAAAAAAATGTCTCAGAATCTGTGTCATTTTTCAGAATCTGATACTTTTTCTATAAGAAAAAATCAATCTGATTATTTTTCTACACGAAAAATGTACAAGAATATGTGACGTTTTCTATACGAAAATTGTCTCAGAATCTGAGACTTTTTCTAACCAAAAAATATCTCACAACCACAGACTTTTTCTTTACGATAAATATCTGAGACTTTTTCTATACGAAAAATGTCTCAGAATCTGAGAATTTTTCATTACGAAAAATGCCTCAGAATCTGATATTTTTCCTGTGACTTTTTCTGTACCAAAAATGTCTAAGAATCTGAGACTTTTTCTGTACGAAAAATGTTACAGAATCTGAGACTTTTTTATACGCAAAATATCTTAGAAACTGAGATATTTTCTATACCAAAAATGTCACAGAATCTGAGACTTTTTTATACGAAAAATGCCTCAGAATGTGAGACTTTTCCTCTACGAAAAATATTTCAGAATCTGATATTTTTCTGTAGATGTCTCAGAATCTGAGTCTTTTTTTAACATGATAATGTTTTTAGGCTGGTGTCTAATTTTAAAAAAGTTGCAGGACGCCACCTCATTTGACTATATAAGCTAACAATTAACGAAAAAGAAAACAAGACTTACTATTTTCATTTTCCTAAAACCAAAAATTTTAATACCTCGTGGTGAATAAAACCGTTTTTCACCAGCTGGTGAATAAAAAGTAACATAATTATTTTTCAACAAAAAATTTTTTTTTTCATCAAATTTTTTTTTCATCAATTTTTTTTTCATCAAATTTTTTTTTCATCAATTTTTATTTCCATCAATTTTTTTTTTCATCAAATTTTTTTTTTCATCATACTTTTTTTCATATTTTTTTTTTATCAATTTTTTTTTCATAATTTTTTTTTCATCAAATTTTTTTTCATCAATTTTTTTTTTTATTAATTATTTTCATCAAAGTTTTTTTTTCATCAATTTTTTTTTTCATAAATTTTTTTTTTCATCAAACTTTTTTTTCATCAATTTTTTTCATAAATTTTTTTTTTCTTCAAACTTTTTTTTTCATCATTTTTTATCAATTTTTTTTTCCATCATATTTGTATTTTCATTAAATATTTTTTTTCAACAATTTCATCAATTTTTTTTTTCATAAACTTTTTTTTATTAATTTTTTTTTCATCATTTTTTTTTCATCAATTTTTTGTTTTCATAATTTTTTTTATTAGTTTTTTTTCATCATTTTTTTTTCATCAAAATTTTTTTTTTTATCAAATTTTTTCATCAAATTTTTTTATCAAATTTTTTAATATCAATTTTTTTGTCACCAAAAATTTTTTTTTTTCATCATTTTTTTTTTACATAAAACAATTTTTCTTTTCATAAAAAAAATTCATCAAAAACTTTTTTTCATCAAAATTTTTTTTCACTAAAAATTTTGGGTTCATAAATTTTTTTTTAACATAATTTTGTTTTTCGTGAAAAAAACATTTTTTTACCAAAACTAGTTTTTCACCAAGTCTACGCTTTTCACATAAAAATTTTCCATTTGTTTATCAAATGTACATACATCAAGTGAGAATGTTATATTCTTTTGTGACGAATCTTTTATACTCTTCAAAGTGTAAAAACACTTTTTTGCACTTATTTTTGCACTCACTTATGAAATGTACAGCTCTTTTGGTTTTTTAATGGGTCCTCGACTGATATTTCAATTCTTTTTGCATGGAATAGCAAAGTAATATAACATTATTTTTTCTAAAAAAAACTTTGCTTTGGTAAGTCCACCCAAATCTTCCGCAAAACATTATCATGATTTAATGTTTTGGGTAAGAGTACAAAATTCGCAGGCATTTTTTATAAGAAGAATATGAGACTTTTGCTATCTGATAGAATCTCATAAAATCTGATACTTTTTCTGTAGGAAAAATATCTTAGAATCTGATTCTTTTTCTATACGAAAAATGTCTTAGAATCCGAGACTTTTTCTACACAAAAAATGTCTCAGTATCGAATACTTTTTCTATAGGAAAAATGTCGCAGAATCTTAGACTTTTTCTATACGAAAAATGCCTTAGAATCTTTTTCAGAGGTTGGTTTAGTTCTTTAAGGGACGTCTAATGGTTGGACAGGGTAAAAAAAGGGCTGAATTAATGCAATATATTTTTTTTAAACGAAAACGCCATCAATTATTCAGAAGAAACTCAAGATTTCATTATTCAGCAGCCACATACATAATTGGTGGAAATATAAAACGCTGAGATTGTATTTTCTGTTGCATTGTTCTTACTAACAATTACATGACCATTACAAACCATTAAAATAATGTTTTTAATTACAAAAAAATATTACTACTATTACAAATTTTGAGTCATCGCCTTGAGCCTCAATGGTTCCAATGTCACATGAAAGTGGACCATCAAATAAGCATACACTAAAAATAAAACCTTGACAAATTTCAAGAAAACGTAACTTAATCCCATTTTAGCAATAGTTGACAGGTTTCCATGTTTTTTAACAAAAAATTTCGTAAATGTCCGTCCAAATTTCTAAAGTAATTTAACAAAAAAAACGAGTAGAAAAGTTAAATTCGACTGTGCCGAATCTATGAATACCCTTCACAATGCCTTTTTTTAATGAATAGTACATTTTTAAACATGAAAAAAATTAACAATTTTGATTAGAAATATTCTATTTTAAGTAAAAAACTCTTTTTTTTAATTTTTAAAAATTAATAAAAATTACAATTTTTGTTTTGAGTGTAAAACTTTTTTCGAGTGTAATGTTTTTTTTACCGTAAAAATATTTCTGAGTGAATGCACGTACGTGTGTACACAAAATATTGCCATTTTTGTAAAAAAAAAATAAATTTTTTTTTGAGTGTAAAATTTTTTTCGAGTGTAATTTTCAAGTTACTTTAAAATGCTTTTAAAACTAAACATGTTTTAAAAGAGTTGCTTTAAAACTAAACAAGTTTAAAAACCATTGTTAAGTTACCACCACCAGGGTTGTCAGATTTTTTTACGCTCATCGCCAAAGCGGATGTCAAATATCGCCAGAAATCGCCAAAATTCCAATTGTTTCAGTTTTTGTTAAAAATAATAATTATTTTTATTTAAAAAAATATATATTTTGTCTTTTTAACAATGTCTAGAAAACAATAATACTCAAAAATCGCCAAAAACCTAGAAAAATACATAAAAATCGCCAAAAGTCAATTATTTTTATTTTTTTTAATTTTTTTAATTTTTTACTTCAGTCGGTAATTTATAAATTACTCCATATAAAAATTTTGCTAATTATTTCTAAAATCATGATAATCGAAATATTTTGAATATTTCCTAATATTCTTATCGCTATTTTTACTCAACAACAGTTTACAAAAGTGTAAAATTGGAGAAAAAAAGTAATTGGAGAAAAAAAGTAACAAATTTCCCAAATGTTTTTTTTTTGTTTTAATTCAGCAGATTTGTAGAAAGTCTGTCGAAAATGTTAAAAAAAAGTGTTTACTGTCTAAGCGCAGCAAATGTAAATAAAATTTGATAATTTGACATATAGATGGTTCAACTCATCTTTTGAAAATATTCAGAAAATAATTTTACAAAATCACCAAAGAAATCGCCATTCATTTTGTAAATCGCCAAAAATTCGCCAAGTCACACAGTGGGAAAAAACACCAATCTGGCAGGAAAAAAAATCATATCTTCTAAACTATTGGTCTGATCCGATAACAATACTTGGAGATTTTATAGCTAAGGATATGAGCTTTTTGTATAATGAATAATAGGAAACTGTTTTTCAATACAGGGTGCCCCAAAAGGTGTTATATACGACTACCTCAGGAGTATTTTTTTTTGTACCTGCTAGCTGTGGAAAATTATGTTTAAAATAAGATTTTTATACTTTTTGAGAAGTAAACGGGGTTATCAAATATTGTAAGTGAAATGTGATAACATTTTGACATATACCCTACATCCAGCATATAACTAAAATAGGAGTCTTAGCACCTGATTGCATAAGCATATACGAATTTTTAGTTAACCTTTTGTCAATGTATAGTGCCATTGCCTCTTCTGGTGTGTATTATGTCGGTGCTTCAGAGGGGTAAAATACGACTTTTTTCATCTTTGTAGCCCTTTTTGGTGTTTTTTTAAATTTCATCTAATAATTGGGCTGCATCTCTCTTTCCAGATTTGTACAGACTTACTTTCGTAGCGACCAATAATTATTCCTTGATGTTATTTTGTACAAGATCCGAAACACGACTCGTCTTGGATTTTTTTGTCGTTTCCAAAAAAGTCTTCAAAGGACGCCCTCGAGGTTGTGAAGGTCCTGGTTCTTCGTCTTCTACTAGAAAATCTATATTTTCATTCAACCATATATTGTAATGATTTTCAAAACTATATAAATTGCGAGAAATACTGGCCCATCTACATTTGAATTTACTACATAAATCTCGCACACTAACAGTTAGTTTTTTATTGCTATCATTCTCGTTGCATATGTTATTTCCAAGTTTGGACAAGATATAATTGATAACTGTTGAGTTCCGATCAGAAGCACTGTCGCATTTACGCTAAACTTCAAATATCTCTCTCCGTTGAAATGACATGTCAAACAAATTAAAAAAAACCAAAGAGTTTATTAACCAATTCAAATGATAGTATTAAATTTATTATTATTTATAACAATATTTTTATTAAGAATTTTTTCACCAACTGAATGCGACTTAAATCGTTTATTTAAAAATCATAAAATCAGAAACAATTTTAATTCAGCACGAACTTTTTTCAAGATTTCGACGCTCTACTATGTTAAAAACAAATTACTAACAATCCTTCGCGATTCTCAACATACGTGAGTCGCGTTCATCGCTGCCTAGATTTAGAATTATAATTATTGAAAGACCAAAATTACAAAAATAATTTTAAAAAATCGCTACGCAGGCCTACGCAGCTAATTTTTTGAATAGTAACACTTCATTATATGTAGAATAATCTATAATTAAAGATTAAGCAGCATCTGACAGCGTTTTTTTTTGTAGCTCCATTAGAATTTAAACAAGTTAAAAAAAAGTTGTTTATGTAATTTGTTACGGGAGAGCCTTCGCAAAACAGATAACGTATGGAAATTTATACATAATATACCTAATAGCACCCTTTAAAAGAAATCAAACACTTGGTAGGTAACGGCTCACCCCTTCCGATACACGGCGATGACAAGTTTACTATTATAAACAACTAACTGTGAGAGCCCAATAAATTGTCAACATTTGATAGTGTGTAATTCCCTAATGGGTTAACTAAACTTTAAGTTCTTAACGGATTAAAACGCAGTCACTATCCCACTTTAAAATTGCATTATAACTTTGTTAAAATCTGTTAGTTATATTTTGAATTATTTCCCGCTAGATTGGCAATTTTTCCCACTGTGCGTCACCAAATCGAAAAACTTGTCGCCAAACACATTTCAAAATCGCCACGTTTGGCGAGAAAGCGCCATATCTGACAGCCTTGACCACCACCAATGCATTTAAAACTTGTTTAACACGTGGCATTTAAGATGGAACCAATCTGAAATTCAGGGTTTTGCTTATAACTTTTGAACCACTGGACCGATTAAAATGAAATTCAATACCAAATAGACCTGGGGAATGGCAAAGATACTTTCCAAGTTTCATCAGTCTCATTA
This sequence comes from Pegoplata infirma, assembly GCA_963921195.1. NCBI lineage: Eukaryota > Metazoa > Arthropoda > Insecta > Diptera > Anthomyiidae > Pegoplata > Pegoplata infirma. The sequence continues at coordinate 100,824,732 of OY992537.1, forward strand.
TTGCCTTTCGAAAGTTATTGTGTTTTTATCTCGTAAATTTGCGAAATACCCTTGCCGAAATTTACACTTTTGCTCATAACTTTTGAACCACTGGGCCGATTTGGCTGGATTGCAATACCAACCTGACCAGGTAAAGGACCAACATATGTGCCAAACTTCAGTAGCCTCTGTAAAGTCTTTCAAAAGTTAGCGTGTTTTCTACGGACGGACAGACAAACAGACAGACGGACTCTAGATCGACTTAAAATCGATCGAGGATCATGAATATATACACTTTATGGGGTCCTAAACCAATATTTCGATGCGTTACAAATGGAATTACAAACTTATATATACCCTCTATCACTAGATTGGAGGGTATAAAAAATCTAGTTAATTCACAAAAAGTCATTGTGAGTTTAATCGCGTTAAAAAAGTAGTAAATTTACAATTTTATTGGTAAAACGCTTGTACACACAAAAAAAACTTGTCAAATTACTTTAAAATGTCTCGTAATCCCATTTTACCAATATTTGACAGTTTTCCTTGTTTTTTAACAAAAAATTTTTCGATCGAAATTTACATTTTTTTTTAATTTTACAATTTTTTTTGTAATTTTACAAATTTCCAAGTTTTTTTTTAGAAAAAAAAAATCTAATAAATTCCGGAGATTTCCTTCTAAGTTTTATTGCGCCGAAAAATTTGTAAATTTACAATTTTGTTGGTAAAAATCTTGTAAAATTACGAAAAATCACGTAATTTTTACTAGGAATTTTCGTAAAATAGGAGGTAGCAAAAATCTAGTAAAATCACTAAACCTCCTTGTAAATAAATTAAATTAACAATTTTGTAAAATGCTTGTAAAATTAAAATATTATTGGTGAAAAGCTTGTAAAATTACATGGAATTGTTGTCAAATAGGAGGTAGCAAAAATAAAAGATACAAACTTTTCTTGTCGTTTTACAAGGTTTTTGTTTGAGTGTAAAATTTAAAAAAACTCAAAATTTTTACTAGGAATTCCCGTAAAATTGGAGATAGCACAAAATCTAAAAATTCCTTGTAATTTTTATAGCTCAAAAAAGTTGTAAATTTACAATTTTATTGGTAAAAAGATCGTCAATTTACTAAAAACCTCGTAATTTTTACTAGGAATACTCGTAAAATCGGAGGGAGCAATATAATAATTTTACAAGTTTTTTTTGTAATTTTACAGGGTTTTTTTCAGTTTAATCACCAAAAGGGTTTTGCAAAGTAAACTCGAATTTCTTTTTTATGTCCCACTCAAGTTTTTAATTTCTTTTTATCAAAAGTGTTTAAAAAACATCAATAAAACTATAATAAATGCACATCTGATTGTGAGCTTAAAAATATGGTTGATGTCTTCAATGATATTGTATGCCGCGTTTTTTTTTTGATATATTAACTCTGCCATTTTTAGGGGTCATTTTAGTATTAAAAAAAATAAACGCAGAAGTCTAATAAAACGTGCATTTAAAGGGTTAAAATGTCCCACAAATGTTTTCCTCATAAATCTTCACTAGGGGTTGTCAAAGGTTGAAAGTTCTTGCGACATGCGCAAAATGCTTAAAGAACGTATTAGATTTCTGTGTGTAGTTTTTGAAAAATGATTAAAATGGTCCCTCAAAATGGCAGTTAGAGGGTTAATATATTTTAGGAAAGAACCGCAAAACAATTTCGCTACACACATCTAAACTCAGATGTGCATTTATAATACTTTTGACGTTCTCCAAACGCCTTTAAAACAAAAAATTAAAAAATTCAGTGGGCCATATTATCCAAAAATCTTTCCGAAAAACGAAAAAATTGCATAAAACTGATATCGATTTATCTATGCATATTTTTGTAAATTTCGATAAAAATGCATATTTTTTCCTAATTTTTTTTATACTTGTTACTTTTTAATGCTTAATTTTCCATATTTTGGAATAAATTTTGCAAATTAAAATTTTGGTTAAAATTCGCTAACATTGTTGATTTGTATTTAAAAAAAAAAAAATACAAAAAAAAAATCAACCCTAATTGTAAATAAAATTATAAATTACACCATTCATAACAAGTAATTTTACCACACTTGGATTTTTTTTATAATAAAAAAGTACTTAAAGCAGAATTACTCAAACATATACAAAATTCCGCTAGAACTATTTTTAAAAAATATTATACATAAAAGGAAATGCATACTTGCATATGTGTTGAAATGGTCGTTGAAAAAAAAAAAAAAAACAACAATCAAGGCCATTTAAAGAATAATAATAAAAAAAAATGTTTTTTGCAGGGCACCTTAGGTTTGATTTCAATCATTAGTTAAGGGGTCTTTACATTGTTATACTTTGTGTGTTGAAATGTATTATTCAAACGAAAACACATTAAAAATTGTATAATTACAAAGTTTTATCCGTTGGCATTTTTATTAAAAAATTTTGCAAAACACACAAAAACATGAATTTTCTCATTTTATTTTATTTTGTAATTAATGAATAAATAAAAAAATTTTAAATAAACATAATAAAATTGAAAAGTCGAAAGCAAAATATTGTTTTTTGAAAAATTTCAAAAAAATTTTCTGATACGTTATACTTTTCAAAAACAGTAAATTATACAAAATTCATTATAGAAAGTGTGATAATGTAAAACCAGCTTTAAGGCTTATTAAAGTTTATTATGATTTTTTCTATACATTTCCATAACATTTCTTACAAAACTTAAGAAAATGTTTGATATTTTGAAAAATGTCACTTCAAGAAATTCTCAGGTTCTGAAAAATTTTATAAATATGGTTTTCTAATTTAAAAAATTGTCATTTTTCTATAGAACTTGTATAGTTTTCTGAGACTCTCTTCCCTAAGAAAAAGTCTAAGATTCTTAAAAGTTTTCTGAGACATATTTCCTATTGAAAAGTCTAAAGGGGTTATTCATAATACTTAAAGTGTACTTAAAGTAGGTTTATTCGACAAATATTCATGCAATATCAGTCAAATTAGCCTACATTAGATTTAATTTACTCATTATGAATAGCCCGGTAAGAATCTAAGAAATTTTTCCTACAAAAAATGTCTCTTTCCTATTGAAAAGGTCTCAGAGTTTCAGTTTTAGACATTTTCCTACAGAAAAAATTTAGATTTTGAAACATTTTTCTTAAAGAAAAAATCTTAGAATCTTAAACATCGTCTCAGATTCTAATACATTTTTCCTAAAAGTCTCAGATTCGGAGGCACTTTTTCTATAGAAAAAGTCCCAGATTCTGAGTCATTTATCCTATAGAAAAAATCACAGATTCTAGAAATGTTTTTCTATAAAAAAAGATTAAGTTGTTTTTTTCTTTAATTCTGAAACTTTTTTCCTACAAAAAATCTTTTATTTTCCTATTAAAAAGTCTTTCCTATTAAAAAGTCTTAGAACCGAGACGGATGACAATGACCATTGTCTCATTGTAGCGAAACAGACCAAGGTCTCTGGTGTGAATCGAACCCACGACCCCCCAAACACATAGGCTCGCACGCTACCAACTAGCCTACTGGGGCGCCTTATAAAAAATTGTTTAAAATTGTAAAATTAAAATAACTTTACGTTTTTGTTTGTTGGGTAACTTTTTAAAATATGTGTTAAAAAAGTCTTCTGCGGTCGATAAAAAAGTTATATTAATTATTGAATGTGTAATTCTCTTTATTTAACAGAACTTCAACTGATGATGTGAAAAATCTCACTTCTTTGTATAGTACATATATGTGTATTTGTGGTCATTATAAACCTTCCAAAACTATAATGATGAGATATTTTTGAAAAAATTTATAAAAAAAACAAGTAAGAACGTTAAATTCGGCATTGTTTATATTTTAATACCCTACTCAATGTAATCAAAAACATCTTTAAGCAGACATAATGTTAGTAAAGTAAAATAATTTTTTTTGCGGTCTAAACCCCCTATTATATGTTATATGGTGCAAAAAGCTTTTTCTGATTTTTTCAGATTTTTAAAAAAATTTTAATGATGTTTCAAGCATCATTTTGCAACCGTAGTGCATTTGATGACTCTTCAATTTTTTTTTTATAAATTTGAAAAAATCAGGCAAAGTTTTTTGCACTAAAGATTTTTTTTAAACCACTCTATTTTGGAAAATCTTTTTGGTTGGGTAAGAACGCAAAAAAACATATTTTTTAACCACTCTAGTCTGGATATACAAAAATAATTAAAACAAGTATAAAAGTTATATTCGGCCTTGTCCTTATGTAGTGGAGATAGGGAGTAGGTTCGTTCAGAAAAAAAATTTTGGGGTTAAAAAATGTTTGGGATTTTTGAGGTTTCTTACCGCTTTACCGCCACCTGTGATCTGATAAGAAAATAATTTGCCACACCTCCACGCCGCACCAAGAGGGGTGTAATGTTAGGCCGACTTCCATTTATTTTAAAGCCCCAGCACTCCCTACCTTCAATCCATATGGGGGCTCCCGTACAAAATAGTAGTAACATTTTTATAAAATTAGCTCCCATCGCTCTTTCCCAAGGATGCAACTAGAGAAGTTAAATATATGTTGGACACTTAATATTTTTTCAAACTCCAACATTTTTTCAAAATCTATCTACGTATCTTCAATCCACAATATAAAGCATGATATAACAAATAATTCTGTGTTGTTTACCCAAAAACGACATATTTTAAGTTATGACACTATACAAGTAAATGAGCGATATGTAATTCACATTGAGTCAGTAAAATTATACAAATATATGGTTTGGTCACACAAAAGGGAGCCAGTTTCGACGATGATGCCTTAGGTACACTTCGGCCTAAAAACCGAAGTGTACCCCGAGAGTTCGACCCAATTCTAGTTTACCATAGCGACACGTGCCGCTATGGTAAACTGGACATTTACTTTGATTTATTATAATCGTATTTAGAAACCCGACTCACCTGATATTGTTTCTCTCTTAAGTTACTAAGATTTATACTAATCGTATTTAGAATCTGACTCACCAGATATTGTTTCTTCTCTTGAGTTACTTAGTTTTATACTAATCGTATTTAGAACACGACTCCCCTGATATTGTTTCCTCTCGTGAGTTGCTAAGATTTATACTAAATGTGGTTAAAATCCTATTAGACACGACTCATCTGATATTGATTCTCCTCGTTAGTCAGCTGCTCTTTTTAATACACCGACGGATTTTACGAACCCGAGTACTAATTAACCCGAGCTTTAACTGACGGTATTTAAGCTGTGTACGGTAAGAAACAAAACTTACTACCGAAGAAATATCTCAAAGGAGGCAGACCTTTAACGACTCTGGGCGGACTGAGTCATACCTCAGTATGGTAAAGAAACTGCATCACATGTTTGAAACGTTTTACCCGAGTAAAAATTTTTATATGATGCAATACATAATGATATATAACACAATATATATCATTAATCCGAATAATGGTGGATGTTTTTGCATTAAAAAAGATCAACTTGTATAAAATATGATTCGATTTCATCCGAGTTTTGACCAGACATTGCCATATTTCATTGGATCCAATTAGATCTAATTGCATAAAAACATAAAAAATCTTGGTGTGTTTTGGTTTGGGTGAGTTACACCACAGGTCAACGATACATTCACCAAACATATAATTTTCTAAAACAAACAAAATGTTTGGGTACGCTTCGAACCAGATAGGTGATATACATAACCCTAACAAGGAAATGTTTAGGAACATTTTAAAAGTTTCTTATGCTTTACTTAAAAAACTTAGAAAATTTTTGATAATTGGAAACATTTATATATGGAACAGACTAAGCTATATATAATTTTATATTAAATTATACAGAAAAACAAATTTTGTATTGGCCCTAATATTATTTCATATATTTATATCAACCGTATACCTTTTAATCCGAATCATGATTAAATTATATATTACAGCATATGACTGCATTTAAAAAAATTAGAAAATACCTCACGGGATGTATAATCATATATGATTTATTATGTTTGTATCAAGTTATATATTGTTATATATGTTTATTTTTACTCGGGTACTAAGCTTTTCATGAAATGAAATTATTCATGAAAATAAATGTAGAATATCAGTATGTAAGTGATGGAAAATTGTGAATCATGTGCAATCGTCACTGAAATTTTATTTAATTTACGTGAATAGAATAGAATACATGGTAGAAAAAATACACTTTTACATTTTTTAAGGTTTTCACTTACACTCCGATTGATCTGAAATTAAAGGAGGGAAATTGGAGGGGGAAACGGTATACTTTTGTTTTTAATTTTTTTTCCATACTTCTTATAAACTAACTATGTTATGAACATGTCACACCCCTCTTTAAGCAAATTTTTAGTAAAAATGGTGAAAAAATCGGGTAATAGGATTTCATTAATTTTTATTTAAAACTTAAAAAATCGTTAACACAAAAATCCGAGCTGATCCTGTTTTTTTTGTAATTGCTAAATAATTACACTGTTTAAAAACAAAAACCTACCAGTGAAATATCCAACTGATTCTTAAAGATTTTGCTCCCCTGGTTTGCCATCTAAATTTTTCCATCACTTTTGAGATATTCGCTGTTAAAAGTTAAAAAAAAACAATTATTTTGCACTTTTGGGGGTTCACTGCTACATTTTTTTTTGTTAATCAAATAAAACTTTTTTTTAGGTCAAAAGAAGTTTAAAGTCCTGCTCTTGGACCCAGGAAATAAAAAAGTTATATTTTTTTCTGCCCATCCCCTTTTGATGTGGATATAAAAAAATAGTTTTAGTCGCGAACAATATTTCTGTGCTACATACTGAATGATATACTGAATGTTTTCCTATTACAGAGTGTAGTGTATTGTAATAATCCTTTTCTCATTGATAATAACATTTTACTGATGATCATTGTAGTTGTTTTTTAATTGTTTAACAAAAAAAAAAAAAAACTTGTTAAAGGATTTTTGTTTGTTTTGGTTTTAATGAACAACAAAAGATTTTAACAATTTAACCACAAAGTAAAGTGGTTGTGAATGAATGTGTGTGAATTAATTGTTAAACAAAATATATTGAAATAATTTATAATTTTTATTTATTTTTTGTATTTTTTCAGCCACTTCTTCATTATTACCATATTTGACCATACACATGCAGTCGATTGGCTTAACTGTTGAGGAAATTGCCATTATTTATTTGGCGCTGCCATTTACAACATTTTTAAGTCCACCAATAACAGGTAAGTCGGATAAAAATTAAGTTATAAGTATTACTATTGTGAAAATACAAAATATCGTTAGGTTGTTAATCATCCCCATTGCGCTTTCTTTTAAAAGTGATTTTTTCAATAAATTTTTATTTTTGAAATCCTTTAATTCAAAATAAATAGTTAATTTTAATTAAGGTGCTGTAGCGAAAGAGACTGAGGGTTCCGGTGGGAATCGAACCCACGAACAAAGTTCAAGGGCTAGCACCCCGCCAACAACATTCACAAAAAACTAAACTTAAAACATTGGAAATAAACTAAATTCAAGGAAAATTTATAACTTTTTTCTCAAAAATAAGTATAAGAAAAAACAAGTAAGAGTGTTAAATTCGTCGGTGCCTAATCTCTTATACCCTCCAACAAGCAAAAAAACAAAAAAAAAAATTACAGGGGCGTTTAATTTTTTTTGGGGGGGGGGATGGTAATTGGGGTGGGGAATTTCCTCTCGAATATGTGTTTAAAAATTCATTCTTATGCTTTTTACACTAAAGAAATGCAAGGTTATCAAAATTAATTTTTTTTTTTACTCCACGCCCATAAAAGGGGGGCGGACAGAAAGAACGACATTTTCTTATACTCAGAATCCAAATGCAGGACTTTGAACTTCTTGAAGAATAAAAATGTTGCATTTGTTCAACAAAAACACAAAAAATCATGTAAAAAATTATATTTTTCATAGGTTGGTTTAGTTCTTCAAGTGGGAACTTTTTTTCCCCTTGTCCGATTTTGCTCATTTATGAACTGAACCCGCCTAGGAACATAAGACATATTCTTGCTAAATGTCGGGAGTCTAGTTATTTTATTTTGAACTGTATCGTGTTAACTACAGACGGACAGACGGACGGACATTCAGAGAATGTCTTAAAATCGATCATGGATCAATAATATATATGGGGCATTCCATATCAAATCAGACACTTTAAAAAATTTTATTTTAGATTTTCCCAATTTGTTTACAGTTTTTAGTACCCTTTGAAAACTCCTTCGTGGTAAATTTTCAGATTTTTTTGATGACCCGTTCAAAAGATATCGAATTTTTAAAAATTGGTAATTTTTTCCTTTACTCAAACTTCTTTTACTCATAACTTCTTCAATAATGGTCCAAATTACAATTTTTTTTTCAAATTTTTTTTTTTTAACAATAAATGGGGGTCGGTCTAAAAAAATATTGTGGGTTAGTCATACATTTTGTTGCTCTATGGGCACTATTATGACAGTTAGAGCGTTTGGAGCAAATTTTAAAAAATTTCGTTTTGTGTGGGACCCCCTTAGAAATTGGAGATAGGGTATTAGTTTGTTGCAAAGAAATGTTAAGACGCAAAAATTAATGAGGGTCGGTCTTATTAAGGACCCCTCTATGACGCACCATTGGAGCAGTAGAAATGATTTTAAGATTGGAAAATTACAATAAATTTTTTTCAAAAAATTTTAAAAAATAGTAATAATCGTTATCCCACGATCCTCCTGGGAAAAAAATTTGTAGAATCGATAGAAGTTTTACAGAAAAAAATTCAAAAAAATCGAAGAGTACAAATATTTTCAAAAGTAAGATTTAAATTTTAAAACCTAAAAATCGCATACTAGAGCGCTTTTAAGAATTTCTTGGAATTTTTTTTTAAAGTACGTAAAAAAACTAAAATTTTGAAAAAAAAATTTGAAATTTTGACCATTGTTGAAGAAGTTATGAGTAAAAGAAGTTTGAGTAAAGGAACAAGCTACCAATTTTTAAAAATTCGATATCTTTTGAACGGGTCATCAAAAAAATCTGAAAATTTACCACGAAGGAGTTTTCGAAGGGCACTAAAAACTGTAAACAAATTAGGAAAATCTAAAAAAAAAAAAATTTCAAAGTGTCCGATTTGAAATGGAATGCCCCATATACTTTATGGGGTCCTAGACCGATATTTTGATGAATTATAAATATGAATTTCTTCATAATTTTGTAATACGCTTAAAATTCGTTTGTTAAATCAATCATTATTTTAATTGACTTTAAAAATTGATAAAATTTTTGATTAAAATCGAAAAAGTGATTGATTGAAAAAAAAATCAATTAATCACTTACAATTTTCTTGATCGAAGGAGTTTCAATTAAAAAATTAATTGAATCCACGAATACAATTTGAACTAGAAAATGGGAGAAATTTTATTTTAATTTAGTTCATACACATTTGAGGACCCGATTGGGTTAAGACCTGATCATATTTTCGAGTTATTGCTAAATAATTACACTGTTCGGCAAAAAAAAATTCAGTGAAATATTCAACTGATTCTTACAGATATTGATATCCTGATTCAAAATCTGTCATCAAAATTTTTTTGATCTTACCGTTTTTGAGTTATTCGCTGTTAAAAAAAAAAAGTTATTTTGCACTTTTGGTGGTCCACTGTTAGATATTCTTCCAAGAAATATGACTTGATTTCATAGGAAATGGACCCTCTGATTCTAAAACTGCAAACTAAATTTTTCTAGTTTGAAATTTTTCAAACGAAAATCTCGAATGTCTTGTGTCTTATGTCTTACCCATTAGCTCTATCTACCATAATTATTTAAACATAAAGCAACAAACACACACAAAACAATAAAAAAAATTATTTGTTGTTTTTGTTTTGTGTATGTTTGTTGCTTTATGTTTACATAATTATGGAAGGTGGAGCTGAGGGGTTACGTCTTATGTCTTATATCTTATGTCTTATATCTTATATCTTATGTCTTATGGTAGTTTCCGAGACATTTTTTCGTATAAAATAATTGCTTCACATTCTAAGACATTATTCATTTAACAAAGTTCTCCGATTTTTCGTTCGGGAAAATTTTCTCAGATTCTCAGAAATTTTCTGTATTGAAAAATTATGTCAGACTCTTTTCTATTTATTTTTCTCTCATAGCCAGGGCCGCTTTAAGGTATGGCGGGGCCCTGGGCACACAAGAATTTGGGGGCGCTAAAAATAAAAAGCCGCTTGACAAAAAACCAAGGTTGGCAATCGATACGCACCCAGAATAACGGTATTTGGCTATTGTACCGCAACCAATAAAGATATGGACTTTTTTAAAAGCGATTATGAAAGTCGATGAAATTTCTAGTATTTTTGATGTGTTACTTCGTGTTTGTAACGGTTTATTTTCGTTATATAGACCAATACCTTTAAAATACCGTTTCAAACGGTACGAGAAATTTCATCGACTTTAATATTCGCTTTAAAAAATATCCATATCTTCATTGGTTGCGGTACAATAGCCAAATACCGTTATTCTGGGTGCGTATCGATTGCCAACCTTGCAAAAACATTTTTTGGTGCAAATAAAACTCATGTTATAACATGTTTTAAGACAAAGAAACTAAAAAAAGTGTGTATGGAAATTTATGCTCGAGGTATTTTTTCTTTACTTTTTAAAACCATGGTATTTGTGTAGAATAATATGGTTTTAATGATGGCTTTTCCAGCTCAAAATCTGAGTCTTTATTTACACGAAAAATATCTCAGAATCTAAAAATTTTCCTATACGAAAAATTAAACCTTTTGATATGAAAAATATCTCAAAATCTGAAATTTTTTTCTTTACGAAAAATGTCTCAGAATCTGTCTCTGAATCTAAGAATATTTTCGTACGAAAAATGTATCAGTATTTGAGATTTTTTTTATACGAAAAATGTTGTAGATCTGAGACTTCCTCAATACGAAAAATGTCTCAGAATCTGAGACTTTTTCTCAGAATCTAAGACTTTTTCTATACAAAAAATGTCTCTGAATCTGAGACTTTCTCGATATAAAATTTGCTTCAGAATCATATATTTTTTCTATACGAAAAATATTTCATAATCTGAGACTTTGCATATGATAAGTGTTTCATAATCTGAGACTTTTTATTTTGGCAAAACCTCTATGAACTTTAGACTTTTAAAATATCAGAATCTGAAACTTTTTCTGTATAAAAAATATTTCACAATCTGAAACTTTTTATATAGGAAAAATTTCTATGAATTTAAGACTTTTGATATCGGACAAATTTCTCCTATAGAAAAAGCCTCAGCATTTCGGGACCCCTTAGGTCGGGGGCCCTGGAAACGTGCCCAGTGTGTCCTAATGGTTAAAACGGTACTGCTCATAGTGTGTATTTTGTATATATTTAATAGTAAAATTACACCAGTTTTCAAAGTTTCTGGTATTTTTCCATACAATGAATAATAAATCAAACAGAAAACATGTTTTTCTGTCTGTCTGTCCGTCTGACGTTTCTTTGCCGTGTTATCTGTGTATAAAATTATGAGCGTTTACGTTAGTAATATTAACTGTACGTAATTCTCCGTTCGTGTGCCGTATTTTTTTTTTTAATTTTTTTTCTTCACATCTGTCATATTTTGTGTTTACCTGTCAGTTAATATTTTTGATGTCTGGTATAATATATTTATAAAGATATTTTCACTGTTAAGTACAGAATAAATTTACAGTAAGTGTTGGAAATGAGCTTACATAAGGTTTTAATACTAAAAAAAATGTTGTTATTTAAAATTGACTACAATTTAGGATTGATTTGTTGTCAACTACATTTTGAAATTAAAACAACTGTTATATTTAGTTAAAACAACTACTGCATATGTTTAGAAAAAAAAAATCAACTACAATTTGTAGTTGTTTTTACTGAAAATCAAGTGGATCCAAAACAATTTCATTTTGTGGGTTGTGTCTATCAAAATTTTGTAGAGCTTGGAACTTATCAAAAGCTAATCAATGATTAATACTAATTATTAATTAATTTGATATATTTTTGATGTTTGCAAATATTGATCATTGATTACACCGTCCGACAGCCAATGTTAAACATGAACCGAATCTTATACATCTGAAAATAGATATCAAATGGAGTAAATCTGCATTTACAGTTTTTCATTTCGTGATCCTGTTTCCTTTTAAAAGGACTACAAAGTTTTAAAAGATACATTTTGTAAAATATTTGTACTTGTCCTTGGATGACAATGGTGATGACAAATGAAAGAGGAGGATCTCCCGTAAGTTTTAAATTTTTTTTTGCCATATCAGGATAAAAGGATGGGAATACAGTCATTTGAAAACGTTATCAAAATATTTTGTTGAAAATTTTGAATGATATTGAAGGGTAAATTTTTTAAATTCTCCTGATATGTAATAATAATAAAATAGAAAAATTAGGAGAGATCCTCCTCTTTCATTTGCTATCACTGGTGGCATCCTAGGGCAAGTACAAATGTAAAAAATGTTTTATAAAATTTATTCCTCTAAAACTTTGAAGTCCTTTTAAAAGGAAACAGGGTCACAAAAAGAAAAACTGTAAGTGCAGTTTTACTACATTTAGTCTCTAGTTTCAAAAGTATATTATCCAGTTCGGGTTTAACGACCTTTTTTAATTTTTGTTGAACGTTGTATATAAAGACGTACGTTCAATTGTATAAATTACTGTAATAACATGTAAGTGTGTTTTTGTGTAAATACACTCCGCTTGGAAGTTTCTTACATCTTGTTTACTTTCTGATGAATTTAAGTTCATGAATAAAAATTTTGTAAATTGTTTAATTTTTTCTTCTTTTGAAATATGAATTTTTAAAAGTACATGAAAAAATTAAATTTTAAATTAAAAAAACTTGTAAATTCACTGTAACATAGATATTTTTATTCTGAATGGCTAAGAGGACCCGGGTAGTAATAAATTTATATTCTGTTGATATTGGATCATTTAACAACTATTTGTTTCTACAAAATGTCGACCCTGGAAAGGATATCATATTTTATTGATCCATGATAGAGTCTAAGACATTATAGCGGTGTCCCTTCGTCTGCCCGTCTGTAGTTGACACGAGGCAGTCCAAAATAAAAGACTTAGACTTCTAGGCAAGTTAAGTTCGAAAATAAGCAAAATTATACCAGGAAGAAAAAAGCTTTCTATTGAAGAACTAAACCAACCTCTTAAAAGCACCAATTTTTAGATATTTTTTGTATTTTTGTTACACAAATGAAAGATTTTTAAGTTCACAGAAGTTAAAAATTCTGTGCTTGGACCCATGGGTTAAGAAAATGTCGATTGTTTCGGTCCGCCCCCCTTTTGAGGGCGTGTATATAAAATATTTTAAACTAGCTATATCCGGTCCGCGTTTCTGGTCCTAGGAAAAAAACTGTTTTATATTGAATTTTAATTTAAATATAGTGCCGGACAAAATTAAAGTATAGGTCCAAGTCCAGCTAGTAACCTTTGGTTCCACCCTCCGTTAGCCATATCTATACAGAAATCTCTACAAAATCGGTTCAGCCGTTTTTGCGTGATTTCGAAACAGACAGACATAACGTTAAGTATAGTTCAAAGGGGAGTGTCATTTTACGCATTTTTATTGAATCATGATGGTCTAAAGTTCCATGCTGCATCCTTGATTAGTACTATCTGTGCTGCAAATTTCATTGATATCATCTTTGCCGTTTTTGTTTGATTGCGAAAGAAGAGGAAATAACTTTTTATTTATGAAAAACGGGAGTGACATTTTATATCCTCTTGCCGAATCGCACTCTACATTAAAGGTGTCCTTACGACTAAGGTAATTTTTCAAAATCACTTTTGAATACGTGGTAGGGTCCTAAATTGTAGTTTAGTATCTAAAAATGAGTGAGCCGAAATTTGGGGACAATCGGATAAAAATAACTCGTGCCGAAAATGGATTGAAGTTTTGGGACACTCTTATGTGATAAAAAAACACGTTTTTTCTAGTTTTTTGAAAATTATTGGTATATGTTATTTTTTGTTAATTTTTTGTTAAATAATATGAAAATGGTACTGAATTACCTTTCCAAAAAGGGTAAAAAAATTCAAATCGGATAAAAAATAATCATTTTATGCATACATGCCCCAGACCATTGCATAGTTTTTAAAGCCAAAATTTGAAAATGTTCAAAATTTCTGGGCAAAAAAATAAAAAAAAATAATTTTTACTTGATAATGTTATTAAATACATGTTATAGATAAAAACTAACGAATATAGTAGTCTAGCTTTTTTTTTAATTTGGCGTGGGTAGTGATATAACTTCCGCGGATTTCAAAGAAAATGTGTTTTTCTATGATAATTTATCAAATATGGAAAATAAAGTTTTGTATTGTACTATACCAAGTGTAAAACATAAATTCTGTAAATTTTTAGAGAAATAGGGCATCTTTAACCCCTTTTCATCGAGGTGAAATGACAAATTTGGGACATTACATATTTATATAAAACAAGATATCTGCATATATCCGGTCTCTCAAAAGTTATAGAATTTACATTTTACGCTTCGTTCCGTACAATAGAGAAAAAATTTTCCCATATTTGCTAAATTATTGTGAAAAAACGCATTTTATTTGGAATCCGCGGAAATTTTATTACTACCGGCGAAAAATAAAAAAAAATCTTGACTACCATATCTGCTATTTTTAATCGTAAACATGTTCTCAATATGATCATAAAGTTAAATTATTTTTTTTTTATTTTTTGGCTAAAAATTTTGAAAATTTTGAAATTCTGGCTTTAAAACCCATACAATGGTCTGGGGCATGTATGCGTAAAATGCTTGTTTTTTATCCGAATTTAATTTTATTAGTCATTTTGGAAAGGTAATTTAGTACCATTTTCGTATTATTTCACAAAAAAATTAACAAAAAATAACAAATACCAACATTTTACCAAAAACGACAAAAAAAGCGTTTTTCTTTCATATAACAATGCCCCAAAACTTCAATCCATTTTCGGCACGAGTTATTTTTAGCCGATTGTCCCCAAATTTTGGCTCACTCATTTTTAGATACCAAAGAACAATTTAGGACCCTACCAGGTGTAAAAAGATGATTTTCGTTTTTAAGGACACCTCTACTCTACATATTACCTACAGTTCCCGCTCGGTTAGTTCTATCAGTAGTGGCATATTCGGCTTATCCGTTTTTGCGTGGTTTCAAAACAGGCAGATATAACGTTCAGTATAAAACAAAGGGTCGTGGCAAAATACGCCTCTTTGTTCAATCGTGGTCAGTATAGTACAAAGGGCGTTGCAATTTTGATCCCTTATTCTAATAACGATCTTATATGGCCTACGTATGCACTTTGTTAGCACTATATGTAGTGAAAATGTCATGAGAATCGGTTCAGCTATTTTTGCGTGATTGATCCGCTCACAGGCAAAAAAGCATGGCATTTTACGCCCATTTGTCCGATCATGCTTTAATTCGGCATATAGTTAGTACTCTGATAGTACTATCTTTGGTTTAAATTTCATCAAAATCGGTCCATCCGTTTTTTATATATAGATGCCATTATTGGTCCGATGTTAAAATTTGATTTTGCCACGCCCCTCCGCCCACAGCCAGAAAATCAAAAATCTGACCGCACAGTGTTACTCCCCAGGCTATTTTGAATATTTCCTGAAAATTTCATCAAGATCGGTCCAGCCGTTTTCGAGTCCATACGGAACATACATACATACCCACATACATACACACATCCATTTTTATATATATAGATAACTAGCTATACCCGGTCCGCGTTGCTGGCCCTAAGAAAAAAATTGTTTTATATTGCATCTTAATTTAAATATAGCGTCGGACAAAATTAATGCACGGGTCCGGGTCCAGCTAGTAACCTTTGGTTCCACCCTCGCACAGTGGTCAATTTCGCGAGATAGCGGTCAAAACTCTATAACTTTTGACCGGATTGGTATTTTTTTATGCAATTTGTTTTGTTCAATAGGTGGGACTTTAAGCTTCAATTTGCGTGTTCAAACGTAAAAATCGACTGATAGGAACGTAAGTAATGTGGAGTTAAAAATGCATTTTAATTTTTTGTTGAATTTCCATGTAAAAGTTGAATATTTTGACATTTTAAATAGGTATTTTTTTTATAATTTCTTATTTTTTTCAATCGTATTTTACAACCAATACTTATTTATTATTCCTAAACTTAATTTTGGTCAGAAAATGCCAACATTTGGCCCCTGACATTTATTTAGTCTCAATATTCACAGGGGCCAAAGGTTGGTTTTTTTGGAAGAAAGCTAATTCTTGTGAGGATTAAACTGAAAAATAACACTGAAATTCCCAACAATATCAGTACCATTTGGATATATTATATACAGAACACAACATCGACAAAATTTTAAGTAAACTTTTACTATTGATTTAAAGTGCACATATATTTTATTTAAATGTATTAATAAAAATTTATACTAAAATTAGAAACAAATTATAATCTTTAAACTACACTCAGAAAAAAAACTAACTAAAAAATGGGAAAACTAACTAAATCCAAGGAAAATTGATAATGATTTAGCTCCATTGCCATGTATTTCTACTTTTTAGTCCATATTTTTCTTTAAAAGAAGGACAAATTTGAACTAGAAAATGGGAAAAAATTTTCCATTTTTTGGTTAAAAAAACATTTCTGATTAGGAAATTTTTCCTAAAAATTATTTAATTTTATATTTTTGTAATGGTTTATTTATAGAATAGCATGTGAGTACACACATAATTCTCATTGGGTACATATTTTATTAGAAATATAAAGAAAGGTTTGTTTCTTAAAGACAAGTAATAAATTTAATTAGTTTTTTTAGTTAAATTACAACAACAACTTTGTACTTGACATTTGTTCCCAGACTATGGGAAAACACGACAAAGCCAAGGTCTTTGTTGTGATTAAAATATTATGTTTTTTTCTAACACATACTACATGTGTAGAAAAAAATGTAAATATTAAATTTATTACTTGTTATACAAGATTAAACCTTTTGTATTCATGTACTACAAATAATAAACGAAATGTGAACTACAAGCAAGCATGAAAAAAAAAAAAAAAAATAAATCAACAAAACAATTTCAGTTATGAAAAATTTACTAAACTTGTGGAAAAAACTTCCTCAAATTAAAGAAGATAAATATGATGAACTAACTGGTAGTAAATTACGTCCTAAAACTGAATTTTTTGAACTAAATTTTGTTTTAAGAAATATGTCTTAAAAATAAAGATTTTTTTTTCAATTATTTAGGGAAAATTTTTTTTTGCGGTAAGAATTTCTTCCACGTATTAGGGAATTCTATTTAAGGAAAATTATGGCCTATTTAACAGTCCATTAACTAAAATATTTTCCTAAAAGTTAGGAAAATTTCCCAACTTTTAGTTAATTTTAACTTAATTGTGGGAAAATTTATAAACTATTTTGAAGAAAAATGTTCCAAAGTTTAAGTTTCTTCTTTTTTTTGAGTGTAGTACATAAACATAATATAACAGGTACTTGGTTTTACCAGCTATTTCCATTGGTTTTAAATTTATTTGCAATTTTCAAGTATTTAAGTTGTGTAATATTAGATTGCAATAAAATCTTGTTTACCTTTTCCAAATGAATTGCTAGATACCACATAATTTGAGAGTTAACAGGTACTTGGTTTTACCAGTTATTTCCATTGGTTTTAAATTTATTTGCAATTTTCATGTATTTAAGTTATGTAATATTAGATGGCAATAAAATCATTTTTTACCTTTTCCAAATGAATTGCCAGATACCACATAATTTGAGAGTTCTTTTGTCATTTTTGTCAAAATTTTGATACACCCTTCTATGTGGACTAGGTCCAAATATGGGCCAACTTCTCCTAATTTCAACAGAATTATTTTTTGGGTCAATAAGAACTCTTGTACAAAATTTCATCAAAATATATGCATTATAGTCACTTTCACATACAAATAACTTCTCAAAAAATATGAGGAGCATTTGTACCGAATATCTTACCTTGGGTCAGAAAAATTGCTGTAGCTCAAAAAGTGCAGTCCCGATGCATGGACATGTATATATAGGAATGTAGGGGAGAGTTAGGACTACAAAATAGTAAATTTGTGTTTTGACTCAGCTTGACTCACAGGAGTTGTGCTCTATGAAGTAGGAAATTTGCGATAAATTTGACCTTTCTTAAAAAAAATATTTAAATTGTTCTGAAAACAGTAGAGCTTCAATTTTTTTACCAGTAATAGGAAATAAGTTAAGTTACAACACAAAATTTATTTCGTCCAAAAATCTTCAAAAACAAAAAAGTTATGATCATTTAAACTTTAAAAATTAACTAAAAATATCATAAATTTACTAAATTCTGAAAAAGCCCATTTTGGACCACCCTGTTCTCAGTGAAATAGTTGAAATAGAGTTCTAATTTTTTGGCTCCCGAGGTTTACTACTGTCTACTTTCATATGAGTCTAATAACTTTAAAATCGGAGAACAAAAACCAAAAGGAGTTTTGGCCGCTATCTCAAAATATTGACCACAGTGCCTCGGTAAGCACTATCTATAGAGAAATCTCAACAAAATCTGTTCAGGCGTTTTTGCGTGATTTCGAAATAGACCGACATAACGTTAAGTATAGTACAAAGGGGCGTGTCATTTAACGCATTTTTATCGAATCGTGATAGTCTAAAGTTCCATGCTGCATCCTCGATTAGTACTATCTGTGCTGCAAATTTTATTGACATCAGTTTTGCCGTTTTTGTGTGATTGCGAAAGAGGAGGAAATAACTTTTTATTTATGAAAAACGGGAGTGACATTTTATACCCTTTTGCCGAATCGC
This sequence comes from Pegoplata infirma, assembly GCA_963921195.1. Lineage (NCBI taxonomy): Eukaryota > Metazoa > Arthropoda > Insecta > Diptera > Anthomyiidae > Pegoplata > Pegoplata infirma. Next base: position 100,843,554 of record OY992537.1, read on the forward strand.
GCTCTGCATATGACCTACTGTTCTCGCTCGGTTAGTTCTATCAGTAATGACAGATTCGGCTTATCCGTTTTTGCGTGATTTCACAACCGGCAGATATAACGTTCATTATAAAACAAAGGGGCGTGGCAATTTACGCCTCTTTGTTCAATCGTGGTCAGTATAGTACAAAGAGTGTTGCAATTTTGATCCCTTTTTCCAATAGCGATCTTATATGGCCTACATATGCACTTGGTTAGCACTGTATGTAGTGAAAATGTCAAGAGAATCGGTTCAGCTGTCTTTGCGTGATTGCGAAACAGGCAGATAACGTTCAGTATAGTACAAAGGGGAGTGGCATTTTACGCCCCTTTTTCCAATCGTAGTATAACATGGCCTATACTTCCGCACTCGGTTAACACTATCAGTGCTGAAAATTTAATTAAAATAGAATCAACAGTTATTGCGTTATTGCGGAGCATGCAGAAATAACATTCAATTCAATACAAAGGGGCAGGGCATTTCACGCCTATTTGTCCGATAACGCTCTAATTTGGCACATAGTTAGTACCATCGTTGGCTTAAATTTCATCAAAATCGGTCCATCCGTTTTTTATATATAGATGTCATTAGTGGTGCAATGTAAAAATTCGATTTTGATCACCCCTCCGTCCACAGGCAAAAAAGAGTGGCATTTTACGCCCATTTGTCCGATAACGCTCTAATTTGGCATATAGTTAGTACTCAGTTAGTACTATCTTTGGTTTAAATTTCATCAAAATCGGTTCATTAGTTTTTTATATATAGATGTCATTAGTGGTGGAATGTAAGAATTTGATTTTGCCACGCCCCTCCGCCCACCGACAAAAAATCAAAAATCTGACCGCACAGTGTTACTCCCCAGGCTTTTCTGAATATTCCCTGAAAATTTCATCAAGATCGGTTTAGCCGTTTTCGAGTTCATACGGAACATACATACACACATACATACATACATACACACATCCATTTTTATATATATAGATGTTACTTTTACAATAATTTACAGAACAAAATTATTCATAATATTAATGACATGGTTTCATAAATATTTTTGTCATAAAATTTCATTATATTTATGAAACCTTCATAAATATAATAAAGTTTTATGAAAAAGTCTATGAAATGTACTTCATAAAATTTCATGATTTCATGAAAAAAAATCATAAACGGGTCATATGATTTTTAATAATATGAGTAAGAAATTGGGGCAAAACAATTATTGCTCCTGAAAACGATTTTTAAAATTTTAATTCCTTATTTTAGTTTTTTCAATGTAAACATCATATATTTATTTTTTAAAAAAATAGTGCACTTGCTTTATTAAAGAAACATTTCATAAATACTATAAAACCCTGTCATAAATATAATGAAGCTTGTCATTAAAGTTGGTCCAATGTAACTGTTTCATATGTATAATGAAATGTTTCATAAATACTATGAAACATTTCATAAAAATTATATTTTTTTAAAGTATTTTATTATAATTATGGAACTATTTCATGAAGCCAATCATAAATATAATGAAAAATTGTATACATATTGACCCTATGAACAATTATGAAACTGTTTCATTGTACAACTGATGTGGTTCATAAATACTATGAAATAGTTTCCTAATATGATAAAATATTTAAGAAAAAAAAATAAATCTATGAAATGTTTCATCGTATTTATGAAACATTTCATAACATGTATGAAGAGTTTCATAAAAGTTGATGAAATTTCATTCATTATATATATAAAGCCTTTCATAAATTTAATGAAAAATTTCATACATATTGACCCTATGGGCAATTATGAAACTATTTCATTGTATTTATGAAACTGTTACATTGGAGGAACTTGAAGATTTTCATTATATTTATGACAGTTCCCATAAATATAATGAAGCTTTTTCTTTGAGTGTACAAAACAGGATAAAATGAACTTGTAAACATATTCCACGACGGGTAAGGACTCCTTCAACTCACGGCCCCTTTAAGAAACGCTACTGTAAATTTTTCTTTTCTTTTTTCCATTTTGGAGGGTATAAAATATTCGGCATATCCAAATTTTAACACTCTCAATTGTTTTGTTTTAAAGTCTCTTCTTGGAGTATAGAAAATATTTAATTTATTTCACAATTGCCCAATTAGAAATGTCGTTAAGACATCTCAAAGACTTCCTTATGACAATGCCAGTGTACCTACTGACTGAAAAATCTCTGACCATACAAAAAACCTCATGACACCTACTGACTTTTTCAAGTATTTTGTCAAAATTCCTCGCCGACAAGTATGCAGGTAGTCAACAGTGCTGACTACATTATGACATGTACATTAGACTGATTTTTTGTTTGTATGAAAAATATTTTTTTTTGGAATTTCAAAAAAGTGTAGGCGGAATATAGTAAAACTAGGTCAAAAATTACGATTCTGAAATTTTTGGCCAAATCGGACCACGGGATCACGAGGCGCATCGCGGTCAAAGTTTCAGAACCCTAGAGCAAATCGAAAAAAAAAATTACATACTTAAGACTTTTTATATCACTTTTCTGACTAATTTCCCTGTGCTGAGTTCAAAAAAGTTAAAGTTTTTGAAATCGAATAATAAGTTTTTGAGATATCACGATTTGAATTTTGTTGAAAAATTGTGTTTCTTGATCACTTTATGTGCGACATCTATATTTGTACATGGTCAACTAATTGCAATTATCATAGACAACAACCATACAGCAAATACAACTCTAAACACGATTTTTTTCTTAGTATTTGCTACTGCCATCTCTTGTCACGAATGAATAATGTCAATTATTTAAATTTAACGGATTTTAATAATCAAAGTCAAGGAGTACCAGATGTTTAAAATAAATCATGTAAAGTGAGAGTCTATTAACGCCGATTTTCATAACCTTATTTCTCTGTTTTACACTCACAAAAAAAAAAACTGTAATGTTAGCAAAAAAAATCTTGTAAGCCTACAAGAAAATTTGCTGATTTTGAACCCACAATTTTTTGGAAAAGTTATCAAAAATGTTTTGCCAAAAATTAGTTAACTAAATTTATTTTTTAATTTCAACTTAGTTCATACACTCAAAATAATACATTAGTAGATTTACTATTTTTTTTTTTTTTGCTAATGCTGGTTAGCTAACTTTTAGCAAATTTTTAGTTGAGATTAGCATGTTAGCAATAATATCTTGTAAGCTTCATTTAGCGCATTAGCAATTTTAAACAAAATTTTAACTAATTTTTTTTCTTGATTTAAAATTGAGTTGACCAAATTTTTACAAGCATTTTTGCTAATATTAGCTAAATGAATAGTAAATTTGTTTTTATTTTCAGAAAACTTAAAATGGCGCTATCTCGGAAACTAAGACTGATAGAGCAAAATGGAGGGCATTTTTGGTTCTCGGGCTCACCATAGTATCGCCGGTCCTCTTCACATGTGTGGACCCTAATGGGCCCTAACTTTGGACCCAAAAAAGTTAGAATTCCCTAAAATTTTAAAATGCTCATATCTCCGTTAATATTGCCGACACAACAAAAAGTCCAAAATCATTTTTGTAGCTCTCAACACGTAGAACAAGACCGCAAAATAGTCAAAAGCTCTCCGAGTAATATTTTTGAAGTTATCGAGTTTTTTAATTCGCAAGACCCCAGAGGTCCCCTATAATCACGTATCTCAAAAACTAAGCAAGGTAGAGCGAAACGGACACAAATTTTGGATCAAAAACTATGACGATTTTTAAGGAACCCAACTAGGGCTAGGCCCATCGGTGTCTGGACCTATCGGGTCAGAACCCAACGGGGCCCTCAGATGTGTATGAACTAAGTAAAAAAAAAATTAGTTTAATAATTATTGGCAAAACACTTTTGCTAACTTTAGCAAAAAAATTGTGGGTTCAAAATCTGCAAATTTTCTTGTAGGTTTACAAGCTTTTTTTGCTAACATTACAGTTTTTTTTGAGTGTACACATTTGAGGACCCCATTGGGTTCGGACCCGATAGGTCCAGACCCTGATGGGCCTAGACCTAGTTGGGTTCCTTGAAAATCGTCATAGTTTTTGATCCAAAATTTGTGTCCGTTTCGCTCTACCTTGCTTAGTTTTTGAGATACGTGATTTTAGGCGACCACCGGGGTTTTGAGAATTACAAAAAACGATAACTTCAAAAATATTACTCGGAGAGCTTTTGATTATATTACGGTCTTGTTCTACGTGTTGAGAGTTACAAAAATGCTTTTGGACTTTTTGTTGTGTCGGCAATATTTACCGAGATATGAGCATTTTGAAATTTTCGGAAATGCTAACTTTTTTGGATCCAAAGTTAGGACCCATTAGGGTCCACACATGTGAAGAGGACCGGCGATACTATGGAGAGCCCGAGAACCCAAAATGCCCTTCATTTTGTTTCCGAGATAGGGCCATTTAAAGTTTTCTGAAAATAAAAAAAAAATACCATTTGTTTTTGCTAATATTAGCAAAAAAGCTTGTAAAAATTTTTTGAGTTGACAATTTTAAATTTAGCAAAAAAAATTAGTTCAAATTTTGTTTAAAATTGCTAATGCGCTAAATGAAGTTTACAAGATATTTTTGCTAACCAGCATTAGCAAAAAAAATTAGTAAATATACTAATGTATTATTTTGAGTGTATTTGTCAAAAAATACGATATGTTAAACCTATTGTATGTTGTTGGTTTCGACGAGTAGATCTCAAAAATGTTCATTTACCTTTCCAAATACCCCCTAATAATCAAAAAAGTCATCGTTTTGAAATTAAACAAGTCAATATACAATGGGTACTATTCCTTTCTAAATAATTATGGAATCTGATCATTTTTAAACTCTGTCAAAAATATGTAAAACAACCTTCACTTTGAATAAGCCAACTTTTAGCAGATTTGGATATTTTAACTTAATTAACTGTCATTTAATTTTAGAAAATAATAGAAATTTTCTTATAATTTCACTGATTCTTTTTCCGAAATTAGCAGATTTTTCTGCTAAAATCAGCAGATTTTCAATCTGAAATCCGCAGAAAATTCTGATGTCTTTAAAGATTTGTCCGCTGATTCGATTAAGAGATTGTTCTAAAACCTAAGAATTCGTTTAAAAAGGTAAATATTTCAGAAATATCTCAAAACTATTTTTTTTAGGTAATTTTAGTAATTTAGAATAACAAATCGGCAAAAAATAAAAGAATTTGGAAATTTCTTTGGGTAATTTTGGGGATTTCCGTTCTTAAATTTGGGAATATGAATAAAAATGAATCCGGCAACACTCCATTAATTCATTAAAACCATGTCTGCACTAACTGAAGTGTGGTTGTTGTCTAGAATAACTGTGTAGTGCAATAATATGGCGATGAGATGTCGCTGATCTCGAAAATGAAAAAAAAAAATTTTTAACAAAATTAAAATCGTGATATCTCAAAAACTAATTATTCGATTTCAAAAACTTTAACTTTTTTGAACTCAGCACAGGGAAATTAGTCAGAAAAGTGATATAAAAAGTCTTAAGTATGTAATTTTTTTTTTTCGATTTGCTTTAGGGTTCTGAAACTTTGACCGCGATGCGCCTCGTGATCCCGTGGTCCGATTTGGCCAAAAATTTCAGAATCGTATTTTTTGACCTAGTTTTACTATATTCCGCCTACACTTTTTTGAAATTCCAAAAAAAAAATAAAAAAATCAGTCTAATGTACATAGTACGTCTGAGATCGTCCAAAAATTTAAAATTTATTAATCACGTCTTTTAATTTACACTCCTTTACTATTTTTATCTGTCCATTTCTTAAATTTAATTTTTTAAAACTTACTATTTCATTTGCCTCACTTGGTCCACGAACTCAGAACCTTCTGTTCACTTGTCTAGCACCTTACCCCTTTAGCCAAACTTTGATAATAAAGTTGTTTATTTAAAAACAAATTTAAATTTATTTATTATTTGAATTGTCCTGTTTTATATATTTCGTCACCTGAATTGAAAAATGCTACAATATGAATTTTTCTTCCTCAAATATAACATTTGTTTAAATATTAATTGGAATTTGGTTTCATCCTATTTAACAAGATTTTGTTAGAGTTATTTAAGCGTATCTTAGTTGTTTTTAATATTATTTATACAAAAAAAAAAGTTATTTACAAAAAAATATTGCAGGAGCCCTTTACAATTAAGGTGACGATATATTCAATTTATTTTGTTTTTGACAAATTTGAAAATATTATGATTTCAAAATATATTTATTACAAACAATTTTAAGTTGTGGTTGGCATAGTTGTCTAGCAGGTTCGACAGCTTGCGTGTTGTAGATTTTTGGCCTCGGTTCAATCCCCGGTCGCGGATTATTTATTTTTATTATTTTTTTTATTGTTTTTAGAAAATTAAAAGAGTTTTAAAGAATTAAACAAAATTACATCGATTTTACATCGGGAAAATTATTTTAGTGATTGGTCGGATTTGCAATATAATTAGTAGCATTAAAGACATGATTTTTCTAAATTGATAAGACAATTTATATGACAAGTCAGTACATTTATAGAACTTAGGGAGCTACGACAAAAATTATGACATGCCCTTAAGTTGTCTTTAGTAAAATGTATTCACTTGCTGACTTCTACCTGATGAATCATTACTGACATTGTCTTAAAGATAAAATTTCTAATTGGGTGATTTGCTTATTCAGTATATCTTCGACTTATTCATAGATATTTAATTAACAATATGTTGTCCAATAGACAATGTCCTTCTTATATTGTATAAAATCCTTTATAAATATTATTAGTTCTACAAAACTTACTACTTATTAAATTATGTGTTATAACACAGTGCAACAAATTAAAATCCTAAATGGTTGCAATGAGATATACAGGTAGAGCACGGAAGGAAGCAAGGACCGATTTGGTCAAGTGATATTTTTATTTTAGTAAGCCCGAGTAAAAAAGTTTTTTGAATAATTTATATAATTATATAAAATTATATAAACTTATGTATATAAAATTATATATAATTATATAAAATTATATATATAGGTCAAATGTTTCAAAAAGTTGTATATATATGGGGCATTCCATGCCAAATCACTCACTTTTAGGCCCGACCCCCTTCGATTAATTTTATTTTTGGATATGTTTTAGTACGTATTAAATGCAACTTCCAGCCAAATTTTCAGCCTTTTATACCAAGGTGGTGTTGAGTTTTCAAAATGGCGATTTTTTCCAAAAAATGAAAAAATTTAAATTTTCAATCAATTTTGACCAGTAAAAAATATAAATATATTAAAAAAAGATGGACAACATTTTGCTGGTAGTTAAATGTAGTTTTAGAAAAAAAATATGAAAAATTATTCGAAGTAACTATCACTTGTTTTTTATCGTATAAAAATTAAAATCGACTTTTTGAAAAAGTCCGAAACCTTCGATTTTTTTTTAAAAATGTCAAAAAATTCTACTCTAAATTACGCAACTTTTAAGTCATAATTCGTTCTATTTTTATTCAAATTTTGAAAATTGCACTTTTTTTTTTTGACTCTGGTTTATTTTATATGGTGCTCCAAAAAAAATAATTTGGTAAATATTGACCGTAACTTCCCCTAGATATATTAACTTGGGTGTAAAAATACGTTTCAGAAAATTTTAGTATGATCGGACATGGGTAAGGCGTGCCGCATCGGCTTTGAAGTTTGAAAATCGGATTACAAGGGAAAATATGAATTTTTTTCTGTTTTCTTAATTTTTTTGGTATTTTAAGTTAATTTTGAATTCAAATGGTTACAGAATTGAAATGTAGAGTAAAATGTCTCTCTATTAAGGTCATAAAAACCGCAATCGGTTTAAAATCAGCCAAGTTATTACAACTTCCCCAGGCATCTAACGTGTGGCAGACAACTTGATTAATCAATACAATCCGATTTTTGAAATTCATTGAAATTTCCTACTGTAATAACATTTTTTTATTCTTCAAGTTCAAATGTTATTAGATGACAAGTATTTTTCATATTGTGTTTTGCTAACATTTTTTAAATTAGTGCTAAAAATGCCTGCATTTTCCACACCCTTTTGAAATCTCTATTTAAAAAAAAAAAAATATTTTTTTTGTTTTAAAATTTGGAAAAGTCAAAAAAATATTACACTGAAACATGAATAATGAAAAAATGTTATTACAGTAGAAAATTTCAATAAATTTAAAAAAAGGGCCTCGTATTTTTTAATCAAGTTGTATGGCACACGCTAGATGCCTGGGGAAGTTGTAATAACTTGGCTGATTTTCAACCGATTTTTGTTTTTAGTACCTTATTAGAAAGGCATTTTACTCCACATCATAATTCTGTAATCACTTGAATTAAAACTTAACTTAAAATACCAAAGAAATTGCGAAAACAGAAAAAAAATCATATTTTTCCTTGTAATCCGTTTTTTAAACTTCAAGGACCATGCTAAGCGCCTTACACATGTCCGATCGTCCCAAATTTTTGTGAGACGTATATTTACCTCCAAATGAATATATTTAGGGTAAGTTAGGGTCAGTATCTACCATTTTTTTTTTTTTTGGAGCTCCATATAAAATAAATCAGAGCCAAAACATAAAAGGTGCAATTTTAAAAATTAAAAAAAAAATAGAAAGAATTGTGATCACATCTCGAGTTATGGCTTAAAAGTTGCATAATTTAGAGTAGAATTCTTTTAGTTTTTTACAAAAAAATCGAAGGTTTCGGACTTTTTCAAAAAGTCGATTTTAATTTTTAAACGTCAAAAAATAAGTGATAATTACTTCGAATAATTTTTTCACATTTTTTTCTAAAACTACATTTAAATACCAACAAAACGTTGTCCAACTTTTTTTAAAATATCTATATTTTTTACTGGTCAAAATTGATTGAAAATTTAAATTTTTTAATTTTTTGGAAAAAATCGCCATTTTGAAAAATTGATTACTCAACACCACCTTGGTATAAAAGGCTGAAAATTTGGCTGCAAGTTGCATTTAATACGTACTAAAACATATCCAAAAATAAAATTAATCGAAGGGGGTCGGGCCTAAAAGTGAGTGATTTGGCATGGAATGCCCCATATATATATTTTTTATAAAATTAAATAAAATTATATGGTTTTATAAAATTATATACAATTATATCCAGGATTTGGTGGATATATTTTTTAAATTTTTCATTTTTTAAAAAAATCAATTTATCAAATATCCGGCAACTTTTTTTTAAGTTTAGATGCTTGTCCATCCACACAAAAAAAAAATCCAGAAGGTAATTTTTTGTATTTTTCGATTGGATTTAAAAAAAAATGTAATTCTCTTGTATTTTATTGCGTCACACCTATAGTTTTTGTCCCGGGAATTCCCGGGAAATCGACACATTTTTCAATCCCGGATTCCCGGGAATTCAACCGGGAATTTCCGGGATTTTAAATATAAATAAAAAACATGAAAAACTTTTAATTTTTTGTGCGGAAATGCTCTATTGCCAAAAACTTTTTGCCAAAACTGTTAGATGTGCTTAAAAATTGCCAATTTTTTTACAAAATAGCAAGAGTCTATAGATTTTTAACATGATAATGTTTTTAGGCTGGTGTCTAATTTTAAAAAAGTTGCAGGACGTCACTTCAGTTTGACTATATAAGCTAACAATTAACGAAAAATAAAACAAGAATTACTATTTTCATTTTCTTAAAACCAAAAATTTTAATAACTTGGGTTTGTAACTTGGATAATAATTCACCTCGTGGTGAATAAAACCGTTTTTCACCAGCTGGTGAATAAAAAGTAACATAATTATTTTTCAACAAAAAAAAAATTTTTTTTTTATCAATTTGTTTTTTCATCAAATTTTTTTTTCATCAATTTTTTTTTCATCATTTTTTTTTCCATTAACTTTTTTTTCCATAAATTTTTTTTTTTCATCAAACTTATTATTTTTTATCATTTTTTTTTCCTTCAATTTTTTTTTCATCAAATTTTTTTTTGTCATCAATTTTTTTTATTAATCAAAAATTGTTTTTTTCATCAAATTTTTTGTTTTTTCATAATTTTTTTTTCATTAATTTTTTTTTATAAATTTTTTTTTCATCAAATTTTTTTTTTTATAATTTTTTTTTTATTATATTTTTCATAAAATTTTTTTATCAAATTTTTTATTATCAATTTATTTCTCATCAAAAAATTTTACATCAAAAAATTTTTCTTTTCATCAAAAAAATTCATCAAAATCTTTTTTTCATCAAAATTTTTTTTCACCAAAAATTTTGGGTTCACTAAATTTTTTTTAACATAATTTTTTTTTTCGTGAAAAAATAATCATTTTTTTTAACAAAACTGTCAAAAAGTCTAAGCTTTTCGCATAAAAATTTTCCATTTGTTTATCAAATCTACATAAAACAAGTTAGAGTGTTATATTCTTTGGTGCCGAATCTTTTATTCTCTCCAAAATGTAAAAACACTTTTTTGCACTTATTTTTGCACTCACTTACGAAATGTACAGCTCTTTTGGTTTTTTAATGGGGTCCTCGACTGATATTTCAATTCGTTTTACATGGAATAGCAAAGTAATATAACATTATTTTTTCTAAAAAAACTTTGCTTTGGCAAGTACACCCAAATCTTCCGCAAAACATTATCATGATTTAATGATTTGGGTAAGAGTACAAAATTCGCAGGCATTTTTTACAAAAAAATCTAGTAAATTCTCGAGGAAGCAATAAAATTGTTAGTTTACAACTTTTTTAGCGCAATAAAACTTACAAGGAATTCTCGTAAATTTACTAGATTTTTTTGTACAAAAAACATTGAAATTTGTAAAATTACAAAACAACAAGGAAAACTGTTAAATATTGGTAAAATGGGATTTCGAAACTTTTTAGTGTGATTTGAAAAGGTATTTTTTTGTGTGTGTAAATTATATAAAATTATATATAGGTTAACTCTTTTAAAAAATTGTATAAAATGAAATAAAATTATATAATATGATAAAATTATATATAATTATATGGATTTGGTGGATATATTTTTGAAATTTTTCATTTTTTAAAAAAGCCAATTTTTCAAAAATCCGGCCACTTTTTTTTTTTTTTTTAGTTAAGATGCTTGGGTATCCACACAAAAAAATCCAGGAAGTAATTTTTCGTATTTTTCGAAAAAGCCGCATTTGAATATTAGATTTCATAAAAATTCTGTAATTCTCTTGTATTTTATTGTGCCTACACCGCGTATGAGTAATGAATATTTGCGAAACCAACGAATTTTCGTTACTCATACGCGGTGTTGACCCAATAAAATACAAGAGAATTACAGAATTTTTATGAAATCCAATATTCAAATGCGATTTTCTCGCAAAATACGAAAAATTCCCTACTGACTTCAGAACGGGTTCCGAAAATTTTCCAAAATAACAATTTTTAATCGATAGCCTCGATACAAGAATGTAAATTTTAGAGGTTGTTGTGCATTTCGTTTTAATCTGATAAATATTTAATCAAGGGAACTCGACACAAATTTGACAATTTCTCCAATAATTAACCACGCCTCCTTATCTAAGTTTTTGAAAAATTGAAAAACCAATAACGCAATTTTCTTAGTTCCATATGGTGCTCTTCATACCACCTTTTCAGACATTCATGGGACACATTTTTTTTTTTCGCTAGACATTTGGTGTGAAATGCCTCATATATAAAATTATAAAATTACATAAAAAATTATCAAATTGTATATAATTATATATAAATTTTTTATTCGGCAAACCACTTTTTTTTTAAAAAGTTGAACATTTTTAAATTTTGCAATATCTCAAAAACTGTTTGACATTTGAATCTTTGGACTTCATTTTCGGATTTAGCGTAATATTTTGCATGAAAAAATGCAAAATGTCGTGGATCGCAATTTTTTTTTTGTATTTGGCAAAGCACTTTTTTTTAAAAATGTTAACTTTTTAAATTTAGCAATATATCTAAAACTGTTCGACATTAGAATCATTGGACTTCATTTTCGGATTTAGCGTAATATTTTGCATGGAAAATAAATGCAAAATGTCGTGGATAGCAATTTTTTTGTATACGGTTTAACAAATCCAACTATTTTGCGTTAGAAGAAGTTCGAAGTTCTAAGATTGAACCCATGTACTTAGAAAATGAATTTTTTTTGGTCCGCCCAATTTTTTGGGCGTTGGTGTCAAGAAACCGTAGAAAATTCAATTTTAATTTACAACCCCCTTTAAAGACTATTGTTTGATGATGCACTTTTAACTAAATTTGTTTAACAGTTTTTTGTTGCACAGTGTTATAGAATAATCCCATCTGATATAACTACTAGTTAGGTGTCTTAATTAAAATTTACTTCCAATAAATTTGTCATTTACAAATTAAGCTGTAACAAATCATGCATGCATTCATGCCTTCCTTCACTCAGTCATTTACAGAAACCAATGAAACATACATAAGTAGAGCATAAACCACAACCAATGGAATATTGATTTTTATTAAAATCTAACACTTGAAAACGTTATTAGAAATTCAAATTGAATTGCTAAATGTGGGTAAACATTTTAAAGGCATTTTGAATAAGTCTAAAACTGGAATAATGATTATTAGCAAAGTCAACGAAAATTGAAAAATGTAAAAAGTTTAATTCGACTTGAGCGAATTACAAATTTCCAAAATATTTTGTGTAATTCTATTTTTGAGTGTTAAAATTCTTTTTGTTAGACAAAAACACTTTCGAATATATTTTTATGACTTAACAATGCCTTCAAAAGTTAAATTCGGGGAAAAACCCAATCGAAATTCACGGTTTCGCTTAAAACTTCTGCACAACTGGACGGATTTCGCTGGAATTCAATACCAACCTAACGCGGAAAATATTTTAAAAACAATTTTATTTTATCAAATTCTTTTTGTACTGCCCACTTAGTGATTTGTCATTCTGTTTGTAGCTTAACGAAATATTTATCAGTGATTCTGAGACATTCTAGCGATGCCAGCCTGTCTGTTGAAAAGGCGATCAGGGCCAAAATATTAAAAAGATATGAATGAAACCTGACATATTTACTTGTTGTTGCCCTGACAAGATTGGTATTGCATTTGAGCGCAATTGGTTTAGCGGTTCAAAAGTTATGAAAGACAATTTAAGGACAATTTGAAAATTTTGGTGCTTTTTAAAAATATATTTAAAACAAAAATGCTTTAATTTGACTGATGACAGACATATGTGAACAAAATTGGTCACCGGTGGTATTTAAACAAGAACAAAAATATTTTTTTACAAAAAAAAAAAGAATTTTTCGCGGACTTTTTTCACCAAAAACTTTTTTTCGATTTTTTTTGATTTTTTTTACTTTTTTACTTAGGTAAATTTATTTTGCCTTGTGCCCATTTTCAAAAAACCGCGTAGTGTTAGCACATAAGTCACACGCACAATTTCAAATATACACGGTGAGCCTCAGCGATGTTCAGGTTGTACTTTAGTGTCGACGAAAAGTGTAAGCGCAGTTAGATTTCTACATGAATAAATGTCACAAAACTGTTAACAGCGAAATCGTAGCTGATCGCATTCGCGAGATATCGCGAAATAAGTGTTTTTGTATTTTCTAAAATTTTGACAATGAAGTTTTTTAAATATCTTCAAAAACTGGGTATGCAGTTTTAATTGTATTTATTTACATGTCACAACACAGTTAACAGCGAAATCATATCTTCTCAATTTCGCGAGAAATCGCGAAATTACTTTTTTGCTGTTTTTATTTTTGTTTTTATCTTCATATATGATTTTTTAAAATTTCATAAAAACATGGTATGCAGTTTTACTTGTGGTTGATCAAAGGTCACACAGCTGTTGACATCAAAATTGTAGGTGCTAAATTTCGCGAGATATCGCGTAATTATATATATATATATTTTTTTTTTATTATATTTTAAACCCGGTTCTTTAGAAATGATAAAAAAAAGTGGTAAGCAGTTTGATTTGAACATGCTGCAAGAAATTAAAACTGCCCCCAAAAAAAATATAGCTGCTCACTTTCGCGAGAAATAGCGAAAAACAGCTTTTTGGGGGTATTTCTTGTTTTGATTAATAAAAGAAGTTTCTTTAACATTGTTGAAAAACACGAAATGCAGTTTGACTTGCTATTGATCAAAGGTCATAAAGCTGTTAACATTTAAATTCTAGCTGCTTAATTCTTCGAGATATCTCAAAAAAACTCGCTTATCTACTATTTATTCATAAATGTGTGTTATTTGTGGTCTGTAAAAACATAAACTTCAATTAACGACAAAAATGTGGTATGCAGTTTGAATTCGAGGTTATTAGAGGTGACAAAACTGCAAGCATAAAAATTATAGACGATCAATTTCCCGAGAAATCGCAAAATTACTGTACGAGCTTTTATAATAAATTATTTTTTTTCTTTGGTATCAAAAAAAAAAAAATTTAAGTAACCACAAGTATATGGTATGCAGTTTAAATTGCCCGTAACTGAAGGTGGTAAAACTGCTGAAATCTATATATTGACGCTAATTTTCGCGAAAAATCTCGAAAAATTTTTCAATTTTTTTTCATTTATTTTGTATTGTAATATTATTATGCACTCTCTTTTTCTTCAAATAATTCATAACCATTTATTAACTGTCATATTATTTTGAATTATAAGAAATAATTTTTTGGTATTAAATGTGAAAACGAGTTACTAGTTTACAAACAAATTAAAAATTCACCGAATTTTCCGAGATGGGATACAAATGTAGCCACCAAGAAAACAGGAAGAAGGTTTGCGGACCATGTGGAAACAAAATTTATTCCAAAAAGAAAAAATATGAAGGTTTTGCGGTATCTAAAAGTTTAGAACATCTATTACAACTTTGATGTCAACACCCTTATGACCTTCGATCACGTACACATTGAAGTGCATATCAGCTTTCCACAACATTTGAAAAAAAACCTAGAAAAAGTTGAAAAACAAAAATTGACAAAAAAGTTATTTCGCGATTTCTCGCGAACTAAAGAAGATAGGATTTCGATATTTACTGTTTTGTGACCTTAAAATAAGTACAATGAAAACTGTATACTCAGTTTTTGAAAATATTTAAAAAACTTCAATATCAAAATTTTTTAAAATATAAAATCACTAATTTCGCGATATCTCGCGAATGCGATCAGCTACGATTTCGCTGAAAACAGTTTTGTGACAAATAATCATGTAGAAATCGAACTGCATTTACACTTTTCGTCGACACTAAAGTTCAACCTGAACATCGCTGAGGCTCACCGTGTATAGCAAATGCATTTTGAAATTCTAATGAAGAAAGTGTTGATTTCAAACATTCAAATAGATTCATAAGCACAATTAAATTGAAGCAAATAAATGCAAATTTTGCAGTTAAATTTAAATGTTTATTAATGTATGCGTGTTAGTAAATGATTAATAATTCAATTACATAAATGCTTACATACAATGACAAAAATTAAGAAAACAACAAGAATTTAAATTACACGATTGACAGAATAAAAGATTGTGTTTTTGGAAGAATGTCTTAAAAATTAAGATTTTTTATGAAGAAAATATGTCTCAAAATCTGAGACTATAAAAAAATGTCTCAGAATTTGTGACTTTTTCTATAAAAAATGTCTCAGAATCAGAGACCTTTTCTATAAGAAAAATGTCTCAGAATCTGAGACTTTTTCTATAAGAAAAAAGTCTCAGAATCTGAGACTTTTTCTATAAGAAAAATGTCTCAGAATCTGAGACTTTTTCTATAAGAAAAATGTCTCAGAATCTGAGACTTTTTCTATAAGAAAAATGTCTCAGAATCTGAGACTTTTTCTATAAGAAAAATGTCTCAGAATCTGAGACTTTTTCTATAAGAAAAATGTCTCAGAATCTGAGACTTTTTCTATAAGAAAAATGTCTCAGAATCTGAGACTTTTTCTATAAGAAAAATGTCTCAGAATCTGAGACTTTTTCTATAAGAAAAATGTCTCAGAATCTGAGACTTTTTCTATAAGAAAAATGTCTCAGAATCTGAGACTTTTTCTATAAGAAAAATGTCTCAGAATCTGAGACTTTTTCTATAAGAAAAATGTCTCAGAATCTGAGACTTTTTTTATAAGAAAAATGTCTCAGAATCTGAGACTTTTTCTATAAGAAAAATGTCTCAGAATCTGAGACTTTTTCTATAAGAAAAATGTCTCAGAATCTGAGACTTTTTCTATAAGAAAAATGTCTCAGAATCTGAGACTTTTTCTATAAGAAAAATGTCTCAGAATCTGAGACTTTTTCTATAAGAAAAATGTCTCAGAATCTGAGACTTTTTCTATAAGAAAAATGTCTCAGAATCTGAGACTTTTTCTATAAGAAAAATGTCTCAGAATCTGAGACTTTTTCTATAAGAAAAATGTCTCAGAATCTGAGACTTTTTCTATAAGAAAAATGTCTCAGAATCTGAGACTTTTTCTATAAGAAAAATGTCTCAGAATCTGAGACTTTTTCTATAAGAAAAATGTCTCAGAATCTGAGACTTTTTCTATAAGAAAAATGTCTCAGAATCTGAGACTTTTTCTATAAGAAAAATGTCTCAGAATCTGAGACTTTTTCTATAAGAAAAATGTCTCAGAATCTGAGACTTTTTCTATAAGAAAAATGTCTCAGAATCTGAGACTTTTTCTATAAGAAAAATGTCTCAGAATCTGAGACTTTTTCTATAAGAAAAATGTCTCAGAATCTGAGACTTTTTCTATAAGAAAAATGTCTCAGAATCTGAGACTTTTTCTATAAGAAAAATGTCTCAGAATCTGAGACTTTTTCTATAAGAAAAATGTCTCAGAATCTGAGACTTTTTCTATAAGAAAAATGTCTCAGAATCTGAGACATTTTCTATAAGAAAAATGTCTCAGAATCTGAGACATTTTCTATAAGAAAAATGTCTCAGAATCTGAGACATTTTCTATAAGAAAAATGTCTCAGAATCTGAGACATTTTCTATAAGAAAAATGTCTCAGAATCTGAGACATTTTCTATAAGAAAAATGTTTTAGAATCTGATACATTTTCTATAAGAAAAATGTCTCAGAATCTGAGACTTTTTCTTTAAGAAAAATGTCTCAGAATCTGAGGCATTTTCTATAAGAAAAATATCTCAGAATCTGAGACTTTTTCTAAAAGAAAAATGTCTCAGAATCTGAGACTTTTTCTATAGGAAAAATGTCTCAGAATCTGAGACTTTTTCTATAAGAAAAATGTCTCAGAATCTGAGACATTTTCTATAAGAAAAATATTTTAGAATCTGATACATTTTCTATAAGAAAATGTCTCAGAATCTGAGACTTTATCTATAAAAAAATCTGAGACTTTTTCTATAAAAAAAAAATCTGAGACTTTTCTTTAAGAAAAATATCTCAGAATCTGAGACTTTTTCTATAAGAAAATTTTGAGACATTTTCTATAAGAAAAATGTCTCAGAATCTCATTTTTCTTATAGAAAAAGTCTCAGATTCTGAGACATTTTTCTTATAGAAAAAGTCTCAGATTCTGAGACATTTTTCTTATAGAAAAAGTCTCAGATTCTGAGACATTTTTCTTATAGAAAAAGTCTCAGATTCTGAGACATTTTACTTATAGAAAAAGTCTCAGATTCTGAGACATTTTACTTATAGAAAAAGTCTCAGATTCTGAGACATTTTTCTTATAGAAAAAGTCTCAGATTCTGAGACATTTTTCTTATAGAAAAAGTCTCAGATTCTGAGACATTTTTCTTATAGAAAAAGTCTCAGATTCTGAGACATTTTTCTTATAGAAAAAGTCTCAGATTCTGAGACATTTTTCTTATAGAAAAAGTCTCAGATTCTGAGACATTTTTCTTATAGAAAAAGTCTCAGATTCTGAGACATTTTTCTTATAGAAAAAGTCTCAGATTCTGAGACATTTTTCTTATAGAAAAAGTCTCAGATTCTGAGACATTTTTCTTATAGAAAAAGTCTCAGATTCTGAGACATTTTTCTTATAGAAAAAGTCTCAGATTCTGAGACATTTTTCTTATAGAAAAAGTCTCAGATTCTGAGACATTTTTCTTATAGAAAAAGTCTCAGATTCTGAGACATTTTTCTTATAGAAAAAGTCTCAGATTCTGAGACATTTTTCTTATAGAAAAAGTCTCAGATTCTGAGACATTTTTCTTATAGAAAAAGTCTCAGATTCTGAGACATTTTTCTTATAGAAAAAGTCTCAGATTCTAAGACATTTTTCTTATAGAAAAAGTCTCAGATTCTGAGACATTTTTCTTATAGAAAAAGTCTCAGATTCTGAGAAATTTTTCTTATAGAAAAAGTCTCAGATTCTGAGACTTTTTTCTAAAAGGATCAGAATCTGACACAGGAAAATGTCTCAGAATCTCAGACTTTTTCTATAAGAAAAATGTCTCAGAATCTAAGATTTTTTTGAGGAAAAAAATATTTATTCCTTTGGCAAATGGTGCTGAAATTCATTAATTAATTATAACAAATTTAATTTATTCCTTTTATTACTCCTTTTGCATACATTTCTAATATCTATTCATGTGCATTTCTATATTTTCTAGGTTTTCTTGTAGACAAATTTGGTAAATATAAACCCGTTGTGGTTATGAGTCTTCTATTGAATGCAATATTCCATCATTCATTGCTGTTTATACCACAACAGGAAATACCGGGTGTTGTGCCATCAGCATTTGTAATGCGTCATCCTGATAGTGGTGACATAGAGGTAAGAGTTTAGATAATTTTTTAAATGGAAATTTTTTTACTTTTTGTTGCTGTTGTTTGGTTTTGTCATTTAACTACATAGATCAGTAGATGTAAGAGAGTAGTTAAGTGTCTATGTCTGTGTAGGACATGTGTAAGTATGCAAGCGATTCTATGAATTGAGTATTTTTAGACTGGTTCGGAATTTACCAAAGTGTTAGGAATTGAGACTTTATTCAAAGTTTTAACTAAAATCGGAACATATTTTCCAGTTGAAACTCCTTAAAATGTCGTTAAGCTCTCTCCAACGAGCCTTCTCAATTATGAAAAGTTACGAAGTTCGGAGTACGGAATTACCAAGGGATGCAAATTTTATTACTTCATATTTGTCAGTATGTAAAGTAAGAAAATGGTCAAGAGTAATCTAGTGCTCATAACCAACGCCCGTTAGTTCGTTTTCAAATTGCGTCACCTGGATATGCGCGGTGAATAATTCTACGTAATCGCCAACGGGAGTCTAATGATTAGAACAACTCTCCAGGAGCCTCGACATGGATTTGGAAAGGGCATCACAGCCATCCTAGGAAGACACTTACCCTGTTATAAAATACCAAACACTTTCTTAATATTTCATACCAGTCTACATAATGTGTAATTCATTGTTAGTTTGTTTGATTTGACTCGAGTGGTAATATTGTAAAATTCCCATCTTAATTAAAATAATATATATTAATACATACAAACAATATATATCTGTATAATGCAAATATATGTATTAGAGAATATTTTAAATTGCTTTTACATTATTGCTTGTGGTTTACGCATCACTCACTTACTACTTACCTTATCAAGTGTATGTATGCATTAGACATGTGCAAAAATGTATTCGTTTCTTGTCTAACTTCGAAACACACTGCGTTTAGAGTGCTGTATTTAAGAAAAATAATGTTAAGAGTGATTTTACCTAAAAAATCTAATTATTGCAGTACTCGTCAATGTGCACTTAGAAAATTATTGCAGTTACTACATGACGGTGGTTTGTGTAGTAAGTCGTAGTTGTTTGTTTTCAACTACAATTTCAGTTGTTTTTGTATGAAAAATTTCAAACAACTTGTTTTTAAAGTTGTTTTAAAAAATAATTAAAAGAAGTAGAAAAGTTAAATTCGACTTGGTCGAATCTATGAATACCCTCCACATAGCCCTGTTAAGTGATAGTGAATTTTCTAACGTGAAAAATAACATTTTTGATTAGTTTTTTTTTTGTATAAAAAAACTTTTTTTTTATGTAATTAAAAAAAAAAAAATAATTTGCAAATTTTTTTTTGAGTGTAAATTTTTTTTGAGTGTAAATTTTTTTTCGAGTGTATTTTTTTTTAGTGTTAAAATATTTTTGAGTGACCAAAATACGTTGTAAAATATTTTTTTGACTTATCAATGGTTTTAAAACATGTTTAACGGGTTTTCAACTCATGAATTTAAGGTGAAACTAATATGAAATTCATGGTTTTGCTAATAACTTTTGAACCACTGGACCGATTTGGCTGAAATTGAAAAGGAGCCAGGACCGGGGAACGATAAATATATATGCCAAGCGTTAGCATCCTCAAAATTACCTTTGGTAACTTTCGTAAATTCACAAAAAACCCTTGCCGAAATTCAGTCTTTTGCTCATAACTTTTGAGCTACTGGACCGGTTTCGCTGGATTGCAATATCAACCTGACCAGGTAAATGCCCAACATATATGCCAAACTTCAGGAGCCTCCGTGAAGTCTTTCAAAAGTAATCGTGTTTTCAACAGACAGACAGATCGCTAAATAGTCTTAAAATCGATCGAGGATCATGAATATATATACTTTATGGGTTCATAGACCAATATTTCGAGGTGTTACAAATGGAATGACAAACTTATATATACCTTCTATCACTAGAGTGGAGGGTATACAAAATTACTACATTGTAGTTACAGTTGTTTTGAATGTAGTTGTTTTTAGTCTATAAAAATTTTTTATTTTTTTAGAAATGGAGAAACGGATTTGTTGAATGAGTTGAAAGTGTGGGGTGCAGCAGGAACTATAAACAAATAATTAATACCTAAGTAAATTTAATAACATTTTATAAAATGTAATAAAAATATTTTTTTTTGTTCATAAAAAAATTCCAACAATTTAAGTTAAAGTAAAAACAACTGTAATTTAAAGTTGTTTTTACTGTTTTCTATAGTTGTTAATCAATAGTTAAATATATCAACATTTTCTGGTTGATTTTGCCGTAATATGTAGTTAGACGCCCAGGCAACAACCCTTGCGAAATAATGTAAGAGACTAAAAAGGGGAAAGAAAATATGAAGTGAGGTTGAGATTTTAAGAAATAGAATTGTAGTGTTGGACACTGTCAAAATTTATTCTGTAGAAACTATAAATATTCATATATATAAAAAAACAGTTTTCATTAACAAGATAAACCGACATTTAAAATCCTACTGATGATAACACTAACTGGGGTGTTTGCAACCGGCATGGGAAATACCAGAAATGTCTATAATTTTTAGAAATTAAATTTTTCTTCTGCATTTTTTCAACTTGAATCCTTATAACATATATAATTAGAGCCCGTGCTCGATCTGTACTACAGAAAAATTCAAATAAAATGTAGTTGTTTTAAATGTCTTTTTTAGTGGAGTCTACTCTCAAAATGTGTAAACAGGGTTGTAAAAAAAAATATTTTTTTTTAAATAATCTCGAACGGATTTAAAACAATTATTTTTGGTATTAACATTTTTTTTAGAATGTCTAAAAACGTCTTTTACATGCATTCATGCATTTGTCAAGTAATCACATACACCGAAAAAAATGTATGCAAAAATTTACGAAAAAATGTTTCGTACTTAATTTTTCCGCAAAAAATAAAGGAAAGTTGGCTAAATTTTGTACTATTACGAAAATAACAAAAAAGATTTATTTTTGTCGAAAAATGTACGAGTGTTGAAATAATATGTTTTTACAATAAAAATATTGTGAAAACATTCGTAATTTTACGAAAATAATGAAAACAAAATCGCAAATGCTTCTTTCGTATAATAAACGAATGTTGACCTTTCGTAATTTTACGAAACTAATTCGTAAAATCTTTTTTCATGAAAAATACAATTATGGACTCTATATTACAAAATATTTTAAGAATTTTGTAAATTTACATTTAACAGTGCTGTCAATTTGTATTCTAAAACGAGTTTTTTAGATTTAAAAAAAAAATATATATATTTAACGAATGATTTTCGAATTTCGATTGTCTTAAATTTCGTACATTGTACGCAAGAATTTGCGAAACATCGAAATTTTTCGTACATTGTACGAGCGTTAGTTTACATGTCAGGTGGGATTTTTCTTTAAGTGTACTTAGGCAGCTGTGTGAGTGAATGTATACATAATTACCTTATATGCAACATAAACTTACCAAGAAACTGCAAAACAGTAAAATCTTTCAATAACGTCAACACTCGCAAACGTACAGCCTTTTACCCGGAGAGAAGAAACATGATTGTCATAACCATATTTGGAAAAGTTAGAAATGCTTTATACCTTAGACATTACGATAACACATAGTATTATTTACACTGTAATAGGAAATTCAAAATTATTACAGTTTGACAGGTCCGTGTGTTATCCATTTCATTTGTGTAAGATTTTACCGTATGCACATTTACATACATCTTTCATATCGTATTGATTAAGTTTCCGGGGCATATAAACATTAGAGCTGTTCTGAAATACAAGGAATATTTTTAAAATTATTTGTTCTAAAATAGAATCTAAAAATTGTTCATTGGCATCTAAAAATTTAAAATTTGGTGACAATCGCACGCAGAGAAGAGATATGATTGTGGCAACCATAATTTAAGAGCGTCATATTATGATTGGAAATTTTATCTTAACTTGATTATAGCAACCATAACGTATTGGCAGAAATCATGTTATGATCTTATATATTTGAAAATTATTGCCACCAAAATTTTATGGTTGCTGTAAACATATTATGATATAATTTTCAATGATAATATGACGCTCTTAAATTATCATATCTCTTCCCTTATTGTGAGTGCGGATAAGTGAAATTCATGCCACAACACGGTTGAATAATTTTAACGTAAGTTTATCTTTCTAACCAAATAAAAGATACTACAGTCGGATAAAAAATGGTCAAGTTATAAATTCTTTCCCTGATCATAAGACCGTCAAAATTTTTTTTTATACAAAAAAATAAGGTATAACGATCTGGGGAAATGTGTATAACTTGACTAATTTTCATCCGATTTCAATATTTTTTAGCTGATTTGGATAATAATTTCATATAGAAAGTAACCAAAATTTCAAACATTTGAAAAACTATTATTAAAATACATTTTTTTTTAAATCTTAAAAATTTGAAAAACTATTATTAAAATACATTTTTTTTTAAATCTTAAAAATGTGTTCTTTTTCCTTAAATAACACAGCCCCACAAAAAACGATTGTGACCCAGAAACCAGACCCACAAATCTTAATGTATTTCGACCCCCTAAAGTCGAATATGCCAACAAGAAAAAAATCTATAGTTGGGTTTTCCTGTAATCTTACATGAAAAGTCTCAAAAGGGACCATTCTAGATTTTTTTTTGAAGTTTATGAAAAAAATCTAAATCGAATCTTTGTGTGTTTTGATTCCGCCATCAGAATGGAATTTTTTGGTTGGATTTTCCTGTAATTTGATAATAATAGTTATGTCTTTTGACCTCCTGAACTTGATTCCGCTCAGACAGGTCGATTTTAATTTGTTTCTCTATCTTGTGTACAAATTTTAAAGAATTCTGCAATGGTCACTTTTGGGAACTTTCTTGTAAGATTACAGGGAAACCCAAAGCATTTTTTGAATGGTAGATTCAAGTTCAGGGGGTTGAAATACTTTAAGATTTGTTTGTCTGGTCTCTGGGTCAGAATCTTTTTTTGTGGGGCTGTGTAATTTCGGCACGTGTTTAATTAATCCGATTTTTTTCAAATTTTATATATATATTTTGCCAATAAGCGAAATTGGGCTCCGCCAAGTAAAACAAGTAGAAAAGTTGAATTCGACTTGGCCGAATCCATCCCTGCCAACAATAGGGTGATATATCGCCCAAAAGATATTGCGGCGATACGAAAATTTATCATTTAAATAAAAAATCGAAGTAGTATTTTTATTATATCGCCGTTTTCTCATACGAACGATATTTTGGCGATAAACAAAACAAATATTGAAAATTTTTATTTCTTTGTCAATTTAAAATAAAATAATTTATCAAGCACATACAGAAATATTTGAAGGAATATAAATTTAGCCGAAAAACACAAATGTGCATTCAAAGATAAAATAAAAAATTTAGCAAATGTTGCGGATATATTTTTCTGGTGAATGCAAATGTTTTTAGGCCTGTTATGTATTTTGTCTATTTTCAGCTTCAGGAAATCGATATACATAGCTGTATCGCCGGTTTATCATTTTGGTGATATTCTGGCGATACATGCAAATCTATTATTTTTCGTTTATACGATTATAAACGAAAAATAAGACGAATCGTTTTCGTATCGCCGAGATGTATTGTCGTCGGGTAACAGTTTTTCCCGAAAGGGGTATTGCCGGCGATACGAATTCGATAATTGTCGCAATAACATTTATCGTGTTGGCAATACAACCGGCGAATTGATGTCGTACACCCAAAAAAAAAAAAGAAAAAAACTGGTAACACGCCTGGTAAAATGCCTTTAATACCGTTCTACCAATATTTATCAAATTTCCTTGCTTTTTAACCAAAAATCTTGTACTTTGCTCAAACGAGAACTACAGTCTTATTGGTAATTTTACAAATTTATTTTTACAAGTATATTCTACCATTTTGAAAAGTCATTTTACAAAAAAAAAAAACTGTAATTTTACAACAAAGTTTTTATTACGAGGATTCTATTTGATTTACAAAAAAAAAAAACTGTTATTTTACAAAAAATATGTTATACGAGGATTTATTTTGTTTACCAAAAAAAGCAATTTTTTTTCTTCGAAAATCTTCTATTTAAAAAAAAAAAATTTACAAGTCCCGGACAAATTTTTTTTTTTTTTTTTAAATATTTAAAAAAAAGTTGACAAAATTTTGAAAAATTTATTACGCGGATTCTAGTTAATTTACAAAAAAGAAATTTATTTTATAATTCCTCGTCATTTTACGAGCATTTTACCTACCTCCTAGTTTACTAGAATCACGAGATGTTTTTGCTAACTTTACAAGGTTTTTATTTTGAGTGTATCGTTTTGCTTGCAGGGCATGAATACCCTCCATAATGCCCTTTTTAAGTGATAGAAAAATTTAACAATTTTCAAAAATAATTATCAACGTTGATTACAAAAATTTCATTTTGAGTAAAAAACTAGAGTTGTGTCGTTCACGAAAGAGCTAGTTCAATTGAACTATTCACTTAACTGAGCGGTTTATCTAGTTCGTTCATTTCAGCTCTTTTAGGTCTTTTCGTTCATTCGGATCAATTGGTCATTACTTCATTTTGATCTTTCAGTTCGGTCGTTCAATATTTTTTTGTTAATTTAGTCATTAGGCGTTATTTTCTCTCCATTTTTAGTACACTTTTTCATCATTTATGTTTTTTTTACAAAAATTGTGTATATTTTTATTAATTTATGTTTTTATTCAACATTTTTGTATTTTTTTAACAAAAGTCAAAACAACAGACATGGTCAAAATGATTCGTTCACGAACTGTTGAACGAAAACAAAAATTGACCGATTTGAACTAGATGAACGACCAACAGACATGATCAAAATGATTCGTTCACGAACTGTTGAACGAAAACAACAAAAGAGCAATTGAACTAGATGAACGAACTAGGTCTTTTATCTGAAATGAACGAAAATGAGCGCTCACTCAATTGAACGATTAAGCACAAGTCTATAAAAAACTTTTTTTTTGCAATTTTTGTAAAAAGTTCTATTTTTTTTTTGAGTGTAAAATTTTTTTAAAATGAAAATTTTTTTTGAATGTATATTTTTTTTGTGTAAAAAATTTTTTTGAGTGACGAAAATACGTTGTAATGTATATTTGTGACTCTCCATTGGTAAACAATTTTGAAAAGCATTGGCAAGATACCAACAAGTCTTAAAAGCATTGGTAAGTTATTAATGCTTTTAAAACTTGTTTAACGGGTTTTCAACACTTGAGGTTAAGGTGAAACCAATCTGAAATTCATGGTTTTGCTTATAACACTTGAACCCCTGGACAGATTTAGCTAAAATTCACTACAAAGTTTAAGCAGATTCAGATTTTTTTTTCAAAAATTATCGTGTTTTTTATCTCGTAAATTCACGCAAAACCCTGGCCGAAATTCACTCTTTTAACGGTCGGACGGACATTGCTAGATCGACTTAAAATCAATCAAGGATCATGAATATATCAACTTTATGGGATGTTATTGTTAGACCAATATTTCGATGTGTTACAAACGGAATGACAAAATTATGTATATGGGGCATTCCATGTGAAATCGGACACTTTGAAAAACTTTTTTTTTAGATTTTCCCAATTTGTTTACAGTTTTTAGTTCCCTTCGAAAACTGCTTCGTGGTAAATTTTCAGATTTTTTTGATGACCCGTTCAAAAGATATCGAATTTTTAAAAATTGGTAATTTATTCCTTTACTCAAACTTCTTTTAATCATAACTTCTTAAATAATGGTCCAAATTTCAAATTTTTTTTTTCAAAATTTTTGTTTTTTTAAGTCCTTTCAAAAAAAAAAATCTCAAAAAATTCTTAAAAGCGCTCCAGTATGCGATTTTTAAGTTTTAAAATTTAAATCTCATTTTTGAAAATGTTTGTACTCTTCGATTTTTTTGAAATTTTTTTGTGTAAAACTTCTATCAATTCTACAAATTTTTTTCCCAGGAAGATCGTGGGATAACGATTATTACTATTTTTTTAAAATTTTTTTAAAAAATTTTATTGTAATTTTCCAATTTTAAAATCATTTCTACTGCTCCAATGGTGCGTCATAGGGGGGTCATTTATAAGACCGAACCCCATTAATTTTTACGTCTTAAAATTTCTTTGGAACAAAGTAATACCCTATCTTCAATTTCTAAGGGGGCTCCCACACAAAACGACATTTTTTAAAATTTTTTCCAACCGCTCTAACTGCCCTAATAGTGCCCTTAGACCAACAAAATGTATGACCGACCCACAATATTTTTTTAGTCCAAACATTTTTTCTGAACACACCTACCCTCTATCTCTAATTTTAAAGGCGGCCCCATACAATTTTTTTTATTTTTTGTAAATTTGTTTTATTTAATCAGCTTCTACCTGTCCAATTGTGCGTCCGAGACCCCTCTCGTGAGACCGACCCCCATTTATTTTTACCCTACAACATTTTTTTACAACATTTCTACGCCCTTTCTCCACTCTCTAAGTAGGCTTCCATTCAAAATAACATTTTTATAAAATTTGCTCCAACTGTTATTTGTATGGGAGCCTACTTAGGGAGTGGATATAGGGCCTAAATGTAGTAGGTTAAAAAAAAAATGTTGTAGGGTAAAAATAAATGATTAAATAAAACAAATTTACAAAAAATAAAAAAAATTGTATGGGGACCGCCTTAAAAATTAGAGATAGAGGGTAGGTGTGTTCTGAAAAAATGTTTGGACTAAAAAAATATTGTGGGTCGGTCATACATTTTGTTGGTCTAAGGGCACTATTAGGGCAGTTAGAGCGGCTGGAGCAAATTTTAAAAAATGTCGTTTTGTGTGGGAGCCCCCTTAGAAATTGGAGATAGAGTATTACTTTGTTCCAAAGAAATGTTAAGACGTAAAAATTAAAAATTAAAAAAATTTCAAAAAAATCGAAGAGTACAAACATTTTCAAAAATGAGATTTAAATTTTAAAACTTAAAAATCGCATACTATAGCGCTTTTAAGAATTTTTTGGGATTTTTTTTTTAAAGTACGTAAAAAAACAAAAATTTTGAAAAAAAAAAAATTATATTTGGTCTATTATTGAAGGAGTTATGAGGAAAAGAAGTTTGAGTAAAGGAACAAACTACCATTTTTTAAAAATTCGATATCTTTTGAACGGGCCATCAAAAAAACCTGAAAATTTACCACGAAGGAGTTTTCGAAGGGTACTAAAAACTGTAAACAAATTGGGAAAATCTAAAAAAAAATTTTCCAAAGTGTCCGATGTGACATGGAATGCCCCATATATACTTTATGGGGCCCTAGACCAATATTTTGATGTGTTACAAACGGACAGACAAACTTATGTATATGACCCTCTATCATTTGAGTGGAGAGTATAAAATCGAATATTGATTTTAAAAACTGCCCTAATATACATCCTTTGTTTACTTTGGAAAATTATCGTACTCGCATGCAATTTGAAAACATTATTAAAGCAGGCTGAATTACAGGTTGCTCTTATCGAAAATATATGTAATCATGTTAAATAACCCAGAAAAAACTTGTGTGATGATGTATGCAAATTAGTTACGGAAAGATATTTTAGAATCTAAGAAATTTCTATATCAAACATTTTTTAGTAGCTAAGACTTTGTTGAACAATTTTTATTTCTTAAAAAAAGTTCTCAGAATCTGAGACTTTTTCTATGATTAAAATGACATCGATTTTGAAATATTTAAAAAAAAGTCTCAACCAGAAATTGCCAAGGTTACATTAAAAAAAATGTACTGACAGAACGTTGGCCAAAATACTTCAATTTGGGATTGGGATTTTGAAAAAAGTTCCAACAATATTTTTTGTGACTTCTAACATGATTATGTTTGTAGGCTGGTGTCTAATTTTAAAAAAGTTGCAGGACGCCACCTCAGTTTGACTATATAAGCTTACAATTAACGAAAAAGAAAATGAGAATTACTACATATTTTAATTTTCTTAAAACCAAAAATTTTACTAACTTGGTTAATAATTCATCTCGTGTTGAATAAAACCGTTTTTCACCAGATGGTGAATAAAAAGTAACATAATTATTTCTCAACAAAAAAAAAAATTTTCATCAAATTTTTTTTTCATTATTTTTTTTTTTATAAATTTTTTTTTTATAATTTTTTTTGTGTAAATTTTTTTACATAATTTTTTTTACATAATTTTTTTTTCATAAAATTTTTTATACATCAAAAATTTTTTTATCAATTTTTTTTCTCGTCAAAAATTTTTTTTTCATCAATTTGTTTTACATCAAAAAAAAATTCTTTTCATCAAAAAACTTTTGTTTATTATTTTTTTTTTTCAAATTTTTTTATATCAAAATTTTTTTTTTCTTCATCAAACATATTTTTTCACCAAAAATCATTTTTCCCCTTTTTTACCCAAACTACTTTTTCAACAAATCTAATCATTTCACATAAAAATGTTCCATTTGTTTATCAAATGTACATAAAACAAGTGAGAGTGTTAAATTCTTCGGTGCCGAATGTTTTATACTCTCCAAAATGTAAAAACACTTTTTTGCACTTATTTTTGAACTCATTTACCAAATGTTAGGCTTTTTTGGTTTGGACTGCATATTGCTTTCCACAGACAGATGGACGGATGTCCAGTATCTTAGAAATTGGTCAATAATATATAAACTTAATGGGGTCCTCGACTGATATTTCAATTCGTTTTGCATGGAATAGCAAAGTAATATAACATTTTTTTTCTAAAAACTTTGCTTTGGCAAGTACACCCAAATCTTCCGCAAAACATTATCATGATTTTATGTGTATTATGCTCTGACTGGGATAATAACTGGTCATTGTCTTATCGGCATCCATGCCAAGAATATTGGACTTACTTCAGACGCTAGTTGTAAAAGATGCGCTTCACCAGGAGTAGATGAAACGATCGAACACATACTTTGTCACTGCCCAGCTGTGGCAAGGAGTCGCCGATCCATTACCGGTCAGATAAGTTTCGGTACTTTAGAGGATATAACGGAAATGGATCTTAGGATACTGAAAAGATTCGCAATGACTTTGAACGTGTTTAACATTCACCGCTAGCGGAAAAAGTTTTGTGGTACCGCTATCGACCAAGAGGTCTATGCGAGGTGTCAATCGGACACCGCCACCCTAACCTAACATAACCTATGTTTTGTGCAAAAGTACAAAATTCGCAGGCATTTTTTTTTAAGTTTGTCAAACATTTTTTTTCCTAAAAGCCTTTTTAAAGCGCAAAAAAATTTCAAAAACGTATTTTCAAATTTATTATACCGTCCGACAGCCAATATTAAACATGAACCGAATGATATACGTCTGAACATTTTGAACATTTTGAATGATATTTAAGGCTACAGTTTTGATAGGACGTAACTTGCCTCCTTTTTCCTGGTATATACAAACAATAAAACAAGAAAATTAGGGGATTTCCTCATCTTTTATTTTCCATCACTAGTGGCATCCTAAGACAAATACAGATATTAAAAAATTTTTTAAAAAAATGTAATCCTCTAAAACTTTGAAGTCCTTTTAAAAGGAAACAGGATCATGAAATGAAAAACTGTAAATGAGTTAAAACACCTCAATTCAACCGAAAAAAGTAGAATTTTTGACCTTACCCCTTTCGAATTTGATGAAACTTGGAATATTGTTGGGCCCTTACAAAAAAATCATAGTGCCAAAATTTTGGACTTCTGGTACTTTTTCTTCCCGAGATATGGGGTCTTGAAAATTGGCAAAATCGTATATATTTGAGAAAAGTGTTCTGAGATAAATAAAG
Organism: Pegoplata infirma; assembly: GCA_963921195.1. Classification (NCBI taxonomy): domain Eukaryota; kingdom Metazoa; phylum Arthropoda; class Insecta; order Diptera; family Anthomyiidae; genus Pegoplata; species Pegoplata infirma. Next base: position 100,874,032 of record OY992537.1, read on the forward strand.
ATAACTCGAAAAGTAATTACAATATACGTCTCAGTCAGGTCGCAAATAATAGGTAATAAGACAGCCTTTAAAATGGCATTCCCCAAGATTTTTTTTGAAAAAGGTCAAAGGTCATTGGTTTTAACCTTAATTTTTGGAGAGCTATATCTCAAAAAACTATATTTTTAAAATTTTGGAAAAAATATATGTGATTAAGAATCATCTATACTACTTAAGTTTAAATTTTCAGGATGGAGACTTCATTGGAACTTTTTAAATTAATAGAAACGTTGTGACAGGAAAGAAAAAGCAGTGTAATTTCCCTTAGAAAAAAAATATTTTTTTTTTTGTCTTTGAAATTCTGGTACCAAAATTTATTTTTCTGAATCTTTTTGACGTGCTGAGTCCAAATATGACCTTTGAACTGGCCTCTCGCTATTAGTTTTCGAGATATCTGCACATAAATATGTGAAAATTGCTAAAATGCTATTGCTGTGTTATTTTTGAAAATTTAGGTGCATATATCTTGAAAAGTAATAGCGATAGGCCAGTTCAAAGGTCATATTTGGACTCAGCACGTCAAAAATATTCAGAAAAATGAACTTTGGTACCAGAATTTCAAAGACAAAAAAAAAATATTTTTTTTTAAGGGAAATTACACCGCTTTTTCTTTCCTGTCACAACGTTTCTATTAATATAAAAAGTTCGAATGAAGTCTCCATCCTGAAAATTTAAACTTAAGTAGTATAGATGATTCTTAATCACATATATTTTTTCCAAAATTTTAAAAATATCGTTTTTTGAGATATAGCTCTCCAAAAATTAAGGTTAAAACCAATGACCTTTGACCTTTTTCAAAAAAAAATCTTGGTTAACGCCATTTTAAAGGCTGTCTTATTATCTATTATTTGCGACCTGACTGAGACGTGTATTGTAATTACTTTTCGAGTTATCTTTATTTATCTCAGAACACTTTTGTCAAATATATACGATTTTGCCAATTTTCAAGACCCCATATCTCGAATACTGGAATGACCAGAAGCCTGAAAAATTGGCAAAATCTCTTTTTTGTTAAAGTAAACATCAGTACTTAATTTCATTAAATTCTGAGGGGGTGCGGTCAACTCCTCGGTTGAATTGAGGTGTTTTAGCTCAAATGCAGTCTTACTACATTTAGTTTCTAGTTTCAAACATATATTATCCAGTTCGTGTTTAACGATTTTTTTTTAATTTTTGTCGGATGGTGTAATCGGAAGCACTTGTGTCGGAATGTTTTTTCAGCTGAATGATTCTACATTCAAAATTTCAAGCACATTCAAGCACAGAAAAGTACCAAAGTACGATTCTTTAACTGTTTCTCTTTTTCCCCCCGTTTAAATCGGAATGTCTAAAAGGTACTTTTTTCAGAATGTTTTTTAGGACTTTTGTTGTGGGCAATAGAAAAGTACCAAAGTTCACTTTTTTTATCGGAATTTTCAAAACGTTATTTTTTTGGAATGCTTTTTCCGCTAGTGAATCCTACATTTCGAACATCAAGTTTCTAGGACAAGAATTTCAGAAAGTAGAAAGAGTGCCAAAGTTATACAAAACCGTTTCGTCTCTCTTTTTCTTTGCACTTAACAATAGCTATAAGAGTAACAAAGAAACTTTTTACTCAAATTCTGTGAATTTTTCTAATAATAATAATAATTTGATCCAATGATCAGTTTTTATTTATTTTTCCAATTTTTATTTACAACTCATTTTAAATAATTTTAACCTAACCGAGAACTGGTAACAATGACCGTCGTCTCGTTGTAGCGAAATCGACCAAGGGTTTTGGTGGGAATCGAACCCACGACCCCCCTGTTTCAAAGGCTAGCACGCTACCAACTAGCCTACAAGGGCCCCCACTAGCCTAAAAGGGGCTACACAGAAAAAAATTTTTTGTGAAAAAATTAAATTAAAAACCCTGCCAATAAAAAATTGGTGCCCTAGACCCCTCTAAGTTCTGAGGTTCCTGGTATATGTTTTGTCAAAAAAAATTTTTTTTTCTGCGTAGGCGGCCTTCGGCCGGGCTTAGGGATTACAAACTCCATAAATTAATTTAGCGGCTTCGCTAAAAAAAATTTTTTTTTGGGTAGCAGGATTTATGTGGAAATGTGGAAATACATTTCCACATTTTCAACTTATATGGCTTTATTTCCACTTTGGTTGCAAAATCAATATGACTTTATTGCTCAATCGTGTTGGCAATAAAGCCATATGTCCTTATTTCCCATTGAACTGAGAAATAAGGCCATATGGCCTTATTGCCTATGGCTTTATTTCACCCCCCGTTGTTTTTCCGCAAAAAATAGCGATTTTTTTTACAGTAATCACAATAAAGGCTTTGGCTTTAAATTGTTTAACAAGGAAACGGTGATTCATGAAATTGAGTCAATTACCAAAAAAACTCGAATTTTTTATGATAGAGATCAATAAATTGTATTGAAATATATACAATATCAAAGATTACTATAGAAGACGTATGAGAAGGGATAAGATATTTTTTAATGAATTCCTCTTTAGGTGTTCATTTGTGGTGTAGAACAATATCTTGAATTCAATTTGAAAATTCAATCAGAATCTGTCAGAATCTAATAAAACACCCATAAATTCAATCAGAATCTACCAAAACACTCCCAAAAATGTTTTTGTGCGGGTAAGGAGGAAAGAAAATAGACTAATCGCATACAACGGGAACACACATGCAAATTTAGTGAATTTCCATTTTAGAGGCTGGAAGCTCTTAGACACATTTTATAAAATATATTGTTTTTTTTTAATAATTGCTTAAAGAAAACTATTTTGTTGTTTACACATTTTTTAAAATTTTAATTGAATTATTAATTTTGATTGAATTTTCCTGCATGAAAAGGGAGTTTCTCGATCCGAAATCATTTATCCCGTGACTGATGAAAACGGCACATATCACTAAAATTCCTATTACGTGACAGAAGAAAATTGGACTTTCGTACAAGCATATTGAGAATAAAAGTTCTGCAAAAGTTCTATTTTCTTCATTATTTTAAAAGTTTTAAGGCAAAAACCACCATAAAATGAAATGTTGCCTATCGAGTTTTTACAATAAGCCCTTCATTTGAGAAGATTAAAATTGGCATTTAAAATAACAAGTTGGTAATAAATGTGTGTGACTGCGTCAAAAGATAACGAAGGTAATTAATATATTCTACAAGAAATTCTATTTTCTACAGAATTTTTGAACGTTGTTACTTGTTATAAAATAAAATGTGTGAGAAAAAAACAAAACATAAACAAAAATTTTCTGTTTTCATTTTACTAAAGGCCTACTCACACCTGAGGTCAAATCTCGTTCGAACAAGATTTCACCTCGGGTGTGAATTAGGTATAACTGAATTTTCATACCACTGCACACAGGGCCAGCATGATCCAATTCCGGCCAAAAGTCTTTATCGTTGTTGAATCCGTCTGAAAATGTGCTTCTAAAGGAATTCGAGGTCGCTGATTTCAAAATTTAGCTGAAAACCAAAAAAATAAAAATGGCGGATCCAATATGGCGGACAATTTTTTTTTTAAATTGTCCGATTGAACTCAAATTTTGTTTAATGCGGGTCTTGGAGTTACTGAATAAGAATTGCTACTCCGAATTTTTAAAAACAAAATGGCGGACTAAATATGCTTCTTAAAGTTTAAAGAATGATCCAACTCCGGCCAAAAGTCTTTCTCGTTGTTGGATTCGGCTGAAAATGTGCTTCTAGGGTATTTCGGGGTCGCTGATTTCAAAATTTAACTAAAAACGAAAAAAATAAAATGGCGCATCCAATATGGCGGACAAATTTTTTTAATAATTGTCCGACTTAACTCAAATTTTGTATTAAGGGGGCCTTGGGGTTAGTGAATCTGAATTACTGACGTGAATTTTGAAAAACAAAATGGCGGATTAAATAGGCTTAGTAAAGTTTGTTACAAGTAATTAAAAATATATATTCCTTTTCTTTGTTGAAGCTAGCTGAAAGTGTGGCCTAGTAAATTTCCGGGTCTGTTATCTTAAAATCGAACGGATAAAATTCAATATGGCGGAAACAATATGGCGGCTAGATTTTTTAACTTTGTCTGATCTAACTAAAAATTAGTTTTTAGAGTATTAAGAGTGTCTGAAGTTAAATCTATGAACATAATTTTTATATATATATATTTTGTATTTTTGATATAAATATGGAAATGGTGTAAATGACTTACTTAGTTTCAGAAAAGATTTTGGAAATGGTGACGACAAATTATTCACTTTTTTCTTTATTTTGTAAATTCAATAAAAAATCTTTAAATTTAATTGGAAATGGTGTAACGATATTTTCCATAATTCTACAAAAAACTAGATATTTTTTTTCTACACTTAAGGCACTCTCTGACGATAAAAAAACTATTCAAGCCGTAAAACATTATTTTGAGTTAAATTATTTTTTTAAAAACAAATCTCGGACCACTGCATATATAGCGGTAATTTCGCCATTTATCATTTCGATCAAGTTTGGGCAACTTTTTTCGAAAGATATGGATCCATTCTATATCAAAAAAAATATAGACCGATTGTATCGAACTGAGGATCGCTGAGGATTTTTTCGGCGCGAGGTAAAAAGCTAAAAAATTATAACTTTTTCACAAAAAACGTGAATTGCTGCCAGGCAGATGAGTTATATTTGTCCATGTTATTTTCGTTATAAAGGCTTATATATAAGGTTGAACCACTCAAACAAAAAGTTAAACATTATCAATAGAAGTTTAGAAAAAAATTAAAAAAGTATATCAACTTTTAAAAATTTTTTACCAACTTTTTTAACTTTGAAAACCTGTCAAAGGAAAGGGTGTAATTGGATCATAAGGATAAGTTCAGAAAACCTGCTTCTATATATGCCCAACGAACTGGTAAACATTTTTTTAAGAATTTACAAATAAGGACTTTTGGCCGGAAATCGATCTGTCTGGCCCTCTGTGCACTGGTTACAGTACAGTACGTTGAGAACACCCCGCCTTGGAGTCTAAACTACTAGATTGAAAAAAAAAAATAAATTTGTATGGGCAATCTAATAGATTGAAACTAGATTGGAGCCATAACCTCCTTTAAGCTAGATTACAGGACCAGTGTAAATTCACTATAAGTCATGTTCAAAAAAATGATTTTAGGATATTTTTTTTACAAAATATGGTGGATACAGCTTTGATGTGTTCAGTGACATGTCACTATTGAACCGGCACGGGATATGTTCCTAAGGGACATGTCCCTAGTGATGTATGCGGGGCTGAAACATTCCTAAACAAAAGTGATACTTATTGTTATATGAAAGGTGTCGAATTTGTAATATGATTTTTGGGTCCGGGTAATATGTCACGTGACCTACCACGTACTTATCACTTTTCCTGCTGGTTCATATAGCAAACACATTCAAATTTTTTTAATTGTCAAATAACAGTATTTTAAATTTTATACATAATAATTTTTAACGCAGGTATTTTTCAAAACATGCACTTTTTGCAGTACCTAAACTGGCGGGTATAACTCTAAATACCGATATTGCTTATACATGTAAAAATTTTAATTTTTTCAGAAAAATCGAAAAGTTTTCAAAACTTCAAACAGTTTCAAAAACAGGTGTATATGTCGGATCAGATGTCATTAAAATATAAAAATATTTTTAAGATCTTTCTTGTTTTGAAATTTCGGTTTTTATGATGAATTTTGTCGTTGGCCATTCTTTATATGTGGCATAAAATTAACTTTTCAACGTTACTTTTACTATATATAATTAAAAAACCTTTTGTCGTCATTTGTATATTATTGTACACCTATCTAAAAAATAATTACGTTTTAAGTTAATTAAATATAATACCCAATTTTTTAACTTGCAAAAAATCGACTTGGAAATATTTTTAAAAAATGTTTTAAAAAATGTCTATAAATAATTTCATTTTCCAGATCGACCCTCGTAGTACCTATATTATTTACTCAATCTAGACGCCATTAAGCTTAAATTAAAGCTTAATAATGAGTATTACTTTTTTAAAGTAATACTCATTTGATAACAATGACGTTTAGTATTGTTAACTTTGTCAATAACAAATTGCATCTACTATAAAAAAAGTTTTGTGGCAGAATAGGCTGTCAATGTTTGATGGATAATATTGATATAAAGTATTTTAGTTAGTGAATTTTTCTTTATAAGGACATTTTTTAAATCTGGGAGTTTTTATCCACGAAAAAAATGCACTCGGTCTGTCATGGGTTGAGAAAAAAATGTTTTAAAAATTATTAAATATTATTTTAGATTTAATTAAAAATTTCATAAAAAAATATCAATGCTATTTGATTTCTATAAAGCTACTTCACAGCATGATGTTTATTATTTTTTTTCGTTGTTTTTACTCTGATTACAAAGTAATAAAAATGATTGAAATACAGCACTAGGCCAAATATTTAAAATGTGTCAGTAAAAGTAAGAGAACAAAAAGTGCAAATAACAGACAAAAAATAAAAATCTAATATTTAAGTTTTTTGTTTTAAACAATACAAAATTTTACTATAAAATAGAAAAACAAACTATTGAAGTCATGAAATTTGATGTGAAAAACAACAGTGATGATAATAGAATAAAGAAAAATATCTAGTTAGAAAACTAAAACTAGCAATGGCCGACTATGTAATTATGTACACCACACATACTGTTTATCAAATAACTAATGCAACAACCGGGTACTTCCAAACCAGTTATATTTAATATCGGATGGTAACAAGATCTCAATTTGAGTCCCCAATTTCTGGAAGTCTCCGAAATTAAATTTTTGTTTTATTTTATTGCGATTGTTTAAGTCCTTCGCAAAAACTGTTAAGAATGAATCACATTGAGATTATTTTTTGTATAAATTTCTTGAACGCCATTTTAAGACATTTTCGGCAAGTTTAAAATGGCAATAACTCAAGAACCGTTTGACCGATTTAAGTAATTTTTTGATATTCATAGTCAGCATTCTGAAATAACACAAATAATGCACAGCGAGGTATTTAAATCAACATTTTTTGTTTAAATTTCCGAAAATCCACAACTTTGATGCGCTTAACACGAATATCGAAAAAATAATTCTTAAATTAATCTAACGGTTTTCGAGATATCGCCTTTTGAAACTTGCCAACATATTTCCAAAATTAAGGTTTTTTCTACTTCCAAGAAATTTCTAAAAAATCTCCACATTTTCTTTTCTTGACCGTTTCATAGAAGAGATCGATGCATATGGGGCATTCCATGTGAAATCGGACACTTTGAAAAATTTTTTTTTTATATTTTCCCAATTTGTTTACAGATTTTAGTACCCTTCGAAAACTCCTTCGTGGTAAATTTTCAGATTTTTTTGATGACCCGTTCAAAAGATATCGAATTTTTAAGAATTGGTAGTTTGTTCCTTTACTCAAACTTCTTTTAATCATAACTTTTTCAATAATGGTCCGAATTTCAAATTTTTTTTTTCAAAATTTTTGGTTTTTTACGTACTTTCTAAAAAAAAAATCCCAAAAAATTCTTAAAAGCGCTCTAGTATGCGATTTTTTAGTTTTAAAATTTAAATCTCATTTTTGAAAATGTTTGTACTCTTCGATTTTTTTGAAATTTTTTTGCGTAAAAATTCTATCAATTCTACAAATTTTTTGCCCAGGAAGATCGTGGGATAACGATTATTACTATTTTTTTAAATTCTTTGAAAAAATTTTATTGTAATTTTTCAATCTTAAAATCATTTCTACTGCTCCAATGGTGCATCATAGAGGGGTCCTTTATAAGACCGACCCCCATTAATTTTTACGTCTTAACATTTCTTTGGAACAAACTAATACCCTATCTCCAATTTCTAAGGGGGCTCCCACACAAAACGACATTTTTTAAAATTTGTTCCAACCGCTCTAACTGCCCTAATAGTGCCCTTAGAGCAACAAAATGTATGACCGACCCAAAATGTTTTTTTATTCCAAACATTTTCTCTGAACACACCTACCCTCTATGTTTAACTGTTAAGGCGGTCCCCATACAATGTTTTTTTTTTTTTTTGTAAATTTGTTTTATTTAATCAGCTTCTACCGGTCCAATGGTGCGTCCGAGAGGGGTCATTAGTGAGACCGATCCCCATTTATTTTTACCCTACAACATTTTTTCAAAACATACCAACGCCCTATCTCCACTCCCTAAGTAGGCTCCCATACAAAATTACATTTTTATAAAATTTGCTCCAACTGTTATTTGTATGGGAGCCTACTTAGGAAGTGGAGATAGGGCGTAGGTAAGTTTTGAAAAAATGTTGCAGGGTAAAAATAAATGGGGGTCGGTCTCACTAATGACCCCTCTCGGACGCACCATTGGACCGGTAGAAGCTGATTAAATAAAACAAATTTACAAAAAATAAAAAAAATTGTATGGGGCCCGCCTTAACAGTTAAAGATAGAGGGTAGGGGTGTTCAGAGAAAATGTTTGGACTAAAAAAATATTGTGAGTCGGTCATACATTTTGTTGCTCTAAGAGCACTATTAGGGCAGTTACAGCGGTTGGAACAAATTTTAAAAAATGTCGTTTTGTGTGGGAGCCCCCTTAGAAATTGGAGATAGGGTATTAGTTTGTTCCAAAGAAATGTTGAGACGTAAAAATTAATGGGGGTCGGTCTTATAAAGGACCCCTCTATGACGCACCATTGGAGCAGTAGAAATGATTTTAAGATTGGAAAATTACAATAAAATTTTTTCAAAAAATTTTAAAAAATAGTAATAATCGTTATCCCACAGTCTTCCTGGGCAAAAAATTTGTAGAATTAATAGAAGTTTTACACAAAAAAATTTCAAAAAAATCGAAGAGTACAAACATTTTCAAAAATGAGATTTAAATTTTAAAACTTAAAAATCGCATACTAGAGCGCTTTTAAGAATTTTTCGTTATTTTTTTTTAGAAAGTACGTAAAAAAACAAAAATTTTGAAAAAAAAAAAATTTTAAATTTGGACCATTATTGAAGAAGTTATGATTAAAAGAAGTTTGAGTAAAGGAACAAACTACCAATTTTTAAAAATTCGATATCTTTTGAACGGGTCATCAAAAAAATCTGAAAATTTACCACGAAGGAGTTTTCGAAGGGTACTAAAAACTGTAAACAAATTGGGGAAATCTAAAAAAAAAGTTTTTCAAAGTGTCCGATTTCACATGGAATGCCCCATATATTAATTTAAACATAATTTGAGCTTATATGCTATTTACATATACGCCGAAATCCATATAAATTTGGATTTCAAATCCAATTAAAATCTATACCGTTTACATATGCTTTTTTTACATTTAGCGGGATTTGTGTACAGGGGTTGTTAGTGGGAAAATTACTCAATTTTATAAATATTTCTAAAAACAATGATTTTTCTTTGCCGGAGCCAATATTTTCAATCCCATTAGTATATGTTGGGACCACAATATCAAAAAATGTGTTTTTATGTAGAGCTGCTTCTTTAAATGCAAGAAAATTAACATTTTTGCCAAGTTTGGGGCCGCCACCATTGAGTGTTTTTCTTTGTTAGGAAGACCAAATTGGTCAACTAAATTGTGCGTTTACCATTTGCAATGGTAAATTTTAAATGAAACATTGTTAAACATTGTTTTTATTAATCTTTTAATAGTTTTAAAAAAATAAATTTTAATTGTTTTTTTTTACTCTATAAAAAACAACAACAGCTGATAAAAAATCGTGTGCAGCGTTGTAAAAAAAGCATTAGGGAAGATTATTTTGGGAAAACCCATAGTTGTACAATTAAGTAGTAGAAATTTTTTGGGATTTTAAATTGCGATTTTACGATTTTCCCAAAATCCAAGTTTTTTTTTGTATTGGATTTGACATTTGAAATCCAAAAAAGAAATTGGATTTACCTGGATTTTCATTGAAATCCCATTTTTTTTGGATTTCGAGGTATATGTAAATGGCATATTAATCATATTATTTAAACCCATACAACACTTTGATAAAATTTCTGGATTTTTAAAAATTTTCACCAGAAACTCCAACCTTTGATTGAAGAGAGGCAAGGACAAACATTTTCTGATTTGTTTCCAAATAAAATTAAATAAAAGTCTGTCTCAAGCTTTATGAAATTGTCAATGGAAAAACATTTTAAGATTTTTTTGTAAAAAAATTCCTGAACGTAGGAAAACCGCATTTTTTGGAAATTTGTTGACAAATTTCAAATGGCAATATCTTGAAAACTACTCGACCTATTTCAGAAATTTTTTGATATTCGTATTCAAGATGCAAAATTAATAAAAAATAATGTTTCGCAAGATATTTTTTTTTTATATTTTAATTTTTCAAAAATCAAAAATTTTGGTAAAATTTTTCCAAAAATTCAAAATTTTGATCGAAGGTTGCCTCAGGTTTAATTGATCAGATTTAACTTAAAAAAAAAATTCGACTCAAACTTTATGAAATGGTCAAGAAAACAAATTTTGAAAAGACCGCAAATTTTTCAAATTTCAAATAGCGATATCTCGAAATTTTAAGCTCTAAGTAAGCAGTTACAAACATCACAACAAACTTTTAATCTTTATGTAGGGTACACAAACAAAATATTTACTAAAAATGTAAACATTGTCCATTGAACATGAACATATTAACAGTTAACTACATATTCGTACAACAAAAAATACAAAAACGACATTTTTAAGGACAAAACTTACACATATAGAGTAAAAACGGAAATAAACTCAATCACACTTATACACATACACTTTAGCAAATATTTGTATGAATAGTTTATAATGAAACTACCACATGGTGTATTGCTTTCAACATTCAAACAACAACAACAAAACTTATAAACTGAGAAAAAAATTAACAAAACGGATCAAAAAGAAAAGAAAACTTATACAAAAAAAAACATAATTACACACACACACAAACACTCATAAAAAGAATAAAAAATATAAATAAAAACAAAGCAGACTGTGAAAACAAATCTTTTGTAAAGAGTACCACACAAATGATATAAATCTCACTTTTTCTATACAATACAAAAAGATGATAAATTTTGTACACTTTTTTTTAAAAACAAAAAGTACATTTTTGAGGAAAAATCTCAGATTCTGATACATTTTTACTATAGAAAAAGTCTCAGATTCTGAGCCACTTTTTCTATAAAAAAGTCTCACATTCAGAGACAATGTTTCTATAGAAAAGTCTCCTATTCTGAGACCCTTTTCCTACAGAAAAAGTCTCATAAATTTAAGACACTTTTTCTACAAAAAAATTCTCACATTCTGAAATACTTTTTCTGTAGAAAAACTCTCACATTGTCACATTCTGAGACACTTTTTCTATAGAAAAGTCTCACATTCAGGACACTTTTTCTATAGAAAAAGTCTGATATTCTGAAGCACTTTTTCTACAGAGAAAGTCTCACACTCTGAGAAACTTTTTTTATCGAAAAAACTTACACACACTCTGAGACACTTTTAGAGAAAAAGGCTTGCATTCTGAGAAATTGTTTTTTAAGAAAAATTCCTAGATTTAAAACATTTCTCCGATAGAAAAAGTCGCAGATTCTGAGATATTTTTCCTATAAAAAAGTCTTAAGATTTTGAGACATTTTTTATAAAGAAAAAGTCTCAGATTCTAAGAGTTTTTTTATATAAAAAACGTCTCAGATGCTGAGGTTTTCAATTTTGAGACATTTTTCTCATAGAAAATTTCTCAGATTTTGAGAAATTTTTCCAACAAAAAAGTCTAAGATCTTTTGTACATAAAAAATTTCTCAGATTTTCATACTTTTTCTATAGAAAACAAATTGTACTATCTTAAACTTATTTGCGCAAAATACTTAAAAATAAAGATTTTCTAGCCGTAACATAACAATAGCTAAATTTAGCAAGAAAACTCAAATTAGCCCATCTGGTGGCGTATAAGTGATGTGTTGTAACTTCTTAACACTCATACGACCTGTTGTTATTAATTGACAACCTAAAAGTATGCAATACTTTTTACGACAAAAAAAATCAAATTGGCAAATATGTAGGCGTATGAGTATTTTTTTTGTAAATGTTTAAATTCTAAGCACACATACGTTTTGTTGTACTAATTTTAAACCTTAAAGCAATTTGACGAGTCCATGGTTTTTAAATTTTAAACATTCAACCGGCATTTGTTGTATGGCAAAAAAAAGTTTCTTCCGAACGTCCGGACAAGGTTTTATTCTAATAGACCTAAAAATGATGTGTTACAGTATTTAAATTAAATTATTCCGTGGCGCCCGGCAATTATAGTTTTGGGTTTTTGATCATTAAAAAAAAAAAAAAAATTAAAAAATATGTCTTCCGACAGATAATATATACTCATTTTGATGTGCTGGACACAAATAATATTTTATAAATCGGTCAACCGATTTTCTACCTTCTAAAAACTGTTAAAAAAAAAATTCAAAATTTGTTTCCTTTGAACCTTTCAAAGTCCCTGGTTTAAATTTTAGCCAAATTGTATAATTCATGGAAAATTTTCAACAAAATTTTGAATTTTAGAAAAATAAAAAAAAAAAATATCTTACGATATATTAATTTTACTATTTTGGTATGCTGAATATAGTAAAACTGCGTCTACAGTTTTTCATTACGTGACCATGTTTCCTTTTTAAAGTATTTCAAAGTTTGAGAGGACTAAATTTTATATTTTTTTTTTTAATATGTGTACTTGTCCTACGATGCCAATAGTGATGGCAAATAAAAGAGAAGGATATTCCCTAATTTTCCTTTTTTATTATTTTTACATATCAGGAAAAAGGAGGTAAGTTACGTCCTCTCAAAAATTTATCCTTCAATACCATTCAAAATTTTCAACAAAATATTTTGATAATATTTTCAAATAACTTTATTCACATCCTTTCATTCTGATATGGCAAAATACAAAAAATCAAGTAGAAAAGTTAAATTCGACTAGGCCGAATCTATGAATGACCTCCACAATACCCTTTTTAAGAGATAGTAAATTTTCTAACGTGAAAAAAAATAAAATTTTTGATTAGAAATATTTTATTTTGTTTAAAAAAACTTTTTTTTTTAAGAAAATTTTTGAAAAAAAAAAAAAAAATTTAATTTATTAAATTTTTTCTTGAGTTTTAAATAATGTATCAAATTTTTTTTGAGTGTAAATTTTTTTTCGATTGTATTCTTTTTTTAGTGTAAAAATAATGTTGAGTGACAAAAATACGTTGTAAAATATTTTTGTGACTTTCCAATTCTTTTAAAACAGGTTTAACAGGTTTTCAACACGTGAATTTAAGGCGAAACTAATCTGAAATTCACGGGTTTGCTAATAACTTTTGAAACACTGCACTATAGGGAATTTTCTGGTATTTTCTGGCCAAAACTCCAAAAGTTGGGATATTGCCTCAAAATTTGGCAAGTTTATTTGGCGGTAAGTTTTAAGGCTCTGTATAAAAAATTGGCATGATCTGGTCTAATAAATCGTGTTTTTAATGCAATTTGTAATATAATTTTGTCAATAATTTTTACATCCACGCCCACAAAATGGGGCGGGCAAAAAAATAATTTTCCTAGTGCCTTTGGTCCAAGTGCAGGGCTTTGAACTTCTTGTGGCGTATTTTTTTTTTAATTTTTAAGCAAATGTACAAAAAAAATGTAAAATATGGGATTTTGCGTAGCTAGATTAAGTTATTTAAGGGGGAGCTTTTTTTCCCATGTTCCAATTTTGCCCATTTACGAACTTGAACATCGTAAGACTATTAGACATATTCGTGCCAAACATCAGGTGGCTAGCTCTTTTGGTTTGGACAGCATCGTGCATTCCCCAGACCGTCAGACCGACAGACGGTCGGACGGACATCACTAAATATCTTTTCCCCATGGAGCCGCATGGTTTAGCGGATGAATACATCTTACTCACAAGGAATTTCCCAATACCTCATAGAGGTATGGGAGTATGCAATTATATGCAAAAAAAGTAGCAGTCCACAAATATATTTGGTTTAAAAAAGAAAAAAATAATTAAATAGAAAAATTAAAAAAATATATAAATCAACATTTTAAACCTGTACTTTGTACAAAATATATTTAGTTGCTCTATTGATAATTGAAATTAATTTCAAAAGATTTTAATACAGGATTTTAAGTACGTTAATTTTGTAATAAGTTATGTTCTCCAAAATTAAAAAAAAAATAATAAAAAATTAAATTTTGTTTTTGACGCCTCCGTACTAGCGGTAAAAGAGTTTGGTGTACAAAAATATGTGTGCTAGCTTACTTTTTTATAGTTTACTGTATAATGGCATCCGAAAAAAGTTTTTTTGAACACATCAAAAATGGACTTTTGGCCAACAATTCCTTATAAATTCCCTATAGTGCACTGGACCGATTTGGCTGAAATTTAATATGAGGCCAGGAAACGACAAATATATATGCCAAGCTTTAGCAACCTCAGAATTGCATTTCAAAATATAGCGTGTTTTTTATCTCGTAAATTAGTGAAAACCCCTTGCCGAAATTCACTCTTTTGCTCATTATTTTTGAACCGGTCTAGCGGATTTTGCTGGATTACAATATCAACCTGGCCATGTAAATGCCCAACATATATGCCTAACTTCAGGAGCCTCTGTGAAGTCTTTCAAAAGTTAGCGTGTTTTCAACAGACACATAGACGGACGAACATGGCTAGATCGTCTCAAAATCGATCGAGGATCATGAATAAATATACTTTATGGGGTCCTAGACCAATATTTCGAGGTGTTACAAACGGAATAAAAAACTTATATATACCCTCTATCACTAGAGTGGATGGTATAAAAATTATAAAAGAAATATGCCTTGCGATACATTACATTTACTTATTTCCATGCTCTGTACTCGAACATTGAAGAAATTTAAATTCATTCAAACGATTTTCAATTTTTTTCTACGTTCAAGAATTACAACAAAAAAAATCTCTAAATTTCTTTCCCTTGACCCTTTCATATAGCTTGAGACAATCTTTGATTTAAACTTCACTCAAAACATTTTGTAGGCAAAATCAAATGAAAACACGTTTAAAACCAGTGAATAAACAATTGAAAACCATCCCAGTAATTATTCGTTTGTTTAAACAAACATCAACATTTATTTTTTACTGTTGACAAAATTTTCTAAAATAAATAACATTAGGGTAATTCCAAAAATTTTCGCCCCACTGTTTGGAAACATGCCTTTGGACGCCACTGAGAATTTGGCTCATAGATATCCACGTTTATATGAGATATGTTGCATTTTTGGATTTTCAAAATTTGCTGTAGTTTTCAAATTATCGCGGGTCAAAGTTCGACTTTTTTAGCAAAAGTCAGAAAAATACATGACGTTTAACGTGCTCTAACTTTTTAACTAGTAATCCGATTATCGCAAGTAATGGCTCATATAAAAGCTTAATTCTTCTTCTTTTAGGAAATATTTTCAAAAGCATACGGTTTTTTTTCAGAAGTGTTGCAAAAATTCAAAAACATTTTTTTTTGCGAATATTTAAAAAAAACACATCTTCGATTTTTTTAAAAAAAAGTTTGGTGATAAACAATACTGTTTTGTACAACATATCCAAAATTCAGAGTGGGATCCCAATGGGATCAAAAAATATTCTGGTTTTAGTACGAAGTTCTTAAATTTTACCTTAGAAAATTAAAATTTTATGTTTCTTCAATACAAAAATTTAAATTTTCAAAGAAAATTATACTATTAAAATTTTGAAAAACATTCAAAACATTAGAAATTTAAATTTTCTAAGGGAAAAATATGAGAACCTCGTACTTAAAACAAAATAGTTTTTGATCCCATGGAGATCCCACTCTGAATTTTGAATATGTTATACAAAACATTGTTATTTTTCACCAGAATTTTTTAAAAAAAAATCGAAGATGTGTTTTTTTAAATATTCGAAAAGAAAAAATGTTTTTGCATTTTTGCATCATTTCTGTAAAAAAACTGTGTTATTTTAAAAATATTTTCTAAAAGAAGAACCCCAGCTTTCACATGAGCCTAAATTTGTGAAAATCGGGTCATTGGTTAAGAAGTTACAGCTCTTTAAACGTGATGTATTTTTCTTACTTTTGCTTAAAAAGTCAATCTTTGACCCGCCATAATTCGTTAAATACACCAAATGTAAAAAAACGATATATGGGACATATATCATATTTATGAGGGCTATCTATGTGTCAAGGTTCAAATTAATCTGAGACACCATTTTCAAAAATGACTAAAATTTGAGCTAAATTTTCTGGAATGGCCCATTAAACATTAAAAAATTACGGTTTTTTCATTCTTTTTTACCAACAAATTCGAAAAAAATAACCTACGAAAACATTAAAAATTAATGATAAATGTGTTATTTTCACCAACAAATTCCAAAAAAATAACCTACGAAATCATTAATTTTTAATTTTTTACAATTTTCTATTGAAATATTTTCTTTAAAAATTTTTAATAAAATTTTGGGGAATCGATCCCGCAATCAACTACATTCTGGCCAGACACTCTACCCATCGCACAGTGCCACATTTGGCCAATCTAGCACGACAAAAATAAAAAAAAAAAAGTTCCCCGATTTTTATGATTTGTTTGTATGTATTATAAAACATTCCTAATAACACGGAAATACTCATATAAGAACTATAATTCTATTCGTTATTAAGATGTGGGTGTATAAAGTTGCATCTTGTAAAATCCTGAAAGTAGTGTTCATTATTTCGCATTAATTAAGTCAATTTTAAACGGTTGTAACTTTTTAACAAAAAAATATATTTATACACTTTTTTTGGTAATTTTAAAGGATATTTAAAGGCTTTAAGTCATATCTTTTCTTCTTTTTTTAAACAATTTTTTCTATTTTTTATTAAATTTTTAACATAATAAAAATTTTTGAAAAGATAATTATATATATATTTTTTTTGATGGAATAGAACTTTTGTATTTGGTCTCTATTGGTCGCCGGATTTTTTCAGACATACTGACCAATATCCATAGTACTTATTTCAACGGCTAACTTTTGCGACCGTCTGCGACGCCGACTACAGTGGGACGATATATAAACCTTGTTTTTACATGTTTTTTTAAACATATTTTTAAAAAGTGGCCGTCGCAGTTGTCTGACCGCCCCCTTTTTTTGTGATATTATTTCTACAGTCCTTTAGAGTATATATACCAAGTTTAAAGAAATTACAACCAAAATTAAAAATTTTTTAAAAAGTGGGCGTGGCCGTTAACTGGCCTCCCATATTTTTCATAATGTTGTTTTTGAAGTGAAAACGAACATTTATACCGAATTTCTAGTCAATATAAATAAAATTGGATTTTTGTCGTCCTAGATTAGCCAAATGTGGCACTGTGCATCGTGCCAAAGTCACTTGATACAAACATGTTTTTATATTTCTATAAATAATTTTTTGAACTTTTTTTCTACAAAAAAATAACCTACTTGTGTAGGTAAAAACTAATGATATCTCATTAAAAAATACCAACGATTTAAAAAAAAATTACTTACACAAATCATTAAAAATTAAAGAATAATCAGTAGTTTTTACTTACAGAACAAAAATAAATGACTTTAAAAATTAAATGCTAATCTTTATTTTTTAGTGTGTTATTTTTGAAACAAAGGACAGAAGTAGTCATTAATAAAAACTCAACATCATACAAATGTTTTTTCTTTTAAAAACGACTAAACGTAAAATTTTTAAAATAAACTACAAACAGTTAATGACATAATTTTTTTTAATGTTATTTTGAACCAAGTCCGATTATTTTAACCCGTGGCACATTCGATCATAATTGTTAAATTTTGGAAAATTTTCACCAAAAAGTTAAAATTAAAAAAAAAACAAGTAGAAAAATTAAATTCGACTTGGTCGAACCTATGAATACCCTCCACAATGTTATCTGATAGTAATTTTCAAAAAAAAATCAAAAAATTGCATTACAAATTTTTTATTAGAAATATGTATATTATTTTGAGTCAAACTTTTTTTTAATCAATCAAATTTTTTTGAGTGTAAAATTTTTTTGACCGTCAACATTTTTTTGAGTGTGCATTTCATTCAAAAAAAAAATTAATGTGTACATTTTTTTTGAGTGTAACATTTTTTTTGAGTGTAAATTTTTTTTTAGTGTACAATTTCTTTGAGTAACAAAATTACTTTGTAAAACATTTTTGTTGTTTTATACCAACAATACAAAAAAAAAACTATTTCGCATATTTCATTCTTTTTATTTCACCATCCTCTTCTTTAAAAACCAAAAACAAACTAACATTCAATCATACACATACTTTATTTGATTTTTTCCCAAAAATACTTACTTACTAAACACCGTTACATACAGTTACACTAACAATAACAAAACAATAACAAATATTTACTTGTCTAACAACTAAACTGCACCCCACGACAAGAAAACAAACAACAACAAGTTTTAAAAAACTGGTATTTCACCATGCTTTTAAAACTTGTTTAACGAGTTTTCAACAGTTTAAGGTGAAACAAATCTGAAATTCAGTGCTTTGCTTATAACTTTTGAAACACTGAACCGATTTTGCTGAAATTCAAAACCAAATAACCTTGGGGAACGACAAATATATATGATAAGCTTCTGCCCCCTCAGAATTGTCTTTCGAAAGTTATAGTGGTTTTAATCTTGTAAATTCGAAAAATACCCTTGCCGAAATTTACTCTTTTGCTCATAACTTTTGAACCACTTGACCGATTTCGCTGGATTGCAATACCAACCTGACCCGGTAAATGGAGAACATATATGTCAAACTTCAGGAGCCTCCGTAAAGTCTTTCAAAAGTTAGCGTGTTTTCAACGGACAGACAGACAGACAGACAGACAGACAGACGGACGGACGGACGGACGGACGGACATCGCTAGATCGACTTAAAATCGATCAAGGATCATGAATATATATACTTTATGGGGTCCTAGACCAATATTTCTATGTGTTACAAACGGAATGACAAACTTATATATACCCTCTATCACTAGAGTGGAGGGTATAAAAATAAAATTACCACATCTGGTGGCGTATAAGTGATGTCTTCGTAAGTTTTTAATTTGTTTTCACTCATACGACCTGTTGTTATTAATTGAAATCCTAAAAGCATGCAATACTTTTTACGAAAAAAAAATTAAATTTTTAAATATGTGGCGTATGAGTATTTTTTTTGTAAATGTTTAAATAGTTAGCACTCATACGTCATGGTGTACTTATTTAAAACCTAAACACATCCACTATTTTCACGAGTCCATTGTGTTTAACTTTTTTAAAATTTTTTGTATGTCAAAAAAGTTTTTCTTCCGATTTTGAACGTGCGGGCAAGTTTTTATTCTACTAGACCAACAAATTATGTGATACTAATTTAAGGCCAATCGCATTAAATAAACCCGTGGCGTCCGGCAATCAAAATTTTTGATTTTTGAAAATTAAAAAAAAAGAAGTATGCCATGCGACACATCATATTTATTCATTATGATGCTCTGCACACAAACATAAAAAAAAATTAAAATCATTCAAACAATTATCGATTTTTCCTACGTTTAGAAATTAAAAAAAAAATCTTAAAATTTCTTTCCCTTGACCCTTTCATGTAGCTTGAGACAATCATTGATTTAAATTTTATTTTAGCCAAATTATTTCAATGATTTCACTGTGTCCGAATTTGACACTTTTTTTTAACAAGCTGGGCACCCTACTGGTAAAGTTAATTCGGATACGCTGAATTCAATGGTGTTAGCCGTTTTTCAAAGTTAGCGCTCGTATTCGCGATTTAAAATTTGCTTAAGTACAATAAAGACGATATTTTTAAATTTTTGCGATAATTTTTAAATTTAAAACCATTCAAGTCAGTTAAACTAACACAACAAATCATAATACCGTGCATTTTTTTTTCGCGAAAAACATTCTTTGTTAGCGAAAAATCTTTATTTTCGTGAAAAAATTGGTTCAATACAAATGTTTTTAGTTTGTTTTGAATTTACGACAGCCATCTGGTAAAGCTAGTTCGTGTATACTAAATCCCATTGTAATATATATGAGGAGTTCCGGCTAAGACTTAAATTTTGAGGTAAAAAAGATGTGATTTTTGTTTTGATGGCACATCGATGAAAGTTGGCATAAATATTAGAAGCTATTTAAGAATAAGAAATTCGTTCGCGTCAATTAAATCGCACAAGAGGGTCAAAAGTTAGGGCGGTTTTAAGATTTAGCGGTTTTAAAGAATCTTAAAAATATTTTAAATATTTTTTTTCTACACATTTGTTGCATGCGTTATTAAAACATGCCAGGATATATCATTTCTTCTAAAATATATGATATAAATTTAACCCTTTAATGACCAAACGATTTAAAAAAAAAATATCTAAGTACCAAAAATCGCGATTAAATCGCGGTAAAAGAAAAGTTTCCTAATTGTCTATAACATATTTAGGCAATGCGCGTTGGTATTACTGAAAAAAAAAATCACGGAAAATCGTATCATTGTACCAGTGTTTAAAAAAATCGGTGATGCTTTTTTATAAAAAGAAAATTTAATATGGTCCAAAAAATCTATAATCATCAAAATTTTTTAACCCGCCTCTGATTTTATGATGACACATCAAGTGGGCTTTCATTTAAAAAAAATTTCATCCGATTTCGTGTATGGCCTTGGATGTGCCAGATCAAAACAGGTTTAGATAAAATCATCGCGCTTTCCGCTCAGAATGGCTTAAAGTAAAAAGTCAAAAAGCAAATCAGTTCTACTCGTTAAGGCACGTCTTTTAGTGTATTAAAATGAACATGATGCATTAATTGCTACTAAAAAAAATTGGAAACAGATTTGCAAATTTCGCACAATTTTCAAAAATGCCATAAAATTTTTGCAATTTATTTTTTATAAACCCGCCAGTGATTTTTTTATGTAAAATCCTAAAAAACTCGGTTTACGCAAGAGGCCACCAAATTTCGAATGAAACCGCGAATGTGCCTTGCGAAAAACTGGTATTTTAAAAAAATTACGTTTTTTCTTTCGAACTTTGATCTGCTGAAACTCCTTAACTATTCGTGGCACATTAACGGGATTAATTCCAAAATGTTAAGAATTACAACAGCTACCAACTCTAGTTCAACTTTTTCATTTTATAGAGGGGGCCGAAATCCCTGATCAAAAAACCTCGAAAATTTAAAAACTATTAATTTTTGGTTTCAAAACTTAACCGTCTTATAACTTCTTACCAAGCCATGAAGCATCTATCAAGCTAACATTAAAATAATCTCTTATATGTACTGACTTTGTGTTATGCCGGAAAAGATTGAAATATAAGGAGAACTTAAAAAAAAAGCGAAAGACGGTAAAAACTATGGATTATTTCAAGCCATTTTTATCGATTTTTCAACTTTAACCCTCTGTAACTTTTACGGATAAAGTGGGGTCATCCTTAAACATTGCTCAGTGATGGTTCAAGGTCTTGTTTACACAACTGCATTTACAGTTTTTCTAAATTCCATAAACTGCCGGTTTTTTTAAACATTTATTTCAGTTTCACTGAGTTGAAATTTAAAAAAGATTTCATGATATCAGTTTTTTCGAAGTCAGCGTATGTATTAGCGATATTAGCGATATTAGCGATATTCGCGATTATTTTTTTTTTTTATTTTTAAGTAAAAAAAAATAATTTTTAATATCATTTAGAAAATTGCTGAGTTTTAATCATCATTAACTCTATTGAATATACAAAAAAAAAAAAATTATTCGCGTAATTATTTTTTCGCGAAATTTTTTCCCAATTTTTTTTTTATTTTCCTATTAATTCATGAAAATGAGTAGAAGACTATAAATTACAGACACAAAATTTATCGAAAAATTTTTTTTTCGCGAATTTGTTTTTTGGGGAATTTTTTTTTTGTGCGAAAATTTTTTTTTTTGCGAAAAAAAACAATGCATTTTCTAAATTTATATTTAAAAATTATCCCAAAAGCATAAAAAATAAATTTTTGCACTACCAAGGCTTTACAATTTTAAATCGCGAATATCGCGAATACGAGCGCTAACTTCGAAAAACGGCTAGCACCATTGTATTCAGCGTACCCGAATTAGCTTTACCAGCAGGGTGCCAAGCTTGTTAATTTTTGCGACTAGCACAGTGTTTTTAATTTTTTCCTACGTTCTAGAAATTAAACAAAAATCTGAAAATGCGATCAATTAATTCCGTGGAGCCTTTCGATCAAAGTTTTCGAGTTTTAGAAAATTTTACCAAAAACTTTAAATTTTGACAAAAAAAATATTTTGCGAAGCATTATTAAAATTGTCATGCTGAACACGAATATCAAATAAATTTTAGAATTTGCCAAACAATTTCCAAAAACTACGAGTTTTTCCTAAGTTCAAAAAAAAATTTAAAAATTCGGTAAAAACTATTAGTTAGACTTTATTTTAGCCAAATCAGATCAGTTTTTCGATCAAAGTTTTAAAATTTTCAAAACTTTTTCAAAAATCCAAAAAAATCCAAGGCTTCAAATGATCGCATTTGACTCAAACTATATTTAAACGAAAGTTCGTCTTAAGCTTTATAAAAGAGGCAGGGGGAAAAAATTGTGATTTTTTTTTAAAATATTTTAATGAAGGATTCTTAGAATTTTTTCTCAGTTTCTAAAATAGTTTTTCTCTAGAAATATTTTTGGATTCTAAGACATTTTTTCTATTGAAAACTTCCCAAAGTCTTAGAAATTAATTTGCTAATATTGAGATTTTCCAAAAAAAGTACATTAAAAAAATTCATTGTATCATCTCTATTACAACTTTATATGTACGTGATTTTAATATGCTTACTTGTATGTGTGCATAGAAAATTAAACTCACTTATACCCATGTATACAAAAGTATGTTCCGTGGAATGTTTTACTAAATGCTTATAAAGCATATGTATGTGTGTGTGTATATGTAAAACATTCACACACATTTATAAACACTTCATGTACACAATCACACAGCACACATACAGTTTAGAGAGAAATGCTGGGATAACAGCAAAATATAATAAGAAAATATTGACTGTTTTTAAATGCTGCGTTTGTTGTTGTTGTTATCATTGCGCTGTTGTTGTTTTATGAGCATTTTCACCATCTACGCAATAACGGCTAAACAAATAAACAAACGAACGAACGACAACAAAAAAAACAAAACTATAACTTGAAATGACTTCGCTAAAAACATATACAGCCACATTTATGGAGTATCACATGGATGCACATATGCTTACTCTTAATACACGTACTTACTTACACACATGTGTGTGTGTGTGTGCAAGTAGTAGAACGTGTAAGTTTGCATGTGTGCTTATTTGCAGATATAAAGCTAACGCTTGTGGCGCCATTATTACCATTAAACATGAAGCAGTAATACTATGTGCATTGCACATTGTGCACCGAATACTGTGCATTTGTTGGTATTGTTGTTGTTGTAGTCATTGTCATCATGTTCCTATGAGTGGCACGAACAATTACTTTTTTTACATTTGTCGATTTCCGGACAAATTATGGTTTCTTTTAGTCTAACTACTCTATATCGGTCAAAATTACGATACAAAACCACATATCTGGACGTGGGTCTTCAGATTTTTTTTATACCCTCCACTCTAGTGATAGAGGGTATATATAAGTTTGTCATTCCGTGTGTAACACATCGAAATATTGGTCTAGGACCCCATAAAGTATATATATTAATTATCCTTGGTCGATTTTAAGTCGATCTAGCGATGTCCGTCTGTCTGTCCGTCCATTGAAAACACGCTAACTTTTGAAACACTTTTCTGATGCTGTTGAAGTTTGGCATATATGTTGGTCATTTACCTGGTCAGGTTGGTATTGCAATCCAGCCAAATCGGTCCAGTGGTTCAAAAGCTATGAGCAAAAGAGTAAATTTCGGCAAGGGTTTTACGCGAATTTACGAGATAAAAAACATGATAACTTTGGAAAAACAATAATGAGACTGCCGATACTTGGCATATATTTTTGCCGTTCCCCAGGTCTGTTTGTTTCAGTTCAATTGCTCCATTGGTTCAAAAGTTATAAGCAAAACCCTGAATTTCAGATTGGTTTCATCTTAATTGCCACGCGTTAAACAAGTTTTAAAAGCATTGGTGGTAACTTAAAAATGCCTTTCAAACTTGTTTAGTTTTAAAGCAATGCTTTTTAAACTTGTTTAGTTTTAAAAGCATTGGTTACTTAAAAATTACACTCGAAAAAAATTTCACACTCAAAAAAAATTTTACACTCAAAAAAAAATTTATTTTTTTTTTTTAGAAAGAGGTCAATATTTTGTGTACATACATACGTGCATTCACTCAAAAATATTTTTACAGTGAAAAAAACATTAAACTCGAAAAAAGTTTTACACTCAAAAAAAAAAAGTAATTTTTATTTATTTTTTAAAATGACAAAAAAGAGTTTTTTACTCAAAATAAAATATTTCTTATCAAAATTGTTACTTTTATTCACGTTAAAAAATATACTATCTTTAAAAAAAGGCATTGTGAAAGGTATTCATAGATTCGGCAAAGTCGAATTTGACTTTTTTACTTGTTTTTCATTAAAATTTTGTTGTTCATAAAAATGTTTTTTTTCATCAATATTTTTGTTTCTTTTTTCATGGATTTTATTGTTTCATCAAAAATTTTTTTCATCAATATTTTTTCATCCGTCTTTTTAAGACATTCCGAGACATTTTTCTAATTTTTTTTTCATCAAATTTCTTTTTTTCATTAAAATTTTTTTTTCAAATAATATTTTTTTCATCCAACTTTTTGAGACATCCAGATACATTTTTCTATAAAAAATCCTAGATTCTGAGACACTTTTCCTATAGAAAAAGTTTCAGTTTCTGAAACATTTTTCCTTTAGAAAACGTCTTACAATCAGTTTCAGAGACATTTTTCCTCTAAAAAAAAGTCTAAGATTCTAAGACATTTTTTTTTAAAAAAGTCTCAAATTCTAAAACATTTTGCTATGGAAAGAATCTCAGATTCTGAGAAATCTTTCCTATAGAAAAAGTATCAGATTCTGAGACATTTTTCTTGTAGAATGAAACATTTTTTGTATAGAAAAAGTTTCAGTTTCTGTGACATTTTTCTTATAGAAAAAGCGTCAGATTCTGAAACATTTTTCCTATAGAAAAAATCTCAGTTTTTGAAACATTTTTCATTCAGAAAAAGTCTCAGATTCTGAGACATTTTTCCTATAGAAAAATTCTTAGATTCTGAGACATTTTTCCTGCATAAAAAGTCTCAGATTCTGAGACATTATTCCTATAGAAAAAATTTCAGATTCTGAGACATTTTTCCTATAGAAAAAATTTAGGATTTTGAGGCATTTTTCCTATAGAAAAAGTCTTAGATTCTGAGACATTTTTCCTATAGAAAAAGTCTCAGACTCTAAGATATTTTTCCCATAGAAAAATGTCTTAGAGTCTGAGAAAAAGTCTCAAGTTCTAAAAGAGATCTTATCTGATCTTTTTATATCTGTTCACATATGATCATGCCTGATTGTAAGTAATTATATCTGAAATGACCAAAATCGAGATATAATTATATCTCGGATTTGGTCAAAATTGGCACAAATTTGACATTTTATTATATCTGAGCAGATACAATCAGATGCTATTATATATTATCAGATTAAAGCAGATCTGATTAGATCTAATTGATTTTTATACGGGTTCTTCTTCATTTCTTCATTTCTTTTTCCTTCTTTTTTTTCTTTCTTTTTTCTTTCTCTTTCTCTTTTTTGCGTTTTGAAATTTGGTCAGATTTCGTCCATTTAAGAACTTTACCGGGCTATGAGCACAAGACATATTCGTGTCAAATTTCGGGAGTCTAGCTCTTTTTCAGTTCAATAGACGACCATCGCTAGAATGTCTTAGATTCGATTTTGCTCATTGACCAAATTTTCAGCTCTTTTGGTTTGAACTGCATTTTAATTTTCACAAACAAACAGATGGGTGGATATCGCAAAAATGTCTTAGAACCATTACACTGTCTGACAGCTAATATTAAACATGAACCGGATGATAAATGTTTGAATGTAGAGATCAAGCAAAGTAAAACTGCATTTACAATTTTTCATTTCGCGATCCTGCTTTCTTTTAAAAAGGACTGGAAAGTTTTAAAGGATTACATTTTGTATTTTTGAAATATTTGTACTTGTCTTATAATGCCATTATTGAAGGCAAATAAAAGAAGAGAGTCTTCGCTAATTTTTTTCACTTTTTTATTTTGTCATATTATAAAAAAGGATATGTATAATATCCTTTCAAAACATTATTAAAACTTTTTGTTAAAATTTTTTAATTATATTGAAGGACAAAGTGACAATATTGTAGATAAAACTATAAAGATATCAAATTTAGAAAATAAAAGATTTCAAGAAAATTTCATCAACAAATTTTTAAAACAATATTGGAATGTCCTTTCATGCTGGCAAGGACACCATTGATTTCCATTCATTTTTTTTATTAAAGTTAAGAATGTCCTTTTAAAGCTGCTGAAATTTCTGAGAGGGGGTTTTTGTGTGATCTTTTCAAAAGTTTTGAAGTTTTTCAAATAAGAAAAATATTTTAAAAATAATTTCTTTTTTAATTTGTATGAACGTTTTTTTAAGTCCCAACTTTAACCCAACAGCGGCGCGGGTTTAAATTGTCCGATTTGGTTAAAATTTTTAGACTAAAGGAAATATAATGTGCTCAACAATTAACAAAATTCGACAAAAGTTACTTTTCGTGCCACCCTAATGTTCATACTAAAAAAAACGTTATGACATTTTTGCGCCAAATGTAAATGGCGGAATTTTCTTTTTTCTGTTTTGCAAATATACACAAGTTTTCTTCGCTATTTTTCCTCGTTTTTATACCCTCCACTCTAGTGATAGAGGGTATATATAAGTTTGTCATTCCGTTTGCAACACATCGAAATATTTGTCTAGGACCCAATAAAGTATTTATATTCATAATCCCCGATCGATTTTAAGACATTCTAGCGATGTCCGTCCGTCCGTCCGTCCGTCTGTCTGTCTGTCCGTCTGTCTGTCTGTCTGTTGAAAACACGCTAACTTTTGGAAGACTTAACGGAGGCTCCTGAAGTTTGGCATATATGTTGGGCATTTACCTGGTCAGGTTGGTATTGCAATCCACCGACTTCGGTCCAGTGGTTCAAAAGTTATGAGCAAAAGACTGAATTTCGGCAAGGGTTTTTCGTGAATTTTTGAGATAAAAAGCACTATAACTTTCGAACGACAATTCTAAGGACACTGAAGCTTAGCATGTATATTTTGCGTTCCTCCAGCCTCCTTCGTGTTGAATTTCAGCCAAATTGGTCCAGTGGTTCAAAAGTTATTAGCAAAACCCTAAATTTCAGATAAGCTTCATCTAAAATGCACGTGTTGAAAACCCGTTAAACCTGTTTTAAAAACATTGACAAGTCACAAAAATATTTTGCAAACGTATTTTTGTCACTCAAAAATATTTTTATACCAAAACAAAAAAAAAAATACACTCGAAAAGAATTTTACACTCAAAAAAAATTTTACACTCAAAAAAAAAAATTAGTAAATTTTTTTTTTTTTTTCAAAAATTACTAAAAAACTTTTTTTTAAACAAAATAAAATATTTCTAATCAAAACTGTTATTTTTTCACGTTAGAAAATATATTATCACTTAAAATGGGCATTGTGGAGGGTATTCATAGATTCGGCCAAGTCGAATTTAACTTTTCTACTTGTTTTAGAATGTGTTTGTGTGTGTTTTAGTTTATGTGTGTGTTTATTTTTAATATTCAAACGAATTGTTGTTGTTTGTTGTTTTGTAGTAGAATAAGTTTTCCTGGAATTCCATTGAAATTGATGACGGTGGTCAGGGTTAAAAGATTTTTGGACACATGACATAAATTATCGCTTGGTTGCAATGGCTAATTAAGTTGTGCTAAAGCGAAATAACTTTTATAAATTTATAGTAAAATTAAAAAAAAAATTTAAATTTTTTTTATTTTGAAAGGTTTATTTTTTGGATTTTTGTATGGGCCTCCCAAAATATATATTAACCCATTCCTGCCTAATGGGTATTTCAATACCCAAAAAAGTGTTGATACTTAAAAAAATTTAGCGCGGGCTCGATGGAAGATATCGGGCTAATTTTTTTTTTCATAAAAAAGAGAAGAAATTGGGCTAAGTGTCAACATTTAACAAGATTTTTTTTGTTTTGTTTAACTTTTGTTTTTCACTGACAAAAATCGAAGATTCTTCTTAATCGAAAATACTCACGAAAAGTGCACCTAAAACGTGATGCGGCGGGGTAAGGACAATTTTGGTTTTCACGAAAATTTATTGGAGTTATTTTGACACCCAATAGAAACTTTTTAGACCCCTTTCAGCCCAAACAAAAAATAAAAGTAAAAAGTTACACGGCCTAATACCCATGTCATATCTCAGGTCGGAGCTGAGGTATTTTTTTTTTATTTTTTCTAGCAACTTCTGTGGTCTTCCAGGTACACATGTCAAAATTTCATCAAAATCGTACGAGCCGATCTATGGGCAGGTAGTAATGGGTTAAGCAACTCGTGACTTTTTTCAGATTTTTTCATTAAAGTTTAGGGGTCGCTACCGGGCTATAAACTTGGGGTCTTAAAAAAACTTTTTTTTTTTCACACAATCTAAATAACATTTATTTTTTTATTTTTGTTATAATTTAGCTTGATTATCTTATTAACGACAAAATGTTTCATTTTGGTCGTACAAGTATTTCAGTTCCAAAAGTGACCACGAAAAAATTTTTAGATGGTTGAAAATATCAATTGTATTTCAAAAATTATCAATTGTATTTCAGAAATTATCAATTGAAGTGCTTATTGTAAAAACTCGATAAGCAACATTTCATTTTATGGTGGTTTTTGCCTTTAAACTTTTAAAATAATGTAGAAAATATAACTTTTGCAGAACTTTTATTCTCAATATACTTGTACGAAGGGTTAAAGCAAGAATTCTGCCAAAAATCTGTCAATGGAATATCAGCAGAAGGCGGAAAACACGAAAAAATAAAATGTTGCTTATCAAGTTCTTGCAGTAAGCCCTTCAATTGTATTTCCGAAATTATTAATTGTATTTCAGAATTTATCAATTGTATTTGATATATTATCAATTGTATTTCAGAAATTTTCAATTGTTTTACGAAGGTTAGTTTCTGAAATACAATTGATAATTTCTGAAATACAATTGATAAATTCTGAAATACAATTGATAATTTCTGAAATACTATTGGAAATGGTGTAGATTTTTTTGTAAAATTTTCTTGGATATTTGTAAAATTACAAAAAAAAAGTAAATTTGGATCGAAATTTGTTTGTTAAAAAAAAGAAAAACTGTCAAATATTGGTAAAATAGGATTACGAGCCTTTTTTTTTGTAATTTGACAATGTTTTCTTTTCTGTGTATAGGTTTTGACTTTTTAGAGAACAGAAACAGCTAATTTTGAGTTTGTTGCTTATTGAGAAACTCTAATTAGTATTTTCTAATTTTCTAAAAAAAAAATCAATTTAAAAACTATTATTAGCAACATTCTCAACATTAGCATGTTTGTAATGTTTCATTAACAGCTTTCGAATATTCGTTTGTTCAATCAATTTTGTTCGTTTTCATACTCAGTAATTAGTGCTTAGTTGGCTATTTGATATTTAAGCAATAATGACTGTTTTAACAAAACAGCAATAGGAAAATTAACAACAATTTCCTTTTCCTGATTTTTAACTACTGCCGTCATAGTTGTACCACTTCTGCCGCTGCTGCTGTTTGTGTTCATAATATAACTGACATTCATGATTTTGACGTTTGTTTTTGAATCACAAACGCTCAATACAAACACTAACAAAAAATACAAAAAATGAACTGAAGGATGTTATTTTCTGTTTTTGATGTCCTGTCTACATGTGTTGAATGTGTATAATGTGTTTTTTTTTATTTACTTTCCAAGTCCACATTTTGGCACGAGTTGTTAATTGCAGTGTCATGATGTAAATTGCTTTTGTTGTTGACGTTGTCTAGCATAATGATAATTATTTCTATTTGGCAAATTAACTTTGCTCTTAATTTTTTTTCCAAAGAATTTGTTAACTAGAATTTGTTTATGTTCTTGGAAGAGATAAATATTTAATAGTTTTGGAAATGGATATAATTTAGGTAAATGATGAAAGTTAGAATTTCAGATGAAGATGAATTTCAGATGAAGTAATTAAGAAGAGAGTCTATGAAGTTTTATGTCAGAGGCCGTAGACTCTGATGTCCTTTGAGGCAGCATGCTGCTTTAAGAAGGTCACCCTACCAATTTGAAAAGTTAACTTCGACTTGTCCGAATCTATGAATACCCTTCACAATGCCCTTTTTAAGTGATAGTAAATTTTCTAACGTGAAAAAATAAAATTTTTGATTAGAAATATTTTATTTTGTGTAAAAAAAACTTTTTTTTAGTAATTTTTGAAAAAAAAAAAATAATTTACTAATTTTTTTTTTGAGTGTAAAATTTTTTTTTTTGAGTGTACAATTTTTTTCGAGTGTATTTTTTTTTGTTTTAGTGTAAAAATATTTTTGAGTGACAAAAAATATTTTTGTGACTTACCAATGTTTTTAAAACCTGTTTAACGGGCTTCCAACACGTGAATTTAATGTGAAACTAATCTGAAATTCACGGTTTTGCTAAAAACTTTGAACCACTTCACTTTTTTGGCTGAAATTCAACACGAACTTGCCTTTCAAAAGTTAGCGTGTTTTTTATCTCGTAAATTTACGAAAAAACCTGCCCAGTCTTTTGCTCATAACTTTTGAACCAATGCACGGTGGGCCAGCATTAGACTGGCCATAGCGTTATATAGAAAAATTAAAAAATGTTAAATCCATAAGTGTTCGCACTGAAAAATGTGAGGTTGGGGATAAAAATAATTATGCATATTTAAAAAATTTTTTTTTTTTGTTCCGAGTACCTCCGGGTTGAGCCTAAAGTTTGAAAAACGGATTACAAGGGAAAAATATGACTTTTTTTTCATTTTCTCAATTTTTTTGATATTTTAAGTACAGTTTGAATTCAAATGGTCACTGAGTTTTGATTAAGAGTTAATCGTCTATCAAATAAGGTGTTAAAAATTAAAATCGGTTGAAAATTAGCCGAGTTATGACAACTTCCCCCGGCAACTAACGTGTGGCAAACCACCTGATCAAGGTATTCGAGCCCCATTTTTGAAATTTATTGAAATTATCTACTGTAATTAATTTTTTTTATTCCTTAAGTTCCAATGTATTAAGAAGATACATATTTTTCATATTGCGTTTTGCTAACTTGTTTTAAATAAATGCTAAAGTGGTCTGAATTTTTCAACACTATTTTCAAATCTCCAATTTTAAATTTTTATTTTTTTTGTTAAAGAAATTTTAAAAAATCGGCTATTGGAGTTTAGGGATTTGTTAAGCACATATAAAGGAATAAAAACCCCAAAAATTGTAGGGTTTGCTGTTTTCATTTGGCTATTACAGTGATGTAATTTCGGCGGATTTCGGGAAAGTAGTGATTTTTGGCCCTTTTTTAGCTTTTATTTATTTTTTTTTGGTTTTTTTTACAAACTTGATATGTTTTGGACCGAATTATATCAACACGAGATAGAATACTTCAATTCGCAAAATTAGGGCGAAATTGAGATATAAAAAATTGCCCCTGTTAAGGGTCAAAGGTCAAATTTTAGAAAATTTTTAATTTTTAAACATTATCAGATTTGCTGGGCGGATTTTTCTGAATCTACTTGATGTTATTTTAATTGGTCTAAACTAATGTCAAATAATTAAAATTTAGAAATTTAACCCTTAAGTGCTGTCGGGGCCTATAATTTTTTTAATTTAATGGAGATAATGTAAGTGTATTTTGTTCAAAGGGTCGAATAGGCCCCACCATCACTAAAGGGTTAATATTCTGAATTTAAATAAAAAGAC
This sequence comes from Pegoplata infirma, assembly GCA_963921195.1. Lineage (NCBI taxonomy): Eukaryota > Metazoa > Arthropoda > Insecta > Diptera > Anthomyiidae > Pegoplata > Pegoplata infirma. Next base: position 100,906,072 of record OY992537.1, read on the forward strand.
ATATGTTAAGACCTTTTAAAATGACATCAAGTAGTTTCATATATTTCCACTCAGAAAATCTGTTAATGTTTAAAAATTAAAAATTTTCTAAAATTTGACCTTTGACCCTTAACAGGGGCAATTTTTTATGTGTCAATTTCGCCCTAATTTTGCAAATTGAAGTATTCTATCTCGTGTTGATATAATTCGGTCCAAAACATATCAAGTTTGTAAAAAAAACCAAAAAAAAATAAATAAAAGCTAAAAAAGGGCCAAAAATCACTACTTTCCCGAAATCCGCCGAAATTACATCACTGTAATAGCCAAATGAAAACAACAAACCCTACAATTTTTATGGTTTTTATTCCTTTATATGTGCTTAACAAATCCCTAAACTCCAATAGCCGATTTTTTAAAATTTCTTTAACAAAAAAAATAAAAATTTAAAATTTGAGATTTGAAAATAGTGTTGAAAAATTCAGACCAGTTTAGCATTTATTTAAAACAAGTTAGCAAAACGCAATATGAAAAATATGTATCTTCTTAGTACATTGGAACTTGAGGAATAAAAAAAAATAATTACAGTAGATAATTTCAATAAATTTCAAAAATGGGGCTCGAATTCCTTGATCAGGTGGTTTGCCACACGTTAGTTGCCGGGGGAAGTTGTCATAACTCGGCTAATTTTCAACCGATTTTAATTTTTAACACCTTATTTGATAGACAATTAACTCTTAATCAAAATTCAGTGACCATTTGAATTCAAACTGTACTTAAAATATCAAAAAAATTGAGAAAATGAAAAAAAAGTCATATTTTTCCCTTGTAATCCGTTTTTCAAACTTTAGGCTCAACCCGGAGGTACTCGGAACAAAAAAAAAAAAATTTTTAAATATGCATAATTATTTTTATCCCCAACCTCACATTTTTCAGTGCGAACACTTTAACTTTTCAAAAAAATTTCTACTATGGCCACTCTAGCCAGCATCCCTGAATTTTGGCCATTATTAGACCGCTTAACCCAATGGTTCCCAACCTTTTTGCACAATGTCCCACTTTTAAGTTTAAAAAATTGCCTTGTCCCCCCTACACTGAAGAAAAATTTGTTAATTTTTCTAATTTTTATTTCTAATGAAAAATTACTACTGGTTTAGCAAAGTTTTCGTAAAATAAATATTTTAACTAAGTTTTAAGTAAAAGTTTCACGCAATTTACAAAATTTTTGTAGTTAATTTTGCTAAAAAAAATTATTTTTGTAGTTAATTTGATAAAAAAAAATCTTAAAAATTCTCTCGTTGCCCCCCTGAAACCTTCAAACTGCCCCCAGTGGGGCGAAAATCAAAGGTTGGGAACCATTGGCTTAACCTATGTGTCAAAAAAGTATATGGGTGCATATGGGTGTTTAAGGATCGCTGATCACGATTCTGGAAAAAAATTTAAAAATTCAAAATGGCGGATTCAAAATGGCGGACATGATTTTTTAATTCTTTGCTTATTGTATTTACTATAATCATTGTAGATGTATTTGGGGTCGCTAATAACGAATATGAGCTAAGCCTTTTAAAATTCGAAATGGCGGATCCAATATGGCGAAGAATTTAAATTTAAGATTTTTTATATGTTGTCTCTTTTTGTCAAAAATTTAGATTTTAATGGTTTTTCGGATGTTAAAACTGAATTTGGAATTAAAGATTCGAAATTCAAAATGGAGGATATGATTTTTTAATTCTTTGCTTATTGTTTTTACTATAATCATTTTCGATGTATTTAGGGTCGGTAATTACGAATATAAGCTCTATTTTCTTAAATTCAAAATGGCAGATCCAATATAGCGACAAATAAAATATATTTTTTTTTCTATGTTGTCTGATTTTAATGACTTTTGGGCCAAATCTGATTTTAGAATCAAATAATCAAAATTGCGGATCCAATATGGCGGACAAGATATTTAAATTATTGATTAATATCACTAGGAAATGATTGCGTAACACGAATACGAACTCAAAGTTTTTGAAATCAAAATGGCGGATCCAAAATCTAGAACATAGTATTTTAAAAAAATTTACAATGTATACATTCCTAAGTTTTTATAAATCCCTCTTTTTGCTTTTATCAGAAAATGTTAATAAAATATTTCTCTTTTAAATGCGTCAAAAAGTTAATATATCCAGTGGGACATTTAAGAGAGAACTGTTTTCTTTCCAGTTAGCATTTGCTATCCTAAACGTACAAATCATGCTACTAGCTTACAATTTCACAAACAATATTTAAAATGCTATCGCCAAAATATGCCCGCTTAAATGCGTTTTATCATTTATTATGTTTAGCACTAGAGATGGACGCTGGTCAAGTGACTCAAATTTTTTGTTCATGATTGATAAGTGAGTCAGACATTTTTTGTTTGAGTGATTTGTAGTGAGTGCCATTTTTTTACGTGAGTCAAAATTATTTAATTGTATTGATATATGCCCGCTTAAATGCGTTCCCAGTTTTAATGTTTAGTACTAGAGATAGACGCTGGTCAGGCTAATCACGCGTAATCGAAAGTGAGCGTGTCTCAAATTTTTTGTTCGTAAATGACAAGTGAGTGAGACATTTTTTGCGAGAGTGATTCGTTTGAGTGCTATTTTTTTGCGTGAGTCAAAATTATATAAGTGTAGTAATTTAGTTTTACAATTTGTTCATGTTTAAAATGTTTAGCGTGAGTTACGCGTAAGCGTGAGTCACACTTGAGTGGTGTTTTGCCTACTCACGTAAATAGTGAGTAGGTGTGAGAAAAAAAAAACGATTGAGTAAATTATGTTTTTTTTTGCGTGAGCGCATAGGCGTAGATAGACCTGTCTGGGGGGGGCTTAGCCCCCCCCAGAATAATTTTAGCCCCCCCCCAGAATTTTAATCATTCAAATTTTTTTTTTTAATAATTTAATGATTTCATTAATTTTTTCAAAAATAAATAATAATATGTAATGAGTCTTTCGGACTCGTTATGATTATTCAATGAGTCTTAAAGACTCGTAATGATTATATAAGATCTAATTGTTTTTCCCATTGAAAAATAGTCTGAATTATTGAAAAAAGTTTTTAAGGTACCTACAGACGACGCAATATAATGCAAATATTTTTGACATTTACCCACATTTGGCATACATAAAAATACTGTGTAAAATATTGAACTGAAAAAAATACATGTAGATTGTACATAACATTGAATCGTCTGTAGAGGCCTTTATATGAATCTGATGTTTTTGTCAGTGATAAAAACTTTACCGAATCTTAGGGTTTTACCTTCAGGAAAACATTTTAACTTCTTTGATTTAAAAAAGTTTCTAAATTCTAAGCAGTTTTTTTATAGACAAAAGTTATTGAAAGAATCTGAGAATTTTAACTAATAATCATCAACTTTTGCAATCATCAGAACTTTTTCTTAAGAAAAATCCTAGTAATCTAATGATTTTACTATAGGAAAAACATGAAAAATCTTTCATTCTCAAAGCATATCTAGCTAGGAGTTCTAAACTTCCGAAAAATCTACAGAATCAAAATTTAAAAACAAAAAAATATGAATTTTTAACCGCTTTCGGGGGCATTCGTTTCTAGGACACATAGACGCATGTTAAAGGGAACGCTTCAGGAATAGGTCTAAGTTTTTCTATTAAAAAAAAAATACCAAAAAATTAAAAAAAATCTAGGGGGGGCTTTAGCCCCCCCCAGAAATGTTGGCTTCCTACGCCAATGCGTGAGCGTGAGTGCACGTGAGTCAAAATTCACTCACGCGCTCATCTCCAGTTATCACGCCAATGTTGTCATAGTGGGACATTTTTTATTAGAAATCAATAGAAACAAAAATATCCAAAAAATTTTTAAGTTCCATTTTAGGGCATTTCTAAACGCCATATTTCGGTTTATTGCCTCTATGTCAAAAGATTATGAACGGTTGCACAGGGTCGCAAAAATGTGAATTGAATACACTGTAAGAAATAGATTGTAATTCGAGGTTTGTCAATATCGTTTGGACTTTTTTTTTACTTTGGTGTTGAAAAAAGGCGGATTTCAACAAAAGTATGAATTTCCATAATTAATTAAAAAAAATATATACTTTTACACTCAAAAAAATAAAACTGTAAAGTTAACAAACTTTTTTTTTGTTAACTAGAGTTTACTGGCTTTTTAGCAAATTTTTAGTTAAAATCAGCGTTTTAACTACTTTCTTTAGTTAAGTTCGATTTACGAAAATACTAGTTTTGTACAAATTTGGAATTAATTTTTTTTGTTGACTTTAAAATTGAGTTTACGAATTTTTACTAATTAATTTGCTGATTTTTTGTAACATTTTTGTCAAGTCGAAAATTTTAAACATTTTTTGTGTAGCCTCCTATGCAAATCTCATAAGTCCTACTTAAGCTGAACTTAACGCTGTGAAAAATATTTTTTTTTTTATTTAAAAAAAAAGGTTAGCTGAATTCACCTAATAAAAAATGTTACGAAATTTTCAGCTGAATTTTTAGTTAAAATTACTGTTTTTTTGCTACATTCATTCTACGAAAAGTTAACTAAATATTTTTTGTTAAATTAACTAGAAATTTAGTAGGTTCAAAATCAGGTGTTTTTTTAGTTAAATTTAACTAAATTTTTTGCCAACTTTACAGTTTTTTTTTTTTAGTGTAGCTTACTTTTTAGCAGAAAATTTAAAAAAAATATTGTGTTGAAGTACAAAAAAAATTTATTTGTTCCATGAATAAAAAATATGAAAAAAATCTCAAACTTTAACTTTAACCTCATGCAAAAAAAAAAAACTTTAAGCTTCAATAAAAAGGTTTTAAAGATGGAAAAAATTCAAGATGTTGACATTCTGAAAAAATATTTTTAAATATGTGTTGCCTTACAGACCTTACTGCCCAACAAATGGAAATCCTGGCCCACAGTGCAATGGACTGATTTTGCTGGATTGCAATACCAACCTGACCAGGTAAATGCCCAACATATGCACTCAAAAAATTATGTTAATAAAATCAACTGAAAATGTCAGTTAAAATAACTAATTTGTAAGTTGTTTTGGGGTCAACTACTTTTTCAGTTAAATCAACTAACAATGTTAGTTATTTTAACTGACAAAAAACAACTGACTTATGTAGTAAAAACTACTTACATTTGTAGTCAAAACAACTAAAATGTAGTAAAAATATAATAATCAATACATAATTTTTTTTTTTCAAAAAAGACCAAATTTTCAAAAAAATTGAAGACCAAATTATTTCAAAGTTTTTTTTTTTTTAAAAAAAGATGTAAAAAAAAAGAAAAATTTGTTTTTATTTTTTGGAAAAAAAAACTTTGAAATTTTTTCAGAGATAAAAAAATAAAATTAACTACTTTAAATAACTGTTACTACATCACAGTACTTTTTTGTTAGTTGTTCAAAAAAACGACTTGAAATAACTAACAGAAATAGTTGTTTGATATTTTTCATACAAAAACAACTGACTTTATAGTTGAAAACAACTAACTACTGTAAAATATACAAACAACTAACATGTAGTAACTTACATAATTTTCTGAGTGTGTGCCAAACTTCAGGAGCCTCCCTAAAGTCTTTCAAAAGTTAGTGTGGTTTCAACAGACAGACGGACGAATGGACGGACATCGCTAGATCGTCTTAAAATCGATCGAGGATCATGAATATACATGGGGCATTCCAAGCCAAATCACTCACTTTTAGACCCGACCCCTTTTGATTTATTTTATTTTTGGATATGTTTTGGTCCTTATTAAATGCAGCTTGGACACCAATTTTCAGCCTTTTATTCCAAGATGGTGTTGAGTAATCAATTTTTCAAAATGGCGATTTTCTCCAAAAAATTAAAAAATTGAAATTTTTAATTAATTTTGACCATTAAAAAATATAGAAACTTTAAGAAAAGTTGGACAACGTTTTGTTGGTATTTAAATGTAGTTTTAGAACAAAAATAAGAAAAAAATATTCGAAGTAATAATCACTTATTTTTTGACGTTTAAAAATTAAAATCAACTTTTTGAAAAAGTCCGAAACCTTTGATTTCTTTGTAAAAAACTCTAAAAAATTCTACTCTAAATAACGCAACTTTTAAGCTATAATTCGAGATGTGATCACAATTCTTTCTATTTTTTTTTAAATTTTAAAAATTGCACCTTTTATTTTTTGGCTCTGATTTATTTTATATGGTGCTCCAAAGAAAATAAATTGGTAGATACTGACCCTAACTTACCCTACATATATTCATTTGGAGGTAAAAATACGTCTCACAAAAATTTAGGACGATCGGACATGGGTAAGGCGTTTAGCATGATCCTTGAAGTTTAAAAAACGGATTACAAGGAAAAATATGTTTTTTTTTCTGTTTTCGCATTTTTTGGTATTTTAAGTTACGTTTTAATTCAAGTGATTACAGACTTATGATGTGGAATAAAATGCCTTTATAATATGGTACTAAAAACTAAAATCGGTTGAAAATCAGCCAAGTTATTACAACTTCCCCAGGCATCTAGCGTGTGTCATACCACTTGATTAAAGTATACGAGTCCCTTTTTTTAAATTTATTTAAATTATCTACTGTAATAACATTTTTTCATTATTCATGTCTCAGTGTAATATTTTTTTGGTTTTTCCCAATTTTAAACCAAAAAAAAATTTAAAAAAATAAAATATTTGACCTCGGGGCCTGGATTGTTCTTAAATTAAAATTCTTCTTTATTAATTTCCAATACTCTTCGAGTAGCATCCTCAGAGAGTATCTTTGATTTAAATATAAAAACAATACAAAGAACACATTAAAGAACAATCCAGGCCTCGAGCTCAAATATTTTATTTTTATAATTAAATTGGAAAGGTCGAATAAAAAACAACTTTAATACAAAAATTTTTTATTTTTTTTAAATAGAGATTTCAAAAGGGTGTTGAAAATGTATGTAGCCATTTTTAGCATTAATTTGAAACATGTTAGCAAAACACAATATGAAAAATACTTGTCATCTAATTACATTTGAAGTTGAAGAATAAAAAAATGTTATTACAATAGACAATTTCAATAAATTTCATAAATCGGATTGTATTGCTTATTCAAATGGTCTGCCACACGTTATTCGTAAAAGATTAATTGTAATTCGAAAAAGTTCAATTGGAAATTCGAAGATTCTAATTGTAATTCGAAAAATCAGCTCCCCAAAAGTTTGTCCAACGTCATACAGTGTTGTATGTGTAAATTGTATGTGTAAACATATTCAAATTGTTTATTAGAAATAATAAATATATTTTTAAATTTATTATCGACATTTTTAGAAAAAAATTATTTACAACACATTTACTAACTCCTTTATCATATTTTCTAAAAATTGTATAAACTGTAATCTAAGTAAGTAACTACTAGAAAATTGAGTTTAACACATATTAAGATATAAAATAAATTTTAATAAAATTTTATAGAAATTGATGCATAAACTGTAGAAAAGTGTTTTATAACTTAGAAAATAAAATGAAAGTAAAAATAAAAAATAAATAAAACAAAACAAATATTTTTGCTACCCAACGCCTTTTAGAATATTTTCTTTTTTATATATGAAGCACTCCAGGCCAAATCGAACACTTTGAAGAACTTTTTCTTTTCGATTTTTTAAATTATTTAAAAGTTTTTAGTACCATTTGAAAACCTTTTCCTGGTAAATTTTCAGATTTTTTTGATGAATTCTTCAGAATGCAATAAAATTTTAAAAAAATTACAGTTTGTTCATTTACTCATATTTCTTTTATTCATAACTTCTTCAAAATTTGTCTAAATTCAATTTCTTTTTATAATTTTTGTTTGACAAAGAAAGTAATAAGTAATTTATTCAACAACTGAATTTGTCAATACAATTAAATTGTTCATTAATACAATAACGCTTTAATTGAAAATGAACAAACAATATAAATTTTTTTTCTGTAAAAAATTCCTAAAACATTTTTAAAGTTAAAAAATCTCGTTTTTAAAAGTGTTCGTATTCCCAGATTTTTTGAAATTTTTTTTTGGTAAACTTCTAATCATTTTACAATTTTTTTGCCCTAAAAAATTGGTTGACTATGTTTATTATTTTTTTTTTTTTGATTTTTGAAAAAAAAAAAAAAAAAAATATTTGCAGTTTTCGAATCCTTTAATCAGCTTCTACCGCTCCAATTGTGCGTCCTACTAAAGTCATTTATTTTTTTTCATTATTAATTTTTTGCCCCTAAAAGTTTTTTCCCAACAAACTTATCTTCAATTCGTAATAGGTAAAATCTAAAAAAAGTTCTTTAAAGTGATTGATTTAGCATTGAATGCCCCATATATAGAAACGAACGCATTATCCTTTCTACATTTTTTTTGTTCAACTAAACATTAGAGTGGGGCTAAACAAATTGTGGAAATGAAATAATTTTTATTTACAATTTTTTGAAAATAATTTTTTTTAAATCTATTTACAAATTGTATTTACGAGGCCATTTTGTTTTACTACTTTGTTTTGTATTTTTCAGAATACCCTATTTTATACAAACATGTGCATTAGACCGGCATTTTTTTGAACGACAAAAAATTGTTTTTCTGATTTTGAAAGTCCGAGAAAATTTTCTATTTTCCCAGGCCTAAAACTAATGCAAATTTGTAGCCTATCGGATTCGATAAACCCGCGGTGTTCGGCGATCAAAATTTTTAATTTTTGAAAATAAATCGGAAAAACGGTTTTCCAGATACCGCTATTTGTAATTTGCAAAAACTGGATTTTTTGGTAAATTTCCACCAAAAATTTAATCTTTGAAAAATTAATAAAATAAAAAATGACATACTGAATACGTATGTATATCAAAAATGCCTGCGAATTTTGTACTCTTGCCCAAAACATTAAATCATGATAATGTTTTGCGGAGGATTTGGATGTACTTGCCAAACGTACTTGCAACGTTTTTTTTAGAAAAAATAATGTTATATTACTTTGCTATTCCTTGCAAAACGAATTGAAATATCAGTTGAGGACCCCATTAAGTTTATATATTATTGACCCATTTCTAAGACACTTTAGCTACATACATCCGTCCATCTGTCATTGGAAAGCAATATGCAGTGCAAAAATAAGTGAAAGAAAAGTGTTTTTGACATTTTGGAGAGTATAAAAGATTCGGCACCGAAGAATTTAACACTCTCACTTGTTTTATGTACATTTGATAGACAAATGGAACATTTTTATGTGAAATGTTTAGACTTGTTGAAAAAGTAGTTTTGTTAAAAAAGGGGAAAAAATATTTTTGGTGAAAAAAAAATGTATGATGAAGAAAAAAAAATTTTTATAAAAAAAAAATTTAAAAAACAAAAATTGAATAAAAAAATTTTTTTTTTGATGAAAAGAAAAAAAAATTCATTTAAAAAAAATTGATGAAAAAAAAAAATTACAAAAAAAAAATTTGAAGAAAATTTTTTTTTTTTTTTTTAAATTATTATGTTACTTTTTATTCACCAGCTGGTGAAAAACGGATTTATTCACCACGAGGTGAATTATTATCCAAGTTAGTAAAATTTTTGGTTTTAAGAAAATGAAAATAGTAATTCTCATTTTCCTTTTCGTTAATTGTTAGCTTATATAGTCAAACTGAGGTGGTGTCCTGCAACTTTTTTAAAATAAGACACCAGCCTAAAAACATTTTTTTTTACGTTCAAGAATTTTTTTTTAATCCTTTCGTTGAGCTCGAGAAGAACATTAATTTTATTTTAATTTGAGCCAAATAAGATGATTTTAACTTGTGCAACCCTTTGATCAAATTTGAGGATTTTTCAAAAGTTTGGTCGTACGGTTACACAACCCTCTTTAATCAAGTTTAGGTTTTGTAAAAATTGTTACAAAATAGGGTTATGTCATTTTATTCCTCTTTATATAGAATTTTAAAAATCGTTATCACGAAAATCCTAGCTGATTCTGATTTCTAGTTATTTCTAAATTGATACACTGTTCGGCAGCAAAAACCTTTCCAACTGGTTCTTATAGATTTTGATCTCCTGATTTTAAATTTTTCTAGCACATACCGGGTTTGAGATATTCGCTGTTAAAAGTCAATAAACCCGATTTATTCACCATTTTAACTACACCTAAACTTGTTTAAAGAGGGGTGTGAATAAACTGATCGGATTTGACTCGAATTAAGTTTAAATGAAAGTTCGTCTCAAGCTATATGAAAGGAAAACAATTTTTGAGATTTTTTATTTTTTTTAAAAATTCTTGAACTTCTTTTTTTGGAAAATTTCAAAAATCGATATCTCGAAAACCGTTTTTAAATTTATTTCAGGGCATCAAAATTAATGAATAAAATGCAATGCAATACATATTTTTATTTTTTTAATTTTTCAAAAATCCAAAATTTTGATCTCCGGGCGCCACAATTGGCCTCAAACTTGTGGAGAATAAGGGATAGCTCTAAGTGAATAAAAATTTTTCCCGGACATTTTAAATATACAGTTTTTACCATACAAAAAAATGCCGATCTAATGCTACATGAATATTGAAATAAAATCTTATCCAGTGTCAAACATATCATGAAATCTTTTTTAAATTTCAACTCAGTGAAACTGAAATAAATGTTTAAAAAAACCGGCAGTTTTTTGAATTTAGAAAAACTATAAATGCAGTTGTGTAAACAAGACCTTGAACCATCACTGAGCAATGTTTAAGGATTACCCCACTTTATTCGTAAAAGTTACAGAGGGTTAAAGTTGAAAAATCGATAAAAATGGCTTGAAATAATCCATAGTTTGTACCTTCTTTAGCATTTTTTTTAAGTTCTCCTTATATTTCAATCTTTTCCGGCATAACACAAAGTCAGTACATATAAAATATTATTTTAATGTTGGCTTGATAGATGCTTCATCGCTTGGTAAGAAGTTATAAGACGGTTAAGTTTTGAAACCAAAAATTAAGAGTTTTTAAATTTTCGAGGTTTTTTGATCAGGGATTTCGGCCCCCTCTATAAAATGAAAAAAGTTGAACTAGAGTTGGTAGCTATTGTAATTCTTAACATTTTGGAATTAATCCCGTTAATGTGCCACGAATAGTTAAGGAGTTTCAGGAGATCAAAGTTCGAAAGAAAAAACGTAATTTTTTAAAAATACCAGTTTTTCGCGAGGCACATTTGCGGTTTCATTCGAAATTTGGTGGACTCTTGCGTAAACCGAGTTTTTTAGGAGTTTACATAAAAAAATCACTGGCGGGTTTATAAAAACTAAATTGCAAAAATTTTATGGCATTTTTGAAAATTGAGCGAAATTTGCAAATCTGTTTCCAATTTTTTTTAGTAGCAATTAATGCATCATGTTCATTTTAATACACCAAAAGACGTGCCTTAACGAGTAGAACTGATTTGCTTTTTGACTTTTTACTTTAGGCCATTTTGAGCGGAAAGCGCGATGATTTTATCTAAACCTGTTTTGATCTGGCACATCCAAGGCTTTACACGAAATCGGATGAATTTTTTTTTAAATGAAAGCCCACTTGATGTGTCATCATAAAATCAGAGGCGGGTTAAAAAATTTTGATGATTATAGATTTTTTGGACCATATTAAATTTTCTTGTTATAAAAAAGCATCACCGATTTTTCTTAAACTACTGGTACAATCATACGATTTTCCGTGATTTGTTTTTCAGTAAAACCAACGCGCATTGCCTAAATATGTTATAAAAAATTGTGAAACTTTTCTTTTACCGCGAATTAATCGCGATTTTAGGTACTTAGATATTTTTTTTTAAATCGTTTAGTCATTAAAGGGTTAAATTTATATCATATATTTTAGAAGAAATGATATATCCTGGCATGTTTTAATAACGCATGCAACAAATGTGTAGAAAAAAAAATATTTAAAATATTTTTAAGATTTTTTAAAACCGCTAAATCTTTAAACCGCCATAACTTTTGACCCCCTTGCGCGATTTAATTGACGCGAACGAATTTCTTATCCTTAAATAGCTTCTAATATTTATGCCAAATTTTATCGATGTGCCATCAAAACAAAAATCACATCTTTTTTACCTCAAAATTTAAGTTTTAGCAAGAACTCCTCATATATTGTTCATAAATTATAAATATTTATATTACATTAACCCGAGTAAAAACAATTAAAAAATATATAAACGGCATTGCCGATTCTAAAATTGTTTACCAGGATCATTGTCGAATACTGCCCGCGTATTTGAGAGCGCTTAGAAAAATTGACTTTCTTAACCGAAAATTACTATGTTGGTATAGATGTTCAGAAAACTCGTTTCACAGGTTAAAAAGTTATGGAAAAGATGAGTTTCATCAGAAACTTAAATTTTTGTAGCCAAGTGGAATTTATGGTTTTTTCTCGTTTTCTATTATTTTCCTATTTAATCTTTTTTCAGTGTATTAACTTTTTAATATTACATACTAACATCAAAACTTACACATAACTTGATATATTTTTAGATATTTTTTTCTTACCAAATATTTTTACGATATAATGAAAATAGAAAAGAAAGAAAAAACAGCACTTAAGATAAGTATGAAAAGCAATGAAAGTGACAGATTTTGGTATCTTACTTAATATCTATGAAATATTGTTATAGAAATATAACATTTTCTACATACATAAATATCTACATGTAGAGTAACACTATAAATACGTAGATGACAAAAAAGAAAGCACTATTCCATACTATATGCAGATAAGTAAAAACGATAGTATAAGTGCTGCTACCCAGCAAAATTGCTTTTTATTCATTTTAAGATAAGATTTTCTAAAATCGGTACTAAAATCTTCAGTCGCATAAAACTTTAGTGATAGTTTTAATAAGTTTGACATGCTGTTTATAACACCTCGAAATATCCGTCTAGGACTCCATAAAGTTTTAATATACATGATTCTTGATCGATTTTTAGTTGACCTAACGATTTCCTTCCGTCTGTCTGTTGAAAACTAACAATTTTTTTTTTAAGTCTACAAAAGATTTTACCAAAGCATTTTTGTCACACAAAAAAAAATTTTTACACACAAAAATATTTTACACTCTAAAAAATTTTACGCTCAAACAAATTTTTCACTCAAAAAAAATAATTTTTGGCTCAAAAATGTTAAAAAACCTCCTTTTCACTTAAAATAAATTTTTTCTAGACATATTTTTTTTTTTTTTTAATAAAAATTCTTAAAATTGTGTTTTACTTTTCCAGTAATCAGATATGTAACCTGTTCTTGGGAACAGTTCATAGTAAAACTTGTTCTAAAACAGTTGCCATTAAAAAGAATTTTTTAAAAATGTTGCTGGGTATTGAAGTTGGATTGCCATTACCCAAGAATTGTCTTTTAACGACATCTATGACCATAATAAAAAAAAATTGTAATATACATACGTACTTGTATGTGCGATAAGTGTATGGTAGTCTTAGATTTAACAAACATTTTCACATTATTTTAAGTTCAATTACAAAAAATTGAAAACTACTTACTTGGATTTGTTAAAAAAAAAAAAACAATTGAAAATTTAAAATTGTTTTTGTAAGCAAAATAAATAGAAATAGGTACCAGTGAAAACATGTAGAAGAGTTAGCCTACCTTGAAGCTTTCCATTATTCGTGTCAAATTAAGGTCAGTAATGCTGTTCTCTCTAACGTGATTTACACTCCTGGCAAATCTTAATACAATACAAAAAATAGTTTCAAAACACCCTCACTAACTTTAAATCAGCTTCCCCTTAGGGAAACTAAACACTGTGCAACAAATTTGAGGTCCTCGTGGTTATTTTAAATTAAACCAAAATCAAACAAGTAAAAGATTAAATTCGACTCGGCCGAATCCATAAATACCAAGGAGGAGAATTTTTTCGGGAAATCCCGATCCTGAAAATCCCGGAATTTTTGGGGTTAGGCAAATTTCGAATCTCGGGATTTCTTATGTTTAATCCCGAGATTTTCGGGAACCCGATTTTTTTATTTTTTTTTTTTTTAATTTTTTAGCATTTTTAGGTTGTTTTTTTTTAATAATTTATACAAATGAATTTTGTATAAAAAAAAAAAAATCGACAAAAGTTCCGCCTGGTACCATGTTTTTGTTATAGCAAAAGGTGAAACGTTTGCGAAATGTAAAATAATTGGAAAAATCAAAGAGAGACGAAAAATAAAAAACACAAATCACGCAAGTTTTAGCTTTAGCAAAAAATTCATGTAATTTTTTTCAACTCACACTCACTAAAAGTTGATAACGACGAAATATAAGAAAGAATACCGAATACGGAAATCCTTTACAGGAGGAATCCCGACCTTTTTTGCAGTTCACTACATCAACAGAACTTTGATAACCTTTACGAACACGTGGATTTGTCAAAGTGATAGAAAATACTAAAAATTTTTAAAAATCACGAAAAATCCCGAAAATTTCCAAAAAAATCCAGGGATCTCGAAAGTTTTTCTTGAATCCCAAATCTCGGGATTCAGAAAAACCAATCCCGATTTGAATATTAATACAAAAAAAAAAAAAGATTGGACATGTTGAACAATCACTTTGGGTTCCTTTCAACATGATAATGATTTTAGACTGATGTCTTATTTTAAACGGGACTTAGGGCACTTCTTATTTTGACTTTATAAGCCCTCGTCTAAAAAAGTAAATAAGAATTACTGTTTTTATTTTCTAAATACCAAAAAGGTTTGAAACTTGGATTTGTATCTTGGGTAGTAATTCTCCAGCTGGTGAATATAAAAATTGTTCACCAGCTGGTGAATGAAAGGTAACTTTCCGAGTAAAAATGTTTATTTTCAGTAATGATCCAAGTAAGATCAGTACCAAGATTTCAAAGATCAGTACTGATCCGAAAAATGGATCACTAAGATCAAATCAGTTCTAAAAGGACGGATACAATCCGATACGTCGGATTTAAACTGATCTAATCTTAGCGATAAATTTTTCGGATAAGTACTGATCCTTTACATTTTTACTCGGGCTAATTATTTTTCATCAACATTTTTTTAATTATTTTTTTTTATCAAAAAACATTTTTTTTTATCACATTTTTTTTAAATCAAATAAATTTTTTTATCAATATTTTTATGCCCTCCACAGTGATAGAGATATACCCTCTAAGTTTATCATTCCGTTTGTAACACTTCAAAATATTGGTCTAGGACCCCATAAAGTATATATATTAATGATCCTCTATCGTTTTTAAGACGATGTCCGTCCGGTCAGTCTGTCTAGTGTAAACACGCAAACTTTTGAATTCTGAGGGTGCTGAAGATTGACATATATATTTTTCGTTCTCTATGTTTGGTTCGTATTGAATTTCAGTGAAATCGGTCCAGTGCACACTGGTCGATCCCATTGGCCAAAAATAAAAAAATCAAAGTCAAAAGTTTGTCACCAAATGAGTCATCTCAATTAATTAAAACCATATAAAAAAAATTTTGTTGAAATAAATCAAAATGAATATTGAATTAGAAGGTATTAACTAAATTTTAAAATAATTACAATGTGTTTAGCTTGTTCTGGAGTTTTTATAAATTGAATATCTCTCCAGTGTCATTGTTAGTGTTTGTTCGTCAATATATTGAAATTTCAAATAGAGTTTTAGTTGTGTTCCCCCTGAAATCTCCAATCGGATTTTTTTTTGGTTTATTAGGTAATATTTCATGATTCTAAAATTGGTAATATCAGCTGCATTCTTTTGCATGTCTTTGAGTTATCTCCCCCAGATCAAAACGGCCTCGTTGTTTTGGATGTCAAACTTTGAATTTTTGTGTGGTGTTTTGTTAATTTGTGTTCGCGTTGCTCTGGTATTGTTATGCACGCAAAAAAATGACTGTTTATTTTCTTTTTCACGGACTTTTAATTTATTTTTTCTTAATTTTATCCTTATTAAGGGTAGTTTAGACCAGCAGACTTGTAAAACGACCTGTCAAAAATGTCTGCACAAAACACTTGTTTTGACAGCTTTAACACAGCCTAAATAAATAAATTTTTATAATGTGACATACGGATGGTTCTCCTCATCTTTTGAAATTATTCAGAAAATGATTTGATAAGCGGATCAAAATTTAACATACTCCGAAAAGACAAATCTTACCGAAAAAACGTATCGTCTAAACAGGTCTAGAGTTTTTAAAATTTAAAGAATTTTTGCAATAGGCACATGTTATAATTGCAAACTTTCGCGCTCACATATTTTTGATATTTGGTGCTTAGAAAGAGGTGCAAATGCTGAAAAAGCTCGAAAATTAAAGGATATCGTTATACTAAAAATGAAGAAAGTCAATTAGAAACACGCTTAAAGTATAACTTCAAAAACAACTTAGAATTTTGGAAAAAATGCTATCATATAAAAACAAGAGTTCGAAATAGATATTCTGATTGACTTGCCAAAAAGGAGTAGATTTCATTAAAATCACATACTTGACTTGAATCAAGATCGAGGACGACAAAGCGACGACGAATAGCGACGAATAGCAATTGATGTCTCCGCTGCTGATGATTCGCGATTTGATACATTTGAAAAGAATTCATTAATTATGCAAGCAAATGTTAGAAGTGTTATATCGAGTAGAACTGAAGCAGGTTTAACAAAACATCAATTTTTCTAGTACCTATACTGACAGTTTTTTTTGAAAAATTTTGATTTTTGTTGAAGTGATGCTAATGTAAACTGAAAAAATGGATTTTTTTTTTCATTAATTAAAAAAAATATTATATCAAAACAATAAAGTATGGGCACGATAGAATTTAATAATCTACAAAACAAAAAAAGTTACATCAAAATCAATCAGTAGTTTTTGCTGTACAAGTGCAGCCAATTTTATCCTTAAACAAGTAGAAAAGTTAAATTCGACTTGGCCGAATCTATGAATACCCTCCACAATGCCCATTTTAAGTGATAATAAATATTCTAACGTGAAAAAATAACAGTTTTGGTTACAAATATCTTATTTTGTTTAAAAAATTTTTTTTTAGTAATTTTTGAAAAAAAAATAATTAACTAATTTTTTTTTTGAGTGTAAAATTTTTTTCGAGTGTAAAATTTTTTTCGAGTGTATTTTTTTTTTGTTTTGGTATTAAAATATGTTTGAGTGACACAAATACGTTGTAAAATATTTTTATGACTTACCAATGTTTTTAAAACAGGTTTAACGGGGTTTCAACACGTGAATTTTAGGTGAAGCTAATCTGAAATTCACGGTTTTTCTAATAACTTTTGAACCACTGGACCCATTTAGCTGAAATTCAATACAAACAAGGCTGGAGGAACGCAAAATATATATGCCAAGCTTCAGCATCCTCAAGATTTTTTTTTCGAAAGATATAGTGCTTTTTATCTTAAAAATTCACGAAAAACCCTTGCCGAAATTCAGTCTTTTGCTCATAACTTTTGAACCACTGGACCGATTTCGCTGGATTGCAATACCAACCTGACCAGGTAAATGCTCAACATATATGCCAAACTTCAGGAGACTCCGTTAAGTCTTTCAAAAGTTAGTGTGTTTTCAACAGACAGACAGACGGACAGACGGACGGACGGACGGACGGACGGACGGACATCGCTAGATCGTCTTAAAATCGATCGAGGATCATGAATATATATACTTTATGGGGTCCTAGACCAATATTTCGAGGTGTTACAAACGGAATGACAAACTTATATATACCCTCTATCACTAGAGTGGAGGGTATAAAAAAAGCATCCCACAATTGGGTGGCAACCCTGGAAATTCTATTTGATGAAAATTTAAGTTATAAAAACTTTATAAAATATAACCTTTTTTGTCTTTCCTATAAAAAACAGAATTAAAAGTTATTGCGTATTTATTTTTTTATAGCTGTTAATAAATTGTTCATATTACTTATGTGTGTTTTTTAGTAACAAATCCCCATAACCTTTTCATAATTATACCCTCCACTCTAGTGATAGAGGGTATAAATAAGTTTGTCATTCCGTTTGTAACACCTCGAAATATTGGTCTAGGACCCCATAAAGTATATATATTTATGATCCTCGATCGATTTTAAGTCGATCTAGCGATGTCCGTCCGTCCGTCCGTCCGTCCGTCTGTCTGTCTGTCTGTCTGTCCGTCCGTAGAAAACACGCTAACTTTTGAAAGACTTTACAGAAGCTACTGAAGTTTGGCATATATGTTTGTCATTTACCTGGTCAGGTTGGTATTGCAATCCAGCCAAATCGGTCCAGTGGTTCAAAAGTTATGAGCAAAAGAGTAAATTTCGGCAAGGGTGTTTCGGGAATTTCCGAGATAAAAAACACGATAACTTTCGAAGGACAATAATGAGACTACTGAAGCTTGGCACGTATCTTTGCCGTTCCCCGGGTCGGTTTAGTTTTAAATTTCAATTTCAATCAGTTCAGTGGTTCAAAAGTTATAAGCAAAACCCTGAATTTCAAATTTGTTTCATCTAAAATGCCGCGTGTTTTACCAAGTTTTAAAAGCATTGGTGGTAACTAAACAATGCTTTTCAAACGAGTTTAATTTTAAAGCAATGCTTTTTAAACTTGTT
Organism: Pegoplata infirma; assembly: GCA_963921195.1. Lineage (NCBI taxonomy): Eukaryota > Metazoa > Arthropoda > Insecta > Diptera > Anthomyiidae > Pegoplata > Pegoplata infirma. The sequence goes on from OY992537.1 coordinate 100,924,579, forward strand.
TAGTTTTAAAAGCATTGGTAACTAAAAAATTACACTCGAAAAAAATTTTACACTGAAAAACAATTTTACACTCAAAAAAAAATTACACAAAAAAAAATTTAGTTTTTTTTTTTACAAAAATGACAATATTTTGTGTACATACGTACGTGCATTCACTCAGAAATATTTTTACAGTAAAAAAAACATTACACTCGAAAAAACTTTACACTCAAAAAAAAAAATTAGTATTTTTTTTTTTTTTTTTATAAATGACAAAAAAAGAGATTTCTACTCAAAATAAAACATTTCTAATCAAAATTGTTAATTTGTTCACGTTAAAAAATGTACTACCCTTTAAAAAAATGCATTGTGGAGGGTATTCATAGATTCGGCAAAGTTGAATTTAACTTTTCCACTTGTTTTTTATTTCATATTGTTTCATATTTAATAAGTCAATATTTTTCTTTTTGAAAACTAATCTTGTAAAAAAGTTATGAATTAAATGTGAATTAAAAACAAAGTTTCGTTTTTCTTACGTGGGGTGTATGTGGGAGCTTGGGTACGGTAGGGGCTTGGGGTGGTTATGAGTCCTCAACCACTCCCATTTTATCATTTAATAGTTCTGACATATTTAAAAAGCCGTGACCGAAGTTATACAGCTTCGACCACTGTGCAGTGGTTGAAAAGTTATTAGCAAAACCGTGAATTTCAGATTAGTTTCACCTTAAATTCATGTGTTAAAAACCAGTTAAACATGTTTTAAAAACATTGGTAAGTCAAAAAAATATTTTACAACTTATTTTTATTACTCAAAAATATTTTTACACTAAAAAAATACACTCGAAAAAAATTTTATACTCCAAAAAAAAAAAATTACACTCAAAAAAAAATTTTGTAAATTATTTTTTTTTTTAATTATTAAAAAAAGTTTTTTTACATAAAATAAAATATTTCTAATCAAAAATGTTATCTTTTTCACGTTAGAAAATTTACTATCACTGAAAAAGGACATTGTGGAAGGTGTTCATAGATTCGGCCAAGTCGAATTTAACTTTTCTACTGTTTTATTTAATTTTTTTTAACAAACATTTTTTTTTAATTTTGTTTTCACCAAAATTACTTTTTCACCAAGTCTGAACTTCCCAGCAAAATGTTCGATTCCAAAGAATCGGTTGTGGAATCAACTATACTACCCTGCAATCGATTCTACTATGCATTGCATCATCGATGATTTTTGTTTGAGATTGTCACGAAAGCAATACATCCTTTTCCTTCAAACTAGAACCCTTATCTGTTCTACGGAATCTATTCTAGAATATGTTGCATATAGTGGTACAAGAAGGGATTCCGCGATTTTTTAACGGTTACATATCTGTTCCATGTAATGAATTACGGAACTAGTTCTGAACAATTACTGAAATTATTTTTTAAATTTTTTATTTTTTTTATTTTTTATTTTTACAAAAATTGTAAAACTAAATACACAAGTACATACATATAAACTAACAATAATTTTAGCACAATAATCTTATTAAAAGAAAATCTTTAGACTTATGTATTAAGGATTTAAACAACCAATAAAAAAGGAGAGAACTTCACCAATAAAATTAATTAAAATTATGGAAGATAACAGAATATATATATGAATCCGAGAAGATAACAGAATATATATATGAATCCGAGACTTCCAAAAGAAAATCTGGCTCAGCACCATACTTTTTCTTTAGGAAAAATGTCTCAGAATCTTAGAATTGTTGTTATGGGAAAATATATTTGTTGTAAAAATTTGTCAGATTGTGAAATATTTTTTCTATAGAAAAAGTCTCAGATTCTGAGAAATTTTTCCTATAGAGAAGTCTCAGATACTGAGAAATTTTTCTTATAGAAAAAGTCTCAGATTCTGAGAAATGTTTCCTATAGAAAAAGTTTCAGATTCTGATAAATTTTTCCTATAGAAAAAGTCTAAATTCTGAGACATTTTTCCTATAGAGAAAGTATCAGATTCGGAGACATTTTTTCTATAGAAAAAGTCTCAGATTTTGAGACATTTTTTCTATAGAAAGAGTCTCAGATTCTGAGATTTTTCTATAGAAAAAGTCTCAGATTCTGAGACATTTTTTTTATGGAAAAAGTCTTAGATTCTGAGACATTTTTCCTATAGAAAAAGTCTCAGTTTCTGAGACATTTTTCCTATAGAAAAAGTCAGATTCTGAGACATTTTTCCTATAGAAAAAGTATCAGATTCTGAGACATTTTTCCTATAGAAAAAGTCTCAGATTCTGAGACATTTTTCCTATAGAAAAAGGCTTTGATTTTGACACATTTATTCTATAGAATTTTAAAATTCTCGACATTTTCTGAAGAAAAAAATCGCGGACTTTAAAACATTTTGTACCTAACAATAATTATGTTAAACTATGGATACCTACCTACTCGTGCATACATGCTAAAATCCTGATCTTACTTTAACAATGAACATATTCATAACCCACGTTTCTGGTTTGGAGAAAGTGGATAGAAAATACTCCTAAATATAACCACCAGATCAGCCGACAGCACCAATAGAAAATACGCCTAAATAAAACCACCAGACAGCACCAATTCTCCTAAATTGCAGCTTCAAATATGTATATTTTTACAATCTGCAAGCATAAATAAATCCAATTATAAGTACCGCTTGTACCAAATTAAGATGTGTACTTACGTTAATTCTACCATATGTATCCAAAATGTATTAAAAAGCACAATAAGTGCTGCGAAAATCTAAAAATTTGTCAACAAAAAGTTAACAAATAAATTGTTTTTTTTTTATAAATTCATTTTTCAGTTTGACATTTTTTTCAAAAATTATAAGTTTTTTTATCGATTCCGTGGAAACAGTAGAGGAATGGAGTTAGATTACTGGGGAATCTATTCTAGAATACATTCACAAAGAAACGATTCCAAAAAATTTTGCTGGGTTATTCTGACATAAAAATGCACTTTTTTACTTAAGTAATAAAAGTTTATATTTTTTGATATTCAAGTAAACAAAATTATCGGCCTGATAAAGTCAATGTCAATTGTCTCATACTATCGTGTAAGTGTCGTATTGTTAATTCAAAGTTTTACCAACCATGTTTTGAAATACGACATTAAACTATACAAAAAATGAGACCCCCATGTGAATTCCCTTAATATTTTGCTCTACACTTGACAAAACGATTTTAGAACAGTCCATTGTAAAAGATCGTTATACATTTTCTTCTTGTTTTATACATGAATCATTAGTAGTTTTTGCAGCAGTAACGAGTTTGAAATACAGTAATATCCCCGTTATGTGGTTTATACGTATCAGGATGATAACACTGTGCTAGTCGCAAAAATTAACAAGCTGGGCACCCTGCTGGTAACGCTAATTGGGGTACGCTAAATTCAATGATGCTAGCTGTTTCTCGAAGTTAGCGCTCGTATTCGCGATTTAAAATTGTAAGGCTTTGCTACTACAAAAATTAAATTTTTTTCGCAAAAAAAATTTCTTCCCACAAAAAACAAAAATTTGCCGCGAAAAAAATCGATAAAAATTTTTTTTGGCGAAAAATTTTGTCTGTAATTTACCGTATTCTACTCATTTTCATAAATAAAAAAAATTTCGAAAAAAATTTCGCGAAAAAAATTTACGCGAATAAATTTTTTTTTTTGTATATAAAAAAGTTTAGATGATTAAAATTCAGCAATTGTGTAAATAATATGAAAAAAATAGTTTTTTTACTTACAAAAATAAACAAAAAAATCGCGAATATCGCTTATACATACGCTAACTTTGAAAAAACTGATATTACAATGGGATTTAGTGTATACGAACTAGCTTAACCATATGGCTGTCGTAAATTCAAGTCAAACTAAAAATATTTGTATTGAACCGATTTTTTCACGAAAATAAAGATTTTTCGCGAACAAAAAATGTTTTTCGCGAACAAAAAAAAATTTTCGCGAACAAAAAATGTTTTTCGCGAAAAAAAATTCACTGTTTTATGGTTTGTTGTGTTAGTTTAACAGACTTGAATGGTTTTAAATTTAAAAATTATCGCAAAATCTTAAAATATCGTTTTTATTGTACTTAAGCATCAAAATTTTAATTCGCGAATATCGCGAATACGGATGCTAACTTCGAAAAACGTCTAGCACCATTGAATTCAGCGTACCCGAATTAAATTTACCAGTAGGGTGCCCAGCTTGATAAAAAGTAGAAAAGTAAAATTCGACATGGCTGAATTCATGCATACTAGACCGGGTCGAAAAAAAAAGTTCTCATTGTGCGGGCTTAATTTTAAAGCTTACCTCGAAAAAGTTCCATAGCCAAAATATAAGATTTTTAGGTCGCGATTTGGTACCGCCGAAATCGTTATTTGTTCATAACTTTGTCATTTGATGTCCGATCGTTTTAAAAAAAAATTTGTTTGAAAGTCCTCCGCGAGTACTAAATTTGACCCATATCTGGTTTTGACCTCTGAGCTCATCTTCGTGTCATGAGTGTTAGTTTCTCAGCTTTCTACCCACCTAAATGATTTTTATTTTTCCATTAAATTATAGCATTAAATTATACCCTCTTAAATTAATTAACAAAAAAGTTACATTCAATTTTAAATTTCCATAGAAAAAGATTTAAAACACTTGTTCGTATGTATTTAAATACAAACTAAAAAAATTAAATATAGTTTAAAGTAGAGATGGGCGCGTGAGTGAATTTTTACTCACGCACGCTCACGCTCACGAAATAAAAATATTGCTCACGCACGATCACGCACGAAATTATTTTTTCTGCTCACGTTCACCCACGCTCACGTGAGTAACTAACATTTTTCTCACGCTCACGAAATAATCACGCTCACGAAGACTCACGAAATTAAAATAAAAAAATTTTATTTTACTTTTTTCGATTTCTTGCACAAAAAGTATTGATTTTCCTTAAAACAATAATCAAAATTTATTTAAATCACAATTTTGTATTAATTACCCTCTAAATTCAATATAATGACAATTTTTTTTACCTGTTTTCTGTTTCAAACAGCACAAAACATTCACGCAAACTCACGAAACAAAAAATACTCACGCACGCTCACGCACGAAACTATTTTTTCTAATCACGCGCACTCACGATCACGTGAGTAAAAATAAATTTAACTCACGATCACGCGTGATTCACGCGTGAATCACGTGAATCACGAAAAATTCGTGTCACGCGCGCATCTCTAGTTTAAAGGCATAATAACAAGTGTTTTTTCTAATTTTCTTTATATTGTATATGAAAATCTTAAATCAAATGTAACTTTTTTGTTAATAAATTTAACTGGATACTTCCAAGGGAAGAATTTCATGAATTTTTTAGTGCTATAATTTAATGGAAAAATAAAAATCATTTAAGTGGGTAGAAAGATGAGAAACTAACAATCATAACAAGAAGATGACCTCTGAGGTTAAAACCAGATATGAGTCAACTTTAGTACTCGCTGAGGTCTTTCTAACAATTTTTTTTAAAACGATCGGACATCAACTGACAAAGCTATGAACAAAAAACGATTTCGGCGGTACCAAATCGCGACCTAAAAATCTAATATTTTGGCTATGGAACTTTTTTGAGGTAAGCTTTAAAATTAAGCCCGCACAATGGGAACTTTTTTTTTTCTCCTTTATGGTCGACCCAGTCTAATGCATACCCACCACAATGCCCTTTTGAAGTGGTATTACATTTTCTAACGTGAAAAAAAATTGGCAATTTTGATTAGAAATATTTTGTTTAGAGTAAAAACTTTTTTTTTTTGTAATTTTTGAAAAAAAAAACAAATTTGACTAAATTCTTTTTTGAGTGCAAAACTTTTTTTGAGTATAAGTTTTTTTTAGTGTTAAAATATTTTTGAGCGACAAAAATACTTTGTAAAATATTTTTCTGACTTTTTCAACATGTGAATTTTAGGAGAATCAAATCATAAATTCACGGTATTCTTAACAACTTTTGAACCACTTTACCGGTCATAGTCCCCACTACCATTATGGGGATAATGTACGAAATAAATGTGTTCATCATCCCCATAACGGAAATGGGGATTATGTCCGTGGGGATTATGTCATGTCTCCCTTATTTATGCCCTCTATCACTAGAGTGGAGGGTATACAAAATATAAATGTTTTTGAGCATTCAAAAATATAATCACAAGTTTTCCTTTCTATCCATATATTTGTAATTTTACAGTATTTATATAGAAATGCATAAATGTAACATTTATCACGTTTTTATTGAATGTATGACGTACTCGATATACGTGTAATCGTTAGTGTATGTGTTAGAGTCCTGTTTTAAGATTATATATAGAACGTAAAGAGTGCATACATTAATATTGGCATAAAATATAATAGTTGTTATACACTCGAATCGTTGTATCCTTGCCAACCTACCAATACGCTTAAGCACACAACATATATTTTCAAACAATACATGTAGTACTATATTTAAGTATGCATAGAAAAGAAAGTCCTTGATGAGGACATTCAACAAAAAAAGCATCTATGTATGCATTACTTACAACTACTTCCATAAATATGTATGTATCCTTCTTATATCGTTGTATCCTTACCAGAATAAAAAATTAATATTGTTCAAACTATTTTTTTTCTTTATTATTATTGTTGATTTAGTATGGATTCTTTTTTCGATATTTTTTTTTTCTTGGAGTCCTTCATTTTCTTTGCGTTTTCTCTTTCTGATCCTGTTCATACTTGTAAAGGGTATTTCGTTTTTTATTTTTAATTTTTTTCTTTAGTAATTTTAGATTTAATGTTTTCATATCATAGACTGTAAAATGTAGTGGTGTTGTTAAAATTAATTTATTGAACTCAAGTGGAAATAACATTGTTATGTAAATGTTAACAATATTAATGGAAGTAAATACATATAGTTCTTGATGAACGGGAATAATATATATCACAAGTTTACAAATTAAAAAAAAATGTTGCAATCCACGACAGTTTGCATATAGGGCATTCCATGTCAAATCGGATAAATTGAAATTTGTTTTTTAGATTTTCCCAATTTGTTTACAGTTTTTAGTATTCTTCGAAAACTCCTTCGTGGTAAATTTTCAGATTTTTTTGATGACTAGTTCAAAAGAAGTTTGTTGCTTTACTCAAACTTCTTTTACTCATAACTTCTTTAATAATGGTCCAAATTTCATTTTTTTTTCCAAATTTTTGTTTTTTTATGTACTTTAAAGAAAAAAAAAAATTCTTAAATGCGCTCTAGTAGCGATTTTAAAGTTTTTAAGTTTTAAAATTTAAATCTCATTTATGAAAATGTTTGTACTCTTCGATTTTTTTGAAATTTTTTTGTAAAAAACTTCTATTCTACAAATTTTTGGCCCAGGAGGATCGTGGGATAACGATTATTAATAATTTTTAAAATTTTTTGAAAAAATTTATTGTAATTTTCCAATCTTAAAATCATTTTTACTGCTCCAATGGTGCGTCATAGAGGGCCATTTATAAGACCGACCCCCATTAATTCTTACGTCTCAACATTTCTTTGGAACAAACTAATACCCTATCTCCAATTTCTAAGGGGGCTCCCACACAAAACGACAGTTTTTAAAATTTGCTCCAACCTCTCTAACTGCCCTAATAGTGCCCTTAGAGCAACAAAATGTATGACCGACCCACAATATTTTTTTAGTTCAAACATTTTCTCTGAACACACCTACCCTTTATCTATAATTGGTAAGGCGGTCCCCATACATTTTTTTTTTTTGTAAATTTGTTTTATTTAATCAGCTTCTACCAGTCTAATGGTGCGTCCGAGAGGGGTCATTAATGAGACCGACCCCCATTTATTTTTACCCTACAACATTTTTTTAAAACATACCTACGCCCTATCTCTACTCCCTAAGTAGGCTTCCGTTCAAAATTACATTCTTATAATTTTTTTTATAAATTTTATAAACTGTTATTTGTATGGGAGCCTACTTAGGGAGTGGAGAGTGGAGAAAAAATCATAAAATTTTATTTATTCTGAAGCAAAATTGGCGGTACATAGATTATTAGATTCTTAGGAAATAAACAGATTGAAAGTTGTGCACTGAATTTATAGAGAATTTAACTACATTTAATTAAAAACGAAAAGCAAATACATCTACTGATTTGGTCCGGAGATATTTAAATTTAAGTAAAACCACTTTTTTTTTAAAAGTTTAAAAGTTAGCTATAATTCGAAAACTGTTATAATTTCGAAATTTTGGAATTCATTTTCCGATTCGGAACGAGATTTTATTAATTTTCATGCGCTGAACACGAACATAAAAAAAAATTTAAATCGATCAAACGGTTTTTGAGATGTCGCTGTTGGAAATTTGCATAAAATGGCGGTATTATGAAATTTCAAAAATTAATATAAATCATAATTTCTTATCCTTCACAATTTCTTAGACCTTCATCCAGTCTTTCATTTAAACTTAATTTGAATTAAAGCCGATTGGAAAATTCCCACCAATATTTTGGATTTTTGAAAAAGAAAAATATTAAAAAAATATATTTTGATACATTATTTTTTTAAATTTTGGCATGCTGAATGCGAAAATTAAAAAAAAATTAAATCGTTTGATCGATTTTCGAGATTTTGTCAATAAATTTCCATTTCGAGAAATTAAAAAAAAACAAGTAGAAAAGTTAAATTCGACTTTGCCGAATCTATGAATACCCTTCACAATGCATTTTTTTAAAGGGTAGTACATTTTTTATTGTGAAAAAATTAACAATTTTGATTAGAAATATTTTATTTTGACTAAAGTCTCTTTTTTTGTCATTTTAAAAAAAAAAATATTAATTTTTTTTTTTGAGTGTAAAATTTTTTTCGAGTGTAATGTTTTTTTACTGTAAAAATATTTCTGAGTGAGTGCACGTACGTATGTACACAAAATATTGTCATTTTCGTAAAAAAAAAAATAATTTTTTTTGTGTAAATTTTTTTTTGAGTGTAAAATTTTTTTGGGTGTAAAATTTTTTTTGAGTGTAACATTTTTTTCGAGTGTAATTTTTAAGTTACCAATGCTTTTAAAAATAAACAAAACAAGTTTAAAAAGCATTGCTTTAAAATTAAACAAGTTTGAAAAGCATTGTTTAGTTACAACCAATGCTTTTAAAACTTGTTAAAACACGTGGCATTTTAGATGAAACTAATCTGAAGTTCAGGTTTTTGCTTATAACTTTTGAACCACTGGACCGATTGAGCTGAAATTTAAAACCAAACAGACCCGGGGAACGGCAAAGATACGTGCTAAGCTTCAGTAGTCTCATTATTGCCTTTCGAAAGTTATCATGCTTTTTATCTCGTAAATTCGCTAAATACCCTTGCCGAAATTTACTCTTTTGCTCATAACTTTTAAACCACTGGACCGATTTGGCTGGATTGCAATACCAACCTGACCAGGTAAATAACAAACATATATGCCAAACTTCAGTAGCCTCTGTGAAGTCTTTCAAAAGTTAGCGTGTTTTCTACGGACGGACAGACAGACAGACGGACGGACGGACGGACATCGCTAGATCGACTTAAAATCGATCGAGGATCATAAATATATATACTTTATGGGGTCCTAGACCAATATTTCGAGGTGTTACAAACGGAATGACAAACTTATATATACCCTCTATCACTAGAGTGGAGGGTATAAAAAACAAGTAAGAAAATTATAGTAGGCCAAGACCGAACACATAATACCCTACACCAGATTTTCCCGAAAAATGAGTCCCAAGTTTAAACATGGACTTATTAGATCTATATTTTATAAAATCTATAATAAGTGTAAAAAACACTCACAATTTAAATGTAAGTGAAATAGGCTTTAAGAGAATATCGAGCGAAATTTTTACATGGGGCGGGCCTAAGTCCAAAAATGGTCCAATGATAATCAGATTTGATAAGGTTATTAAAGTACGCGATTAACATACACAAACAGAATTTTTAATTAAATATTTTCTATTTTCATGAAATTTTAAAGGTTTATGTGAAAATCGGGAAGGTGGTTTGTATTGGGGCTACTTGTTACTGTCTCAAAATCTAAGAAAGGGTCAAGGAAAAGAAATTTTGAGATTTTTTTTTTTTTTTTTTAAATTTCCTGAATGGAGAAAAAACCACAATTTTTTTTGGAAAATTTCAAATAGCAATATCTTGAAAATCGTTCGACCGATTTTAATTTTTTTTATACCCTCCAACCGCAGAATGGGGGCGTACTCACTTTGCCATTCCATGTATTACGTATTGAAATATCGGTCGGGGACCCCATAAAGTATAAATATTAATGTTCCATGATCGATTCTTAGACGTTTTATATCTGTGGAAAGCACGATGTAGACGAATTTAAAAGAGCTGGACTCCTGAAGTTTGGCACGAATATGTCTTATGGTCATTGGCTGGTCCAGTTTGGAAATGGCCGAGCCCCTCCCCAAAAAAAAAAACTTTTATGGAATTTTTATATATTTTTTTTTTATATATTTTTTTAACATGTTGAAGGGTTTCAAATATTCGGCACTGCCGAACTTAACACTCTTAATTGTTGATATTCGTGTACGCATCAAAATTATTAAATATAATGTAAGGCATATGTTTTCTTAATTTTCAAAAATCCCAATCTTTGATGACCACATCGAGTTAATTTAGGGAAAAATGCCACTTTAATGTGCTAGCCTACTTCTACATATATAATTTCCCTATTTGTGTGTTCCTCTTTTTTTGTCTATCCAGAGCTTTTTGAAGTCCACTGATGAGCTACAAAGCTGAAAATTGGCATGCATATAGTAAAAGACCTGGGGCAGATCCTAACGTAGCCGGATTTTCGGTTTTTTGTCCGTGGGCGGAGAAATAAGCGGAAAAGTGGGCGTGGCAAAACTCAATTTTTTTGCGTTTTTGCTTAATTTAAAGCCCCCTAATGACTTAGGAAGCTGAAAATTTCCTAGAATATAGTCCTGACGATGGCGCATATCCCCAAATAGTTGGATTTAAAATTTTCGCAATGTTGGCGGAGAATTGAGGGGAAAAGTGGCATGGCAAAATTGGGATTTTTTAACATTTTTACTTCTTTTGAAGCCCCCAAATGACTTAGGAAGCTGAAAATTGCATAGCATTTAGTTCTAACAATGAAGCATATCCTGAAGTAGTCGGATTTAAATTTTATAGACTGTGGAAGGAGAATTAAGAGAAAAATGGGGCGTGGAAAAATTGTGTTTTTTAATATTTTAACTAATTTGAAGTCCCCGAATGGCCCATGAAGATGAAAATTGACATTTTTGCTTATTTTAAAGTCCTCTAATGTTTTAAGAAGCTGAAATTTTCCTATCATATAGTCCTATTGAAAAGCATATCCTGAAGTAGTCGAATTTTAAATTTTTGGACTGTGGGCGGAGAATTGAAAGGAAAATGGGGAGTGACAAAATTGGGATTTTTAACCTTTTAACTTCTTTTGAAGCCCCAAAGGAAGCGGAAAATGCATAGCGTATAGTCCTAACGATGTAGTATATCCTGAAGTAATCGGATTGAAGATTTCTCAACTGTGGACGGAGAATTAAGAGATAAAAGAGCATGGAACAATTGGGTTTTTTTAGTATTTGAACTAATTTAAAGAAAGATGAAAATTGGCATGTATATAATAGATTTCATTGGGAAGATCAACACGAACCTGGATTTTTGATATCCAGTGTATGGGTGGAGAATAAGAAAGGCAAAGGGCATGGTTCCTTTATTTCCATCTATTTTCTGTATATATAATTTTTTTTTTGTGTTTCTCTTATTTTTTGTGTATCCAGCGCCTTTTGGATCTCATTGATAAACTTAAAAGCTTAAAATTGGCATGTTTATAGTAAAACACCAGGGACAGATTCTTACGAAGCCGGATTTTTTGCCTGTGGGCGGCGAGTTACGAGAAAAAGGGGACTTGGAAAAATTCGTTTTTTTTAAACATTTTAGAGTATTTTTAAGCTCCGCCCCAATGAATTAGGAAGCTAAAAATCCCTAACAGTTCTAACTATGAAGCATATTCTAAAGTAGTCCGATTTTTGGAATGTAGACGGAGAGTTGAGAGGAAAAAGAGGCAAGGCAATATTGTGTTTTATTTTTTTTTTAATTTAACTAACTTTAAAGCCCTAATGACCTACGCAGCCGAAAATTGGCAAGCATATTGTCCTGACAATGGAGCATATTCTAAAGTAGTCAAACTTAAATTTTTAAACTGTCGACGGAGAATTAAGAGGGAAAAGGGGCGTGAATACGAGTATGTTACTAACGATGGAGCTTATCCTAAAGTAGTCAGATTTAAAAAAGGTGGAATATGGACGAAGAATTAAGAGAAGAAAAATTATGTTTTTACATCTTACCTAATTTTGAAGACACCTTATGACCTTGAAAGATGAAAATTGGAATGCATATGGTACGGACTATGGCAAAGATAACTCTGACCTGGATATCCAGTAAAAGGACGGAGATACAAAAAATCCGTTGTGAATTTTGTTTAGTTTATATATATAATCTGTAACGGCGAAATTTAGTTTTTAAACATTTAAACTATTTCTGAAATCCCTATTGACTAAGGAAGCAGAAAATTGTAAAACATCGCTCAGAAAATTATGTAAGTTACTACATGTTAGTTGTTTGTATATTTTACAGTAGTTAATTGTTTTTAACTACAAAGTCAGTTGTTTTTGTACGAAAAATATCAAACAGCTATTTCTGTTAGTTATTTTAAGTCGTTTTTTTGAATAACTAACAAAAAAGTACTGAAATGTAGTAACAGTTATTTAAAGTAGTTAATTTTATTTTTTTGATCTCTGAAAAATTTTCGAAGTTTTTTTCCGAAACATAAAAATAAATTTTCTTTTTTGTTATTTTTCACATCTTTAAAAAAAAAAAAAACTTGGAAAAAATTTTGTCTTCCAAAAAATTTGGTCTTCAATTTTTTTCTAAAAAAATTTTTGAAAAAAAAAAATATTATTTTATTTTTACTACATGTTAGTTGTTTTGACTACAAATGTAAGTAGTTTTTACTACATAAGTCAGTTGTTTTTTTGTCAGTTAAAATAACTAACATTGTTAGTTGATTTAACTGAAAAAGTAGTTGACCCCAAAACAATTTACAAAGTAGTTATTTTAACTGACATTTTCAGTTGATTTTACTAACATAATTTTTTGAGTGATAAAGTATTGACAATAAATCATATCCTTATGAAGTCAACTGTGTACGGCGAATTATAAGGAAAAATGTAAGTGAACAAATTGTGTTTTTTAACATTTTATCTAATTTTAAAAATCTTCATAACTAAGGGCGGATTACTCAATGAAAAGTTAGCTGATAACTGCCGATTTAACGGAGCCTTATGTCAAAATTTGTATGAAAAAATTTAAATTTAATGGAGAGTTATTTTTTAACGGAGCATTGAGTAATCCGGCCTAAGAAAGATAAAAATTGCCATGTATATAGGGGTGACCATAGGACAGATCCACACGATGGATTTTTGATATCCGGTTTAAGGACGGAAACGAAATGGGCGTGCTAAATTTAGTTCCAAAATTTTATCAATAAAACCTTTTATACGCATACAATTTTTTTCCAGTTTGGAAAATATATTAATATAACTCAATCTAGCAATATTAAATTTTTGAAGCACAAACATATTTTTTTTATAAAGTTTGGTAAAAAAATTAGAATTATTGAGAAAAGTGGTTTGGTGTTCCGCCTGGCAGGGACAGGCTATTCGACTAGTTTTATAATAGTTTACTATCACAAAAAAGTTGTCTTAAACTCATCAAAAATTGAGGTTTTGTCAAACAAATCCTTATTACTTCTCTATAGTGCAGAGGTTCAAAAGTTATGAAAGAAAATGTAAGGACACCTAGAAAATTTTTGTAAATTCCACCTAACATAAAAAAATGCTTTAATTCGACTGCTGGTTGACATAAGTGAGAATTTTATATCCAAACAATTTTTTTCACTAAAATTTTTTTGTCTAAATCATTTCTTTAATTAATTTTTTTTTAACAAATTAAAAAAATAAAATGTTCAACAATTTTTTTTTAATGAAATTTTTTGAATAATTTGTTTTACATTGTGAAAAAAAAAATCATTACAATTATTTTTTCTTGCTTTTTTTAACTGCATAAATCAGGGGATGTGATAGTAATTTAATTTTGTATTATGTGTTTATATTTTAAATGTTTCTATCTGTAGTGGTCGTTTTAGTTTTATATACATTAGTTTCTCCCGTAAAACAAACAAGCAAACGCATTCTTACTACACAAAAAAACAATATCTGAATAAATTTTTAATAGTATTGATTAAAATATTACTCAATTTTGCAACAGTCAACAATTTAATAGTATTAAGTACAAATTTTATAAAAATATATCAAAAAGTTTAAATAAATTTTTATTTGACACAATTAAAACTTTACTCAAAATTTTTAATTGTTTTTAAATATTTATTTAATTGTGTCAAGTAAATATTTACTCAAAATTTATTAATTTTTTTTAAGTTTTATATTTTTTTTCTAAAGAAAAGCACGTTAAATTTTTTTTTTTAACTTCAGATGTTTGTGTATCCACACAAAAAGAATCAGGAGGGCTCTTTTCATATTTTTCGAGTAAATGGCTTTTGAATATTGGATTTTATAAAAATATTGTAATTTTCTGGTATTTTATTGTGTCAACACCGCTTATGAGTTATGTAAATTCGTTGGTTTCTTAAATATTCGTTACTCATACGCAGTGTTGACACAATAAAATAAAAGAGAATTTTAGAATATTTATATAATTCAATATTCAAATGCGATTTTCTAAAAAAATACGAAAAATACCATCCTAATTTTTTTTTTTTTTGTGTACATAGACAAACATCTAAAATAAATGAGCCCGGATTTTTGATAAATTGACTTCATTGACATAGACAAACATCTAAACTTTAACAAAAAAGATAAATTGACTTTTTTGAAAAATTAAAAATTTCAAAACAGGTTCGGAAAATTTCGAAAATAAAAATTGTTAATCGATAACCCATAAACGATATACATGAATGTTATATTCCGTTATAATTTGATTAATATTTTATCAAGGGAACTCTACACAATTTTCACAATTTTTCCAATATTAAACCACGCCTCCTTTGACCAGTGGCCGACTACATAGTAGATGCATTTCTCTTAACGACAAAGTTAACAAAAATAGACCAAATAATTACCAAAAATGTATTTTTGTAAAAAAGTCCTATCTAGGTAATTTATCAAGCTTTATTTTAAGCTAATGACGTTAAAATTGAGGAAATATTAAATACCCTAGGAGGGTCACAATGGAAATTGAAAATATTGAAGACGTTTTTTAGAAAATTAAAAAAAAAATTTTTTTCAGTCGATTTTTCCGAAGTTCAATCACTAAAAAAATTATAAAATGGTCCAATAGTTAAAATTCAGTTATCAACTTATTTTTCCAACGACCCAAACAAAAAATAAACTTTTTTAAATGCAGTAAAAAATCGTTGGATTTTTGACCTCCAATTATTTTGACCACCAATTTTTTGTATTTTAGTACACCTAAGTATATAGTCAGCGACGTATCCAGGAATTTGAAGGGGGGGGGGGGGGGGGGGGCAACAAAAATTTATTTTCATCATTCTGATACATAATTTTTATTATGTAAAACCAATATACATACATACACACAATATTGGTTTTTAACATATTTTACTGATATTTCGATATAAATGACTTTTTTAAATTTTTTTTTTTAAATTTTAAAATTTTTCAAATCGAAAGGGGGGAGGGCACGTGCCCTTTGTGCCCAGCACCTTTTACAAAAATACTTGTTTGATAATAACACTGCTCTAGTCGCAAAAATTAACAACCTTGCTGGTAAAGAAAATTCGGGTACGCAAAATTTAATGGTGCTAGCCGTTTTTCGATATCACAGTTCCGTTTACCAAACTTCAAAATATTGGTAAACGGGAAACGCTTTTACACATACTTCTACATATATATCTATGCTTACACAACTATTGACATTAAATTATAACATTATTATGTATGTATATAAAATTTTCATACATTATTGAAAGTGGTGGTGGTAATGGTGGTTTGGTCATTTCTAATAACCACAAAGGCGTGGAGTCGTTAGTATTGAGTGGCTTATAAATTTTATTTATTAAATAAATTACAATTTAATGGTGTTGAAAAACCACAGGTTCTATAGATAGAGAATATGAGTTATAAAATGTTAATTCGATAGGATGGCTTAAGGTTTATTAATATTAATCCTAAATAAGTGTGGACTACTTTTAATTGGAAAGTTTCAAAACTATATAGAAAAGTTAAATTCCAATTGGAAAGATTTATGAAAGTCCTAAACAATGTCTTTCTTTTTTTACTTTTTACTTTTACATAAAATTGGTGGTCAAAAGAATTGGAGGTTATGAAATGTGTATTTTTTCTACAGGGCCATTCCAGAAAATTTAGCTCAAATTTTAGTAATTTTTGGAAATGGTGTCTCAGATTAATTTGAACCTTGACACATAGATAGCCCTCATAAATATGATATATGTACCATATATCGTTTTTTTACATTTGGTGTATTTAGCGAATTATGGCGGGTCAAAGATTGACTTTTTAAGCAAAAGTAAGAAAAATACATCACGTTTAAAGAGCTGTAACTTCTTAACCAATGACCCGATTTTCACAAATTTAGGCTCATGTGAAAGCTGGGGTTCTTCTTTTAGAAAATATGGTTAAAATAACACAGTTTTTTTTTTTACAGAAATGATGCAAAAATGCAAAAACATTTTTTCTTTTCGAATATTTAAAAAAACACATCTTCGATTTTTTTAAAAATGTTTTGTATAACATATTCAAAATTCAGAGTGGGATCTCCATGGGATCAAAAACTATTCTGTTTTAAGTACGAGGTTCTCATATTTTTCCCTTAGAAAATTTAAATTTTGAATGTTTTTCAAAATTTTAATAGTACAATTTTCTTTGAAAATTTAAATTTTTATATTGAAGAAACATAAAATTTTTAATTTCTAAGGTAAAATTTAAGAACTTCGTAGTAAAACCAGAATATTTTTTGATCCCATTGGGATCCCACTCTGAATTTTGGATATGTTGTACAAAAAAGTATTGCTTATCACCGAACTTTTTTTTAAAAAAATCGAAGATGTGTTTTTTTAAATATTCGAAAAAAAAAAATGTTTTTGAATTTTTGCAACACTTCTGAAAAAAACCGTATGCTTTTGGAAATATTTCCTAAAAGAAGAAGAATTAAGCTTTCATATGAGCCATTATTTGTGATAATCGGATTACTAGTTAAAAAGTTAGAGCACGTTAAACGTCATGAATTTTTCTGACTTTTGCTAAAAAAGTCGAACTTTGACCCGCGATAATTTGAAAACTACAGCAAATTTTGAAAATCCAAAAATGCAACATATCTCATATAAACGTGGATATCTATGAGCCAAATTCTCAGTGGCGTCCAAAGGCATTTTTCCGAACAGTGGGGCGAAAATTTTTGGAATTACCCACAGTAATTAAAATTTTGAGTTGTTGAAAAATTATTTGATCGTGGAATAAAACCTATTGGACCTTTTTTTAAATTTCGACTTGGAAATCAACTTGGAAATGTTCTGAAAAATGTCTAAAAATAATTTAAGTTTCCATATCGATCTCGTAGCACATTTATTATTTCCTCAATCTGAACGCCATTAAGCTTAAATTAAAGCTTTATAAATTGCTTACACAACGTTTTTTTTAAATAATACTCGTTTGATAACAATAACGTTTAGTGTTGTTAACTTTGTCTTTAAAAAATTGCATCTACTATAAAAAAGTTTCCAATGTATTGTCGCCCAATGTATATATACAGGGCATATGGGACGAAACGCGTCAACGGTCCACACCAAAAAACGGATTTAAGTATAATTTTGCCAAAATGTAGGTAGTCTAAAGATAAAATAAAAAACTTTTTGTTCAAATATTTTAAGAGTTATAGAGATGGAAAACTTAAATTTTTTTGCAAAGATCATATTTGGTTGAATTTTTATTGACACTTTGATGCGATAAAAATTATTTTTTAAAAAACTATTTTTTAAGTATTTTGACGGCCTTTCCATTTTTTTCTAATCGCAATTGTTAAATTTTTTCACATAAGAAAATTTACTTTTACTTAAAAAGGGCATTGTGGAGGGTATTCATAGATCCGGCCAAGTCGAATTTAACTTTTCTACTTGTTTTTTAAAATTAATTTTAATAAAAAATTGCATAACCCGATTGGAAACAATTTTTTTAGATTTTGGTGGGTTTAAAATATAAGGCAAAGACGCATTAAATACCATTTTGTGTGTTGTTCTTTTCGTCTAGCATTTTTATGTCAAACGAAGTTCAGACTTGGTGAAAAAATTTCAGATGAAAACCAATTATGATGAAAAATAATAAATTTTGAGTGAAATAAAATTGACGAAAAATAATTCATAAAAAAAATTATGAAAAAAAAAATATGAGAAAACAAAAACTCGATGAAAAAAAAAAGTTGATGGAAAAAATATTGATGAAAAAAAAAAAATATTTATATTGACATAAAAACAAGTAAAACCATTAAATTCGGCCTTGCCGAATGTAGTGATACCCTCCACATATTTCCAAAAGATGATTGCAAAAATTTTTATTGAAAATGAAATTACTTTTGAATTTTTTTTTTTTTTTTGAAAAAAAAAATTTCCATGAAAAAAAAAATACCATTTGGAGTTTAATTATGTTCACATATGTCAACCAGCAACCGAATTAAAGCATTTTGTATTTTTAGGTTATATCGAATGTACTAAAATTTTTGAGGTGCCATTACATTTTCGGTCATAACTTTTGAATCGCTGAACCGATATCGCTCAAATGCAATACCAAACTTCTCGGGAGAACTGTCAATAAATACGTCAAGTTTTAGCTATATACGTGTTATATTTTGGGCGTGATCACCATTTCCACGACAGACATCGCTAGAATGTCTTAAAATCGATCGGGGATCATGAATATATATACACAGACAGAGGGAAAGATGCACAGACGGACATAGGTAGAATGTCTTAAAATCGATCGGGGATCATGAACATATATACTTTATGGGGTCCTAGACCGATATTTCGATGAGTTACAAACGGAATGACAAACTTGTATATACCCTGTACATGCGCGGGTACAAGGGGGGGTGGGGGGGAAGGGAAATTTCCCCTTTCGAAATTCAAAAATTTTTCATACAAAAAAATCTTAAAATTTTTATAGGGAAAATTTAAAAATTTTTAAAGGAAAAATGTGACTTAATCTGAAAATTTTTTTGTGAAAAAATAGGAAAAAAGATCTCAGAATCTGAGACTTTTTCTACGGGAAAAATGTGTTTAAAAATTTGGGACGTATTTATAGGAAAAAAAGTCGCAGAATCTGACACTTTTTCGATAGGCAAGGGGTCTAGGTTAGGTTAGGTTAGGTTGTAAGTGGCTGCTGACGTTTTACGTCAACACACGTAGACTCTGAGGTCCATTGTGATACCACGGGATCGTAATAGGTTTCCCTACTAGTCCCTGTCGTTAAACCAGTTTGAGCTTCTTATGAAACTCCTTAGATGTTGAATTTTGACATCCGACAAATCTGAAAGATCGTACAGCTCCCTAGATCCCAGTGAAGCAAGTCGCTGACCAGAAAGTGCCGGGCAATGGCAAATAAAGTGTTCGATAGTTTCCAACTCCTCTTCATCCATGCAACTTCGGCAAAAGTCATTCGACGGCACATTTAACCGCTCTGCGTGCTTCCCTATAAGACAGTGTCCGGTAATTATAGAAACCACCATCGAAATCTCTCCTCTTGGAAGCGACATCAGCTCACTTGTGCGCCCCTGATTAAGAGAAGGCCAAATCAGTCGTGTTGTCTCACACGTCCATCCATTTGCCCATCTTTGATTAGTCTCCGTCGCAGAACAAAGCCGTAGGTTTTGCTTGCAAGTTTCTAGAGGCATACCAACACATTCCAATTCTGTTGGAACCTGTAAGGTAGTTCCTAGTCTTGCAAGCTCATCGGCTTTGCAATTCCCTGGAATGTCTCTGTGCCCTGGGACCCATATGAGTCGTATGTTAAACTGCTTGGCCATCTCATTTAAAGACGTGCGGCAGTTAAGGGCAGATCTTGTTTTCAGAAACATTGAATCCAGGGACTTGACCGCGGCTTGACTGTCAGTATAGATGTTGACTGCGGTTGTAGACAAGACATTGCAGCTCAACCAGTCAGCCACTTCCTTTATTGCCAGCATCTCTGCCTGGTAGACACTGCAATGATCTGGCAATCTACGAGCCAGGCTCAATCCAAGCTCTTCCGAATAGACCCCAAAGCCCACTTGTTCGTGCAGCCTCGATCCATCTGTGTAAAAATTTATGGTAGCTCCACTTCCCGGAGTATCCCCCATCCAAGACTCCCTGGATGGTATCATAGTGGTAAAGTGGCGCTCAAAGAGGCTCAAAGAGGGAGCACAATCCACATTTTGTGGTATTGTTATCTTTTTCAAGATCGCGCTATGGCCACAATGGCTGCTCCTCCATTGCAGCGTGCTATTAAGTCGAATTGCCGACGCAGCTGCATACTGCCTACCCAATATGTCCAAGGGTATCAGGTGAAGGAGGATTTCTAATGCAGCCGTAGGTGTAGTACGAAGAGCACCAGTGATGCACATTGACGCCATTCTCTGTACCTTCGTGATAAAGACACAGTTCGATTTTGTTTCTAAAGCAGGCCACCAGACAATGATTCCATACAGCAAAATTGGACGCACCACTGCTGTATAGATCCAATGAACGACTTGAGGGCTAAAACCCCATCGTTTTCCAATGGTCCTTTTACAGGAATACAAAGCAATCGTTGCTTTTCTCACCCGTTCCTCAATATTACGCCTGAAATTCAGCTTCCTATCTAGAAATACTCCAAGATACTTGGCTCCATCTGAGAAGGTGATTTCAGTACCGTCCAGAGAAATAGGATCAAAAGCAGGAATCTTATTTTTCCTTGTAAACAAAACAAGCTCTGTTTTACCAGGATTAACTCCTAGACCACAGTCTCTTGCCCATTTAGACAGATCTTTCAGAGAACCCTGAAGAATGTCCCGCAATGTTGGCAGATGCTTCCCCTTTACCGCTATCGCGACATCGTCAGCATATGCGACAACATGACAACCACGTGCTTCTAGAGATAGCAGCATTGAATTCAGTGCCAGGTTCCAAAGAAGCGGCGAAAGAACACCTCCTTGTGGTGTGCCCCTATTGACAAATCGAGATATGACGGACGCTCCCAATTCAGACGTTATACGTCTACTGGCAAGTAGGCTTTCCACCATTAAAACGATTTCACGCTTTACTCCCAGACCAGACAATGCCAATATTATCGATTCTGGGATGACAGGGGTCTAAGAATCTGAGACTTTTTCTATAGGAAAATGGTATTAGAATCTCTGAGATTGAGACTTTTTTTAAGGAGAAAAAGGTTTTAAAGTCTAAGACTTTTTATTGTTGAAAATCTCAGAAGTTGAAACTTACTCATTTGGAAGAAGGTCAGAATCTGAGACTTTTTCTTTAAGAAAAAGGTTTCAAAATCTAAGATTTTTTCTATAGGAAAAAGGTCTGACATTTTTTCCAAGAAAAAACGTCTCAGAATCTAAAATTTTTTCAGTACGAACAAATCTAATAGTATGAGACTTCTTGTATGGTAAAAATATCTCAAAAGTGCTTTATACACTGAAAAAAAATACATAACTAAAATTAATGAAAAAATGTCTTTGAAAATTTGTCATAAATTTTCCTAAAATTTTGTAAAATTTAACTAAAAAACGAGAAATTTTCTTAACTATGAGGAAAAAAGTTTAGTTCATTTACTTATAAGTAGTTCATAGTTTTCTTTAAATGGAATTTTTAAATATTAGGAAAATAATTCTTACTGCCAAAGAAATTTTCCACAAATCTAAGAAACGTATCTTTATTTTGAAGACATATTTCTTAAAAAACAATTTAGTTCAAGTTTAGTTAAAATTTACTAAAAAAAACATCATCGTATTTCTCTTCTTTGATTTGAAGAAGTTTATTTCTTAGAATTTAGTTATTCACTTCTGAGAATTCAGTAAATATCTTCTTAGAATTTAGTTAAAAATTCAAAATGGCGATATCTCGAAAACTAAGCGAGATAGAGCGAAACGGATGAAATTTTCAAAAGAAAGACTGCAAAGAAAAATATGGAATAGCCTAGCTCTGCATATCTGTCGGGGTCTCAACACCCTAAATTTAGATCTAAAATTTGAAATTCCCGAGATTTTATATATGCACATATCTCGGTAAATACTGCCAACACGAAAATAGTTCCAACGGCATTTTTGTAGCTCTTGAGTCGTAGAACACTTCCGCAAAATACCCGAAAGCCCTCCGATTAATAGTTTTTGAGATATCCAGTTTTTAAGATTCTCAAGACCCTATCAGACCCCTTATTACCGTATCTCAAAAACTAAGCAAGTAGGAGCGAAACGGACACAAATTTTGGGTCAAAATCTATGGGGACCATTAAAGGACCGGGGTCTTGAGTTACCAAGGGGCTGGATCCATGGGGTCCGAACCCATGGGTCCAGGGTCTAGACCCAATCCAGTTTTAAAATGTGAATGAACTAAAGTGTAATATAATTTTTCCCATTTTCTAGCTTAAATTGGCTTAAAATTAATTAACTTTGTTTTCCTTATTTTTGGGAAAATTATGAACTAAAACCAAAAAAAAAAATCTTTGGAGCCAAATCATTCCCTCTTTTTCTTTAAATTAAGTTAATTTTCCCAGATTTTAGTTCACTTTTTTTTGAGTGTATTTGAGACTTCTTCTATAGTAGAGGCCTCAGAATCTGAGACTTTTTCTGTGAAAACAAGTTCTTAGAATTAGAAAATTTTTCTTTGCGAAAAAAGTCTAATCTGAGACATTTTTCGAAAAGAAGAATTCTTAGATTCTGAGACATTTGAAAAATTCTTAGCTGCTTTGGCAAAAACTAATAATATTGATGATTTTATAGTATTCCCATCACATTTTTTTTTGCAAAAGAAACGTATTCCTGTTATTGCTCGGTAGACAAATCATAATGACTTTTTTTCGAATTAAAAAAAAAATTCCAGCTGGTGAATTTTTTTTATTCATCAGCAGGTGAATTATTAACCAAGTTAAAAGTCCAAGTTACTAACCTTTAAGGTTGTAAGAAAATAAAAACGATAATTCTTGTTTTCATGTTTTTATTCGTGACTGACAAACATTATCACGTTAAAAAGTTCAAATAAACAAACCTCTGAAAGACGTTAACACTGAAATAATAGTTTTTGTTAAGATAACTTTTGCAAATGAAAACTTTTTTGGCCAAGTTTTTGGTCAGTTAATTCTTTAAGAATCCCACATTATATACTAAAAGGTGGAGTCTTAAATCATCTCGTAAAGTGATGCTGGCATATACAAAAAAACGGTTTTTCGCGATTTTCATCATGATGGTCCATATAACATAGCTGTTTTTTTTCCACTATTCGTATTGCTAGGGATGCCTTTTTGATTCACTAAAAGCAAGTTCTTAATCAAAGACCAACTTGGCGGTTAATTTCGCGAAAACCTCAAAAAATCAATAAATTCGCGAATTTAAGGGCTTAAGATGAAAAGCTTTAAAGCAAATTGGCATAAGAAATATTGCTACAAGTCATATCTTTATTTTCCATGCCATACAATTTAAAAATCATTAACTTTGCAAATTTTTTTGTAGAAAAACTGGCTCGAAATCAGCAAATCTTTAACGACATTTTGCAAGAAAACTGTACCATACATCGAAAAACGGAGTACGCCATTCGATTCAGCATGTCCGAAATATTTAGAAATGATGGTCGTACCTCTTGTTTTCTAAAATAGTGATCACTTTTGTCACGCAGTGTTATGTTTATTTGAGCATATCATAAATAACTTTTTCAAAAAAAAAAAAAAAAAAAGTTTCTAATTTGTACATTTTTATGTGTTCATATTTAATATCATCATTTGCTTTCGCTAACTTGACAACTAAAAACAAACTGTTTTCTTTCATATACTTGACAGCTATTAAAAAGTTTCATTGGCTAATATTAACTACTTCTAACTCAAAATAATAAAGTTTTTTTATTTTCTTTTTTTTTGAAAAACTAATAGTTACTTTAAGTTAAATTTATGTTTTTACTTTATTACTAACACTTTTGTTAAAACTTAAAACAAAAGTCATGGACTTTGGTACAATCAATTCAGTGTGATAGGGGAAAACATATTTTGTGTGCCCTACACTGGATCTTGAAATTGAAGAAAAATTAAAAAAAAAATTCTAACATGAGGTTTTGTAACAAAAACAAAATTTCATATGAGCCGTATCAAAAAATTCTGAGGATGCACTCTCAGATTTTTTTCGTACAACTTACGGTTTCTCGTGTAAATAAAACAAAAAAACTTCCTAGAGCCAATTATGTGATTTTTGCAAATTTTTTGAAAAAAAAAAAAATATTTGGATCTCCAACAAATTTTGAAAATTTATTGCTCAACAATATGAAAAACACCATTCTGAAATTTTAACAGCAATAAAAGGACATTCGAAACTTTAACACAAAATGTTGTTTTTGGAAATCCATAGTGCCCTTGCCTGAAAAAAAGAACATACCAATATTGTTTTCAAAATTTATTGTGAAATTTTTTTTATTTTTTTTTCAAAAAATTTTAAATCTTCTTTATTTTATCTACAATATTGTTTTTAAAAGTTTTTTCGTACGTCTTACGGTTTCCGATTACACAAATGGTAAAAAACTGCCTAAACGAACATCTGTATATTCCAAAATATTTTTTTCTACAGAAAAAGTTTCAGATTCTGAAATATTTTCCTTTAGAAAAAGTTTCAGAATCTTAGAAATTGTTTTTATAGAAAAAGTCTCAGATTCCGAGAATTTTTTTTTATAAAAAAAGTCTTAGATTCTTAGACATTTTGCTATAGCACAAGTCTCATTCTAATAATATTTTCCTATACACGGTGAGCCTCAGCGATGTTTAGGTTGAACTTTAGTGTCGACGAAAAGTGCAAACGCAGTTCGATTTCTACTTGATTAAATGTCACAAAACTGTTAACAGCGAAATCGTAGCTGCTCGCATTCGCGAGACATCGCGAAATTAGTGTTTTGTATTTTCTAAAATTTTGACAATGAAGTTTGTTAAATATCTTCAAAAACTGAGTATGCAGTTTTAATTGTATTTATTTACAGGTCACAAAACAGTTAACTTTGAAATCATATCTTCTCAATTTCGCGAAAAATCGCAAAAAAAAAAAAAAATTGGAAAAAAAATTTTTTTCGCGTAAATAAGCAGTCAAGATATTGATTTGAGCAGTTTTATCACCTTTAACCATATAAAATTTAAACTGCGTACCATAATTTGTCGTATCTTAATTTGTTCTCTTTTATTTCAGACAGAAAAGAAAAAATAAATTAATTAATATAAAAGCTTAATCAGTAATTTTGCAATTTCTCGGGATGGTTAGGTTAGGTTATGAAGGATGACGCTGGCGGAAACCAGCGTCCATAGAGGCCACGTGATGGCCCATTATGATTCCTTTAATTCTTTTCCCTCTTCTCTGTTTAGTCCTAAGTTGTTCGCCTTATGCGTCCCATTTTGATGCTTTAATAAACGCCAGTAGAGTCCAAGGATTTGTGCCCCGAAGTTCTGATAAATTCTGAAAAATATACGAACCAAAAATTTTAAATCTTCTAAATGATAGTGCAGGGCATTCGCATAAGAAATGGTAGGTGTCTTCTACGGATTCCCTGCACCATCTGCATGTATCATCATTTCTTATTCTAATTGTTACCATGTGTTTACCCAATGTGTTATGACCAGTAATGAGGTTAACTGTAGCTCTAAGTTGCTTCCTGTTCATATCCAAAAGAATTTTGCTGTGTTTTAACAGGCTTTCATCCCATAATAATTTTGTCTGTACACTTCGATCAGAGCTGGACCATTTATTCAACCAAATCGCCCTTGAGTCCAATCTTATTTTCTGACAGAAAATAGAGAGTGGAGGGAACACCTCAGATTCTGCTGTTTCCTGTGCGAGTTCCGCTCCCCGTCGTGCAAGCTCATCGGCTCTCTCGTTTCCCAGAATATCTTTGTGTCCAGGTACCCAGCACAGAGTAATATTATGCTGCTCGCTAAGAACCTTAAGCTCTCTGTGGCAGCGGCTGACTACCTTAGATCTGATATCATCACTTTTCAACGCCATTAAAGCAGCTTGACTATCAATGAAGAAACCAATATCGCATCTGTATATTGGTAACATTGAAATATGCTCAGCTGCCTTGGCTATCGCATATACTTCGGCTTGAAAGATACTACAATCGTTGTCCAGACGGTAGGATTCATTTAGGTTAAGCTCCATGCAGTGAAAGCCACTACCGGTGCCCGTCGACATTTTGGAACCATCAGTAAACACGTTAATTTGTTGAAGTATCACTCTACTATTAAGCCAATCATCTAGTGAAGGAATCACAATTTTCAGTCTACCATCAGTAACGTTATGTGGGATATCATAATCCGTTCTTGTACTCCGTTCAAAACTACCGATAATCTTCGTGTGTCGAACCTGTCTGTTTTTCATAGATCCCGTTTGAATTAGTCTATTTAGGGTAATTTTTGCATTTTCCTTAATGAAAAGATCAAGCGGTGTCATATCCAGAAGCACTTCTAAAGCTTCGGTTGATGTTGTCTTCATTGCGCCTGTAATACTTAACAACGCAATTCTATTCACTCGTTTGATTGAGTCAGCATGAGTCCTATATTCAATGACCGGCCACCATACATGACCACCATAAGTTAGCACTGGTCGGACGACCGCAGTAAATAACCAATGGAAGAGCTTAGGTTTCAAACCCCATTTCTTCCCGACTAATCTTTGACAAGAGTATAGCGCAGCGTAAGCCTTCTTAATTCGTTCCTTTAAATTTAACGTCCAAGTTAGTTTTCTGTCTAGTATTACCCCCAAGAATTTAGCTGAATCCGAGAGCTTCAAGCTTACGCCGTTCAGTTTCGGGAGGTCAAAACTAGGTATCAATCTTTTCCCTGTAAATAAAACCATTTCTGTCTTAACCGGATTTATCTTCAGACCGCATTGCTCAGCCCATACTGAAAGCATATTCAAGGAGCTTTCAATTCTATCTGAGATTGTGCTCAGACATTTTCCTGAAGACATAATTAATAAATCATCCGCGTAAGCCACCACGGTTAAGCCGTTTCTGTCCAATTTCCGTAGAATTTCATCAACAACAAGAAGCCATAATAAAGGAGATATCACGCCCCCTTGTGGAGTGCCCCTCGTTGCTATGGCATGAGTTACAGTATTACCCAATTCTGATGTAATTTTCCTATGAGTTAGCATCGTCATTAGCCACTTTACAATTGATGTTTCAATTCCAGTTCTAATCAACGCTGAGAGAATAGCATCCGATTTAACATTGTTGAAGGCACCTTCAATGTCTAAGAAAACTCCTAGTGTATAGTCCTTAAAGGAAAGTGACCTCTCAATGTGCTGAACAGCAACATGAAGTGCAGAATCCACTGATTTACCTTTAATGTACGCATGTTGACTATCAGAAATGCTTAAAGGGCATATATTCCTTCTAATATGTTCATCCAGAATTCTCTCCAACGTCTTTAACATGAAAGAAGAAAGACTTATTGGCCTAAAGTCTTTCGCAGTACAATGCTGAATTTTACCCGCTTTCGGTATGAACGCTACCTTAACCTTACGCCAGGAAGTTGGAACGTAGGATTGATTTACACAGAACCTAAAAATGCATAATAGTGTATCGCCTATGATATCAATTCCCTCTTGGATCATTTTCGGATAGATTCCATCTAATCCTGGGGATTTATATGGTCCGAAGGTATTAACTGCCCATATTACATTATCCATTGTAATTATATCAGCCAATTTCTCGGGATATTGATCATCTATAATTTTGATGCTTTCAGTTTTGTCAACTTTAATAACCTCGAATTCAAACTGCATACCACATTTTTTTCGTTAATTGAAGTAAATGTTTTTACAGACCAAAAATAACACAAACTAACAAATAAATAGTAGTTTAGCGAGTTTTTTAGCGATATCTCGAAGAATTGAGCAGCTAAAATTTAAATGCTAACAGCCTTATCACCTTTAATCAATTACAAATCAAACTGCATTTCATGTTTTTCAACAATTTTAAAGAAACTTCTTTTAATAATCAAAACAAGAAATACCCCCAAAAACCTGTTTTTCGCTTTTTCTCGCGAAAGTGAGCAGCTATAATTTTTTTGTGGGCAGTTTTAATTTCTTCCAACATGCTCAAATCAAACTGCATACCATTTTTTTTATTATTTCTACAGAACCGGTTTTAAAATGTAAATAAATAATAAAAAAATTATATAATTACGCGATATCTCGCGAAATTAAACTCCAACAATTTCGATGTAAACAGCTGTGTGACCTTTGATCAACCACAAGTAAAACTGCATACCATGTTTTTACGAAATTTTAAAGAAACCTATCTAAAGATAAAATCGAAAACAAAAACAACAAAAAATTAATCTCGCGAACTGAAGTAGATAGGACTTTGATAATTACTGTTTTGTGACCTTTAAATAAGTTCAATTAAAACTGTATACTCAGTTTTAAAAAATATTTAAAAAACTTCAATGTCAAAATTTTAAAAAATACAAAAACACCAATTTCGCGTTATCTAGCGAATGCGAGCTGCTACGATTTCGCTGTTAACAGTTTTGTGACATTTAATCTTGTAGAAATCGAACTGCGCTTACCCTTTTCATTGACACTAAAGTTCAACCTAAACATCGCTAAGGCTCACCGTGTATAGCAAAAATTCCCAAATTCTTTGAAATTTTTCCTATAGATTTTTTTCCACAGAAAAAGTTTTAAATTCTGAGACATTTTTCCTATAGAAAAGATTCTGAGAATATTTTCCTATGGAAAAAGTCTCAGATTCTGAGAAAAAGTTAAGATTTTGAGATATTTTTCCTATAGAAAAAGTCTCAGATTTTGAGACATTTTCCATATAGAAATTGTTTCAGATTCCCTTTAAAGTCTTAGATTCTGGTTCATTTCGGGTTCATTTTTTCTATAGAAAAAGACTCAGTTTTAAAGAATATTTTTTCTACAGAAAAAGTATCAGATTCTGAGATTCTCTAGAAAATTTTTCAGATTACATTTTGACTATAGAAAAAGGCTCAGATTCTGAAACATTTATATTTTAAAGAAGTCTCAGAGTCTGAGACATTTATCTTTTAGAAAAAGTCTCAGATTCTGATACATTTTTCCTATAACAATAGTCTCAGATTCTGAGACATATTTTCTGTAGAAAAAATCTAAAATTTTAAGATAATTTTCTTATAGAAAAAGTCTCAGATTTTGAGAAATTTTTTCTATAGAAAACATTTGAGATTCAACAACATTTTACCTGTAGAAAAGTTCTCAGGTTTTGATACATTTTTCCTATAGAAAAATATCAGGTCCTGACACATTTTTCCTATAGAAAATTATCAGGACCTAAACCATTTTTTCTATTAAAAAAGTCTCAGATTCTGAGACATTGAGATGTTTAAGATTCTGAGCCATTTTTTCTAAAGAAAAATATCAGATTCTGAGACACTTCTCCTATTGAAAATCTCTCAGATTCTGAGTCATTTTTCCTATAGAAAAATCTCAGACTCTGAGAAATTTTTCAAATGGAAAAAGTCTTAGATTTTGAAACATTTTCCTAAACAAAATTCTGAGAAAATTTTCCTATACAAAATGTCTCAAATTCTGAGAAATTTTTCCTACAGAAAAAGTATCAGATTCTAAGATTTTTCTTTACAAAAAGTTTCAAACTCTTAGACATTTTTCCAATAGAAAAAGTCTCTATTTCTGAGACATTTTTCCTATTGAAAAAGTTTCAGATTTTGCTTCTGAAAAAGTCTCAGACTCATAGACATTTGTCCTATAGAAAAAGTCTCAGATTCTAAGACATTTTTTCAATACAAAAAGTCTCAGATTCTGAGACTTTTTCTATAGAAAAAATGTCTCAGATTCTGAGACATTTTTTGTATAGAAAAAGTCCCAGATTCTGAGACATTTTTTCTATAGAAAAAGTCTCAGATTCTGAGACATTTTTTCTATAGAAAAAGTCTCAGATTCTGAGACATTTTTTCTATAGAAAAAGTCTCAGATTCTGAGACATTTTTTCTATAGAAAAAGTCTCAGATTCTGAGACATTTTTTCTATAGAAAAGGTCTAAGATTCTGAGACATTTTTTCTATAGAAAAAGTCTTAGATTCTGAAACATTTTTTCTATATATAGAAAAAGTCTCAGATTCTGAGACATTTTTTCTATAGTAAAAGTCACAGATTCTGAGACATTTTTTCTATAGAAAATGTCTCCGATTCTAAGACATTTTTTCTATAGAAAAAGTCTCAAATTCTGAGACATTTTTTCTATAGGAAAAGTCTCAGATTCTGAGACATTTTTTCTATAAAAAAAGTTTCAGATTCTGAAACATTTTGCCTATAGAAAAAGTCTCAAATTCTGAGACATTTTTCCTATAGAAACAGGCCCTTCGGTGTAACACAGTCGACTCTTATAATCTCAAACACTTTATTGCTGTTTTATTAATAAAAATTTGTTGACAACTTTTTTTTATACATCTTTAAAGTTTTCCAAAGCAAGACATATCATTTTAATGAGACTGCCACTAACTTTTATACATTTCATTTTTGTTCTCCACCCCGCTTTTTTTAGGTATGGTGGTCACCATGTCCAAGTCGTGAATGCCCTGAAGAGCCTGAACTTGAATTGGCAGTATTTCAATGTGTTGACTACTGTTTATTGCAAGAAGAAAAATCAACAACAACGACAACATCAACAACAACAACAACACCAACATCACCATTATTTAGTCCATCAACAGAATATTATACAACATCCGACAAACCGGCAACACAAACAACACCCACAACTTCTATGCCTTTTACAACAACAATTCCAACATTCATTACAGAACCACCATCGGCTATGCCAGAAGCGACAAGCGCAGCAGCAGCAGCATCAACAGCAATAACAACACAATCAGCAACAACAACATCCCGAAGTATATTCCAAGATGTACTTAATATGTCAGCGACAATGTTCCCGCCACTAGTGACATCTTTATCCTCAATGTCTATGTTAGAACAACAACAACAACAACAAGAAGGGAATCGTAAGTATTTTGTGATTGTGTGTGTGTGTATGAAATTGTTTATTTTCTTCTTCTTTTCTCCTCCTCTAAAGCTGTCAAATAGTAAAAAAAGTTATTATTAAAGTTATCTGTGTAATGATGGTCGTGGTGTTTTTTTAGTATTGGTTACGGCGGTTTTTTCTCTTTTTATTTTCTTGAACGACTGTCAGTGTCGTACAATTGGCATTGACTGTCCTTCTGTGTGTCTGTCGGCCGGTCTGTAGGTTTTTGTGTGTCTGTGCTTTTTTGATTATTATTTTATTACTCTAGATTGTAATGTTGGTTGCATGTGTGAGCATGTGTTTTTCCTTTATTTTTTTTTTTTGCTGTTGTCATAATGTCAAAATGTCATTGAGATTTTGTTGTAAATATAGATTGTAAAATTAATGAAATATTTATCAACATTTGATTGTGTGTTCATTCTTGTAAAACTATGAGAGAGTTATTTATGTATGTGTAATCAGGAACTTACATTATATAAAGTTTATTTTAACTTAAGCATTTATTTTTTTTTTTAGACTACACTCAAAAAAGAAATTTGTTAAATAACAAGGAAAATGCCTTTTAATTCCAATTTACTAATATCACTGTGCAAGCACGTACCCAGGGGTGGCCTTGTGGGACCACCCTAGAGTGGGAAAAAGTACCATTCTGGTGTTCAAAAAATTATATCTCATAAACTATTTGTCTGATCAATAGAGAAAACATAGTGGATTATGTCAGAAAATAATAATTTTCGACACACATGATAATCAAATTTAGTGCCAAAAAGCAATGCCATTTCGTCATATACATACACTCAAAATATTTTGTAGGCAAAAACAAATGAAAAACACACTTAAAACCAGTGAATAAACAATTGAAAACCATCCCAGTAATTATTCGTTTGTTTTAACAAAACATCAACATTTATTTTTTACTGTTGACAAAATTTTCTAAAATAAATAACATTAAACATTAAAAAATTACGTTTTTTTCACTCTTTTTTTACCAACAAATTCGAAAAAAATAACCAACGAAAACATTAAAAATTAATGATAGTTCTGTTATTTTTACCAACAAATTTCAAAAAAATAACCTACGAAAACAATAAAAATTAATGATTTCGTAAGTAATTTTTTACAATTTTTTATTGAAATATTTTTTTAAAAATTTTTTATAAAATTTTTGGGGATTCGATCCCGCTTTCAACTACATTCTGGCCAGACACTCTCACCATCGTGCCAAAGTCACTTGATACAAACATGTTTTTATATTTCTATAAATAAATTTTTGAACTTTTTTTCTACAAAAAAATAACCTACTTTTGTAGGTAAAAACTAATGATATCTCATTAAAAAATACCAACAATTTAAAATAAAATTACTTACACAAATCATTAAAAATTTAAAGAATAATCAGTAGTTTTTACTTACAGAACAAAAATAAATGACTTTAAAAATTAAATGTTAATGAAAGTCTTTATTTTTTAGTGTGTTATTTTTGAAACAAAGAACAGAAGTAGTCATTAATAAAAACTGAACATCAAACAAATGTTTTTTCTTTTAAAAACGACTAAACGTAAAATTTTTAAAATAAACTACAAACAGTTAATGACATAATTTTTTAAGTGTATATAATCGTGTGTGCAATTGTTATTATGAGGATCATGCAACTAAGAATTACACCATAGATTCGGTTCAAGATCTTGTTTTTTTTTTTCATTTTGGACCCGATAGAAGGCGCTGGTATCAAGTTTTAAAGCAAATTATTATTTTTAGTGGTATTAGATAGCAGTTCAAATTAATATATGTATGTTTCGTAACAAAAAATATATAATAATGAATGGGTCCGATAGATGGCGCTGAGGTGGAATTATTTACTCCCACAAAAGGGGCGGTCCGAAAAACTTAATTTTGTAGCCCTCTGGGGACTAAGTGCAGGGCTTTGAACTTCTTTTGGTATGTAAAGGTTTCATTTGTTTAAGAAAAATGAAAAAAAAGCTGTAAAAATTGCGTTTTTTTAGAGTTTTTTTTTAGTTCTACTTTTTCGCCCCTGATCCGATTTTACCCATTTCCGAAATTAACCGGCATATGACCATAAGACACAATCATGCCAATTTTCAGCAGTCTAGCTTTTTTATTTTGGACTGAATCGTGTTTTATACAGACGGACGGACGGACGGACGGACATTCATAAAATGACTTAGAGTCGATCATAGATCAATTATATATGGGGCATTCCAGGCCAAATCACTCACTTTTAGACCCGACCCCCTTCGATTATTTTTTTTTATATATATTTTAGTACGTATTAAATGCAACTAGATTTCAAATTTTCCGATTTTTATACCACGTTGCTGTTGAGTTATCAATTTTGAAAAAATTATTCGAAGTAATTATCACTTATTTTTTAACGTTTTAAAATTAAAATCGACTTTTTGAAAAAGTCCGAAACCATAGATTTTTTTTAAAAAAAGTTTTAAAACTATACACTAAATTACGCAACTTTTAAGCCATAATTGGAGATGTGATCATAATTCGTTCTATTTTTTTTTTTTCAAATTTCAATTTTTTTGACTCTGGTTTATTTTATATGGTGCTCCAAAAAATTCAAGTTGTTAAATATTGACCGCAACTCCACCTAGATGTATTTATTTGGATGTAGATATACGTCTCATGAAATTTCAGGATAATCGGATATGTCTAAGGTGTGCTACATCGGTCATGTAGTTTAAAAACGAATTAAACGGGAAAATATGTCTTTTTGTTAATTTTCTTAATTTTTTCAATATTTCGAGTTAAGTTTTAATTCAAATGGTTACAGAATTTTGATTTGGAGCAAAATGCCTCTCTAATAAGGTACTAAAAACTAAAATCGGTTGAAAATCAGCCAAGTTATTACAACTTCCCCAGGCATCTAACGTATGTCATTCTACGTGATTAATGAACACTGGTCAAATTTTTGAAATTTATTGAAATTATCTACTGTAATAACATTTTTTATTCTTTATGTTCAAGTGTAATATTTTTTTGGTTTTTCTAAATTTTTTTGTAAAAAAAATAAACATATAAAAATGGAGATTTCAAACGAGTGTTGAAAAATGCAGGCATTTTTAGCATTAATTTAAAACATGTTATAAAAATACTTGTCATATAATTACATTTGAACTTGAAAAATAAAAAAATGTCATTACAATAGAAAATTTCAATGATTTTCATAAATGGAATTGTATTCCTTAATCAAGTGGTCTGCCACACGTTAGATGCCTGGGGACGTTTTAATAACTTTGCTGACTTTCAACCGATTTTAGTTTTAAGTACCTTATTAGAGAGGCATTTTTCTCCGTATCAAAATTCTGTAGCCACCTAAACTCAAATTTAACTTAAAATACCAAAAAATTGAGAAAACCGAAAAAAATTCTCATTTTTCTTTGTAATCCGTTTTTTTTTAAATTCAGGGCCGATGCGGCAAGCCTTACCCATGTCCATTCAACTTAAATTTTTGTGAGACATATTTTTACCCACAAATAAATATATCTAGGGTTAGTTAGGGTCAATATCTACCAATTTAAGGATTTTGTTTCCCAAAAATATGAAAATGTTCAGATAGAGGGTTTTGCATTTAATAAAAATGAATTATTATGATTTCATTTACGACATCGGTAAATTTTTAACGTAATTTATTAATGATAACGGCTTTTAAAAAATTCCGAAATCGCGGTTTTGGTCCAAAGGTGCTGATTTTTAAGACAAAATTATTTTTCTACCGAATTCATCTCAAAAGTTGACCAAAACTGTTGAGTATGTTATGTAAAAAATAGTAAAAAAAATTAAAAACGCGATTTTGGTACGCAGATGCTGATCAGCATCGCGATTTTTAAGATTAAAATTTTTGTTTCATAATATACACAAGAAATCCAAATTTTGTGCCTTATTTTTGAAAAGAGTAAAACAAAAATTTTCAGAAAAAATTAGCATCTGTAGACCAAAATCGTTGTTCTGGAATTTTGTTGACAAATTTATGTTCAGCATGTAATGTAAAAAAAAAAACATGTAATATAATTAATTATTTGAAAATATAGAGGGTTTTGCATTCAGAAAAATTAATTGTGTTAGAGATAGAGGAAACCAAAATGCAAATAAAATAGCTAAACAAAAATATTTTTGTTCTGAATTTTACACCATAGATGACGGCCGTTTTACTGAATATTTTGCCACCAAAAAGTAATTTTCGTCAAAATGGAAGAATAGTTTGAATATAGGCCCTCGATATAAAAAGTTTTATTTTTTTTTATCAACATTCCTTATTTCGTAAAAAAGTTTTTTTCTCGATATTTTTTTGGCCCAATTTTGTCATATTTTATATCCACGGTCCTCGACCGATATTACAATTCGTTTTACATGTAATGAAAAATGAAAAATAAACGTTATTTAAAAAAAAAAATATTTACATGATTCAATGTTTTGCAGGCATTTGTTTGCGTTTTGGAGTAAAAAATGTATTAAAAAGATTTTTTTGAGAAAAAAATTCAAAAATATGCTTTTACGAAAACTGAAATTTTTTAAAATGTAAAGTTAAGAAACCGAAAAGTTCTGAAAAATTAAAAAAAAACAAGTAAGAAAGCTATATTCGGCTGTGCCGAATCTTTAAATACCCTCCACCAATGCACTATAGGAAATTTTACCCATTTTTTGGCCAAAAGTCAAAATTAAAATTTTTGCAAAGCTTATTTTTTTAGCTTTAATATAAAACATTTATTTTTAAATTTTTTGACAGAATTCATTTACTGTAACTTTATCAGCTGATTTTCTTGCAATTTCTAAATTAGTTATCAAATAACGATTTAGTGCAGTTAATTTTGTGATAGTTTCTAATAAAAGTTTTCATAATAAAAATTAATAATTTTTAAAAACTAAAAAATGGAAAATAATGTCGAAGGTGAGTACTTAAATGATATATAGTGAAATGTTAGTGAACTTATCTAGTAGATCGATTAAATTGGAAAAATTAAAGTGACCTTAACTTGAACTTATGGAATTATGAATTAGAATTTTATTTAGACTTACAAAAAAATGATAGCATATGTTAGCTACAAAACCATATAAGTTCTTTAGGACAATCAATTACCTTCCAAATTTATCAAATTTCAAGGTCGGATATTTGCAAACTTTTTTTAAAAACGCATTTTTCCAGGTGACTACTGCGCGCAAAATTCCCACTTTTTCAATATATGGCGACAGAAACACAACGAATATGACGAAAGAGCCGCTATTTGTGCACATTTCTTTTCATACATAGATGAAAGTGATCGTTTCGAAAACTTTAAAAAATATATAAAGGAGCAATCAAGAATATTTTGTTCAAGTATAAATATGAAAAGGCTTGAAAAAGTTGTAGGAGTGGAAGTTTTTGAAAAACAGCATGCTGTTTGGCTTAAAGGCAATACTTGGATAAGAAAATGTAAAACGCAGCCTGCCCCCACTAAATCGAAACCTGGGCGACTGCAATTAACTTTTTTTGTCAAAATCTGCGAGAACAAAAAGTCGAATTACAGCAGAAATATCTAAAGATCTAAATAGGGAAGTTGCACTGAAAAAAATAGCTTCGTAAAATTAATGAAAATTGACTTAACCTTAATGAAAAATGACTCACGTTTTCAACCGAAGACAGGTTTCATTTGATTAATGAAACTGGTGTCATTAAAGTTCCTTTCAATGAAAACTTGCATATAAATAATGAAAATATTCGTAGAACTTGTTTGAAACGTTTTATGAAGTTTTTCATAAAATGTATGAAAATATCCATTGATTAAATGTGGAATAGTAGTTGGTAATGAGCGTATGATAATTGCTTTTTACAAGTAACTAGTTGCTAACTTTATTAAGGTTTTGATATGGGAATTACGATAAATTCATGTTGGTTAAAGTTATCAAAATTTCCATAGAAAGCCCCTAATCAAGTTAGGAACAAGTTACATAAAAACAGCACGTATCATACACCCATAAGTGAAAATTTGCATTAATAACAATTTTGCTAAGTCACATGTAACCATCACTGTAACCGTCACTGAAATTTTATTTAGGGGCATGTCACAGACTCAATTCCGATCGGATTTGAAAAAAAGTTGTTACTAGTAAAACGCAAAACAATTTTTTTTTCGGAGTGAAATCACTTTCAAAAATCAAAGTGGAATTGAATTGCTAAAAGTGGTTTCATTCCGAAAAAAAGTATTTGCTTTGCGTTTTACGAGTGAACCACTTATTCCACTTCCGAACGGAATTGAGTCTGTGACATGCATTGGCGTATACAGAGGGGGGGGGGCCCAACAACAACAACAAAAAAATATTTTTTTATATGTATTGGAAAACACAAATCTCACGAAAAAAACAACAAAATTTTTGTTGTTGTTGTTGTTGGGCCCTGAAAAAACTGTCCTGCATACGCTGTTGGTGACATGACCCTTAATTGCACACTTTTTATGGTTTTCGCCTAGTTTTTACACACAACAAAATTTTACTCCAAACTTAAATTGGTCTGAATTGCCATATAAGGTAAACTGTAAAAGACAAAAACGCGATGACTTTAAAAACACGTGCTGCTAAAACGTAGCAACAACGAAGCAATGGAACAACACAAATTACCCTACATTTCATCATAAAATTTTAATGACTTAAAAAACTATTTTTCTGTTGCAAATTATATTATATTTTATAAGAAACAGTCAAAAGAAACACTTATACGGAACTTTTCACTTGTAATTTCAATTAGATATAACCAGCATAACACACACACAAGTTTCAATAACAAAGCAAAAAAATATAAAATTATTTTATTTTATTAGAAAAAAGTTAACACACATGTAAAAATTACAATTAGACTAAACACGCGTGGTGTAATAAAACGTCGTATGTTTTTGTTCTGTTTTCTTTCTCTTATTCGCAACGCAGAGTTGTATTTAGTTCTAAAAAATCTTATGATATTTTTTAATGAAATTATGAAATCCAATGAAACACGTTTCATAAAATTTGTTCATAACATGCATGAAATTTCAATCAGCTTATGAATTCCTTCATTTAAGTAATGAAAACAAAATAATGAATCCGCTTCATTAATATCAGGAAGGTTATTTTTTTCAGTGTGAGCCCCTAGCTTTTGCTTCATCTGCAGCTGCTCGTAGTGGCATTTTGAAATGTAGTTAACGACTTGGAACTTAAAAATCAAATTTTTTAATAAAATCCTTATTAAAAAGTAGCTTTGACACTTCTTAAAATTGTTAAAATAAATTTCTACTGTTATATTCGAAAGTTAGTGTACACTCAAAAAAATAGAAAAAAACAGTTTAGAAAACCAGATAATCTATACAAGATCTAAAAAATCTTAGATGCGAAAACTTATAACCCCGGAAACCCTGTTTTGAACTAATTGTTAGTAAATTTTTTAGGTAAATTTACTAAAAATTTTTTTGTGTGTGCAAAAAAAACCTTATGAGTCACTCCCTCCCTCTTAAGGGTGTTCCAAAAGTCAAATCCAAAAAATCATTCAAATCGGTCCAGCCGTTTGGCTGTAAATAATTGTGGCCAAAAAAAGGGGTCAAATTCCTATAGTGCAATGTGATGATTTAAAAAACAAAAAAGTTTGTTTTATTTATACCTCAGGAAATAAAAAAGTACCAAAAAGTGTACTTTCGGTACTTTTAATAAAAGGTACTTTTTATAAAAGGTACTTTTAATGAAAGGTACTTTTTATAAAAGGTACTTTTTATTAGAGGTACTTTTTATAAAAGGTGCTTTTTATAAAAGGTACTTTTTATAAAAGGTACTTTTTATAAAAGGTACTTTTTACAAAATGTACTTTTTATAAAAGTACTTTTTATAAAGGGTATTTTTATAAAAGGTACTTATTATAAAAGGTACTTTTATAAATGGTACTTTTATAAATTGTACTTTTTATAAAAAGTAATTTTATAAAAGGTACTTTTTTATAAAAGGTACTTTTTTATAAAAGGTACTTTTTTTTATAAAAAGTACCTTTTATAAAAGGTACTTTTTATAAAATGTACTTTTTAAAAAAGGTACTTTTTAAAAAAGGTACTTTTTATTAAAGGTACTTTTTATAAAAGGTACTTTTTATAAAAGGTACTTTTTATAAAAGGTACTTTTTATAAAAGGTACTTTTTATAAAAGGTACTTTTTATAAAAGGTACTTTTTATAAAAGGTACTTTTTATAAAAGGTACTTTTTATAAAAGGTACTTTTTATAAAAGGTACTTTTTATAAAAGGTACTTTTTATAAAAGGTACTTTTTATAAAAGGTACTTTTTATAAAAGGTACTTTTTATAAAAGGTACTTTTTATAAAAGGTAATTTTTATAAAAGGTACTTCTTATAAAAGGTACTTTTTATAAAAGGTACTTTTTATAAAAGGTACTTTTTATAAAAGGTACTTTTTATAAAAGGTAGTTTTTATAAATTTTTTTTTTTTATAAAAGGTACTTTTTATAAAAGGTACTTTTTATAAAAGGTACTTTTTATAAAAGGTACTTTTTATAAAAGTTACTTTTTATAAAAGGTACTTTTTATAAAAGGTACTTTTTATAAAAGGTACTTTTTATAAAAGGTACTTTTTATAAAAGGTACTTTTTATAAAAGGTACTTTTTATAAAAGGTACTTTTTATAAATGGTACTTTTTATAAAAGGTACTTTTTATAAAAGGTACTTTTTATAAAAGGTACTTTTTATAAAAGGTACTTTTTATAAAAGGTACTTTTTATAAAAGGTACTTTCTATAAAAGATACTTTTTATAAAAGGTACTTTTTATAAAAGGTACTTTTTATAAAAGGTACTTTTTATAAAAGGTACTTTTTATAAAAGGTACTTTTTATAAAAGGTACTTTTTATAAAAGGTACTTTTTATAAAAGGTACTTTTTATAAAAGGTACTTTTTATAAAAGGTACTTTTTATAAAAGGTACTTTTTATAAAAGGTACTTTTTATAAAAGGTACTTTTTATAAAAGGTACTTTTTATAAAAGGTACTTTTTATAAAAGGTACTTTTTATAAAAGGTACTTTTTATAAAAGGTACTTTTTATAAAAGGTACTTTTTATAAAAGGTACTTTTTATAAAAGGTACTTTTTATAAAAGGTACTTTTTATAAAAGGTACTTTTTATAAAAGGTACTTTTTATAAAAGGTACTTTTTATAAAAGGTACTTTTTATAAAAGGTACTTTTTATAAAAGGTACTTTTTATAAAAGGTACTTTTTATAAAAGGTACTTTTTATAAAAGGTACTTTTTATAAAAGGTACTTTTTATAAAAGGTACTTTTTATAAAAGGTACTTTTTATAAAAGGTACTTTTTATAAAAGGTACTTTTTATAAAAGGTACTTTTTATAAAAGGTACTTTTTATAAAAGGTACTTTTTATAAAAGGTACTTTTTATAAAAGGTACTTTTTAAAAAGGTACTTTTTATAAATGGTACTTTTTATAAAAGGTACTTTTTATAAAAGGTACTTTTTATAAAAGGTACTTTTTATAAAAGGTACTTTTTATAAAAGGTACTTTTTATAAAAGGTACTTTTTATAAAAGGTACTTTTTATAAAAGGTACCTTTTATAAAAGGTACTTTTTATAAAAGGTACTTTTTATAAAAGGTACTTTTTATAAAAGGTACTTTTTATAAAAGGTACTTTTTATAAAAGGTACTTTTTATAAAAGGTACTTTTTATAAAAAGTACATTTTATAAAGGAACCTTTTATAAATGGTACTTTTTATAAAAGGTACTTTTTGAAAACGGTACAGAATTTTTGGAAAGTACTTGTTCCAGATGTTTTATTTCACTAAAGAATCCTACATTCTAAATTTCAAGTTTGAATAAAATTTCAGTAAATAAAAAAAAGTACCAAAAGTACTTTTTTACCCATTTTTTACCCGGAAGGTGAACCGACATTGCAAATTTCCATTTTCTAGTACCATTATTTAAGGAAATATAAAATGTAACAAAAGTACATATTTTTACCCTTTTTACCCTATTAGAAAAATCATTGGCAAAAACCCAGCCTTAGGGGATCTATATTCCGGGAGGTGAACATACAGTCCAAATTTCAAGTCTATGTGACAATTTTTTAAGGAAGTCTAAAAGGTGCCAAAAGTACAGATTTTTTCCCCTTTTTCCCCTCTTAGAATCAACATTGGAAATAATCCAGCCGTACTGAATCTATATTCTAGGGTGTGAACATACTGTCCAAATTTCAAGTTTCTATGACCATTATTTCAGGAGATATAAAATCACCAAAAGTACAGTTTTTTACCCTTTTGACCCCCTTAGAATTAACACTGGCAAAAATCCAGCCTTAATGGATCTATATTCCGGGAGGTGAACATACAGTCCAAATTTCAAGTCTCTATGATCATTATATCAGAAGATTTAAAAAGTACCAAAAGTACAGTTTTTTACCCTTTTTACCCCCTTAGAATCAACATTGGCAAAACTCCAGCCATAGTGGATCTATATTGCGGGAGGGTAACATACAGTCCAAATTTCAAGTCTCTATGACCATTATATCGGGAGATATAAAAAGTACCAAAAGTACAGTTTTTTAAGCTTTTTACCCCCTTAGAATCAACATTGGCAAAAATCCAGCCTTAGTGGATCTTTATTCCGGAAGGTCAAACTACAGTCCAAATTTAAAGTCTCTAACTTCAACGGTTTGGGCTGGGCGATGATGAATGAGTATGTCAGTCAGTCATATTACTCTTTTATATACATATACTAGCTTACTCGCCCGGTACTTCGTTACCGGTTAGCTGTAAAAAAAAAAACTATTACCTCAAATTCTTAATAATTTTTCTTTAAACATAAAAATTGTTAGTTTCGACCTTTAAAATATTATATTTTGAGTAGATTTAAAGTTGAAAAAAAATTTATTCTGGCGAAACGATCCCATAGTTCAAACTTTAAGTTTCAAGGAACATTAGTGCATAAGGAACAATATGTACCAAATTGAAGCGAAAATTCAAAAATTTATTTTCCCAGAATGTAATTTCCGCGAGTGGATCGTAAAGTACCAATTTTAAGTATCTCTACTTTCTCCCTTTTTCCCATTAGAAGCAGAATTTTCATAAAAGTACTTATTTTAGAATGTTATTTCCGCGAAAGGATCGTACAGTCCAAATCTCAAGTATTTAGGACCATTAATGCAGCAGATACAAAATTGCCCTACTTTCCCCATTTTCCCCTTAGAAGCTACTAAAAAGTGCTTCTTCCAGAATGTTATTTCCGCTAGAGGATCGTACAGTCCAAACTTCAAGTATCTAGAACCATTAGTTCAGCAGATACAAAACAGTTCAAAATTCAAGTATCTAGGACCATTAGTTCAGCAGATACAAAATTGCCCAACTTTTCCCCTATTTCCACCTATAAAACAAAATTTTTAAAAAAGTACTTCTTTCAGAATGTTTTTTTCGCGAGAGGATCGTACACTCCAAATTTCAAGTATTTATGACCGTTAGTTCAGCAGATACAAAATTGCTTTAATTTCCCCCTTTTTCCCCGTAGAAGCGAAATTTTCAAAAAAGTACTTCCATTAGAATGTTGTTTCCGCAAGAGGGTTCAAATTTCAAGTTTACCCTACTTTCCCTCTTTTTCCCCCTATAGAAGCAGATTTTTCCAAAAAAGTACTTCTTCCAGAATGTTATTCCCGCGAGAGGATCGTACAGTCCAAACTTCAATATCTAGGACCATTACTTCAGCAGATACAAAATTGCCCTTCTTTCCCCCTTTAAAAAGTAATTTTCAAAAAAGTACTTCTTTCAATATGTTATTCCGCGAGATGATCCTATATTGCAAATGTCATGTTTTTAAGACCATTAGTTTAAAATTTACCAAATTGCCCTATTTTGCCCCTCTTGGCCCTCCTTAAAACCAAAATTTTCAAAAAGTGTATTTTTCAAAAAATTATTTCCGCGAGAGGATCTAAACTTAAAGTTTTAGTTCAGAAGATACAAAATTGTCCTATTTTCCACAGGATTATAGAGTCCAAATTTCAAGTTTCTAAAACTATTAGTTCAAAAGATACAAAATCCCCCAAAGGGCCCTACTTTCCCCCTTTTCCCCCTTAGAAGTGAAATTTTTAAAAAAGTTCTTTAAGTATGTTATTTTTGCGAAAGGATCGTTCAGTTCAAATTTCAAGAATCTAGGACCATTAGTTCAGCAGATTCAAAATTGCCCTTCTTTCCCCCTTTTTCCCAAAGAATTTTAAAAAGTACTTTCTTAAGAATGTTATTTCCGCGAGAGGATCGTTCAGCCAAATTTCAAGTATCTAGAACCATTAGTTCAGCAGATACAAAATTGCCCTACCTTCCCCGTTTTCCCCCCTTGAAATCGGAATTTTCAAAAAAAGTACTTCTTTCAGAATGTTAATTCCAAGAGAGAGGATCGTGCAGTCTAAATTTCAAGTATCTAGGACCATTAGTTCAGCAGATACAAAATTGCCCTACTTTCCGCCTTTTCCCCCTTAGAAGCGGAACTTTTTCCGCATGAGGATCGTACAGTTCAAATTTTAAGTATCTAGGATCATTAGTTCAGCAGATACAGAATTGTCCTACTTTCCACCTGTTCCCCCTATAGAAGGAGAACTTTCAAAAAAGTACTTCTTCTAGAATGTTTTTTCCGCGAGAGGATCGTACAGTCCAAACTTCAAGTATGTAGGACTATTAGTTAAGCAGATTCAAAATTGCCCTACTTTCTCCCTTTTTCCCCCGTGGAAGCAGAGTTTAAAAAAAAGTACTTCTTTTAGAATGTTATATCCGCGAGAGGATCGTACAGTTAAATTTTAAGTATCGAGGACCATTAGTTCAGCAGATACAAAATTGCCCTTTTTCCCCTTTTTCCCCCTTAAAAGTAGAGTTTTCAAAAAAGTACTTCCTTGAGAATGTTATTTCCGCGAGAGGATCGTACAGTCGAAATTTCAAGTATATAGGACCATTATTTCAGCAGATACAAAATTGCCCTACTTTTCCCCTTTTCCCCACTCAAAATCGGAATATTTAAAAAAGTACTTCTTTCAGAATGTTATTTTCGCGAAAAGATCGTACAGTCCAAATTTCAAGTCTCCCGGACCATTAGTTCAGCAGATACAAAATTGCCCCCTTTTCCCTCTTAGAGGCGGAATTTTCCAAAAAGTCCTTCATTCGAATTTTATTTCCGCGAGTGGATTGTGCAGTCCAATTTTCAAGTATCTAGGACTATTTGTTCAGCAGATACAAAATTGGCCTACTTTCCCCCTTTTTCCCCCTTAAAGAAGAATTTTTAAAAAAGTATTTCTTTCCGAATGTTATTTTCGCGGGAGGATCGTACAGTCCAATTTTCATGTATTTAGGACCATTAGTTCAGCAGATTCAAAATTGCTCTATTTTCCCCTCTTTTTCGCCTTAAGAGAGGAATTTTTAAAAAAATATTCCTTTCCGAATGTTATTTCCGCGGGAGGATCGTACAGTGCAATTTTTAAGTATCTAGGACCATTACTTTAGCAT
The DNA here is from genome assembly GCA_963921195.1 of Pegoplata infirma. Lineage (NCBI taxonomy): Eukaryota > Metazoa > Arthropoda > Insecta > Diptera > Anthomyiidae > Pegoplata > Pegoplata infirma. Next base: position 100,969,453 of record OY992537.1, read on the forward strand.
ATACAAAATTGCACTACTTACCCCCTTTCTCCCCCTAAAAAGCGAAATTTTCAAAAAAGTACTTCTTTTAGAATGTTATTGCCGCGATATGATCCCATATTCCAAATGTCATGTTTCTAAGACCATTAATTTAAAGTTTAGCAAATTGCCCTAATTTCCCCCTTTTGGGCCTCCTTAAAACCAAAATTCTCAAAGAAATATATTTTTCAAAAAATAATTTCCGCGAGAGCATCCAGATTCAAAATTTCAAGTTTGTTCAGAAGATACAAAATTGCCCTATTAAACCCCTTCTACCCACCACCCCTGCTCTTATAAAAGGATTTTTCAAAATATTACTTTTTACAAAATGTTTTTTCCGCGAGAGTAGACTTAAAATTTCAAGTTTTTGGGACCATTCGTTTAGCAGATACGAAATTGCCCTTCTTTCCCCATTTTTCCCCCTTTAAAAACGAATTTTCAAAAATGTACTTCTTTTAGAATGTTATTTTCGGGATAGGATTGTACAGTTCAAATTTTAAGTATCTAGACCATTAGTTCAGCAGATACAAAATTGTCCTACTTTCCCCCTTTTTCCCCGTAGAAGCATAATTTTTAAAAAAGTTTTTCTTTAACAATGTTATTTCCGCGAGAGGATCGTACAGTTGAAATTCCAAGTATCTAGGACCATGAGATCAGCAGATTCAAAATTACCCCACGCACCCCCTTTTTCCCCCGGAATTTTCAAAAAGTACTTTCTTTGGAATATTATTTCTGCGAGAGGATTGTACAGTTCAAATTTCAAGTATCTAGGACCATTAGTTCTGCAGATACAAAATTGCCCTACTTTCCCCCTTTTTCCCCGTAGAAGCGGATTTTTTGAAAAGTTCTTCTTTAAGAATGTTATTTTCGCGAAAGGATCGTACAGTTTAAATTTCAAGTATTAAGGACCATTAGTTCAGCAGATTCAAAGTTGCCCTGCTTTCCCGATTTCCCCCCAGAATTTTGAAAAAGTACTTCCTTTAGAATGTTATTTCCGCGAGAGGTTCGTTCACTCCCAACTTCAAGTATCTAGGATTATATTTTCAGCAGATACAAAATTGCTCTACCTTCCTCTTTTTCCCCCTTTAAAGCGGAATTTTCAAAAAAGTACTTTTTTAGAATGTTATTTCCGCGAGAGGATCGTGCAGTCCAGGCGAGAGGATCGTGCAGTCCTATTTGTTCAGCCGATACAAACCAGAATTTTCAAAAAGTACTTCTTTCAGAAAGTTATTTCCGCGAGAGGATCGTACAGCCCAAATTTCAAGGATCTACGACCATTAGCTCAGCAGACACAAAATTACCCTACTTTCCCCTTTTTCCCCCTTAGAAGCGAAATTTTCAAAATAGAACTTTCTTCACAATGTTATTTCCGCGAAGGATCCCATAGTCAAAATTTTTAAGTTTCTGGGAAAATTAGTTCAGAACATACAAAGTGTACCAAATTGTCCTATTATCCCCCTTTTTACCACCCTAGATGCGGAATTGAAAAAAAAACTTTGTTTCGGAATGTTTTTTCCGCGAGAGGTTCTTATAGTCCAAACTTTAAGTTTCTAGGACCATTAGGTCAGAGAAAAGAAAATGTACCAAATTGCCCAATTTTCCCCCTTTTCGCCCTCTTAGAAGTGCCTTTTTAAAAAAGTACTTTCTTCAGAATATTATTTCCGCGAGAGGATCCTATAGTCCAAATTTCAGGTTTCTGGAACCATTAGTTCACAATATAGAAAATGTTCAAAATCGTCCTATTTCCCCCCCAAATTTGAATGAAAAATTTTCAAAAAAATCTTTCTTCAGAACATAATTTCCGCGAGAGGATCATATAGTCCAAATTTTTAAGTTTCTAGGACCATTAGTTCAGAAGATACAAAATGTACCAAATTATCCTACTTTCCCCCTTTCAACCCCCTAGAATCAGAATTAAAAAAACTTTGTTTCAGAATGTTTTTTCCGTTAGTGGATCTTATAGTCCAAACTTTAAGTTTCTAGGACCATTAGGTCAGAAGATAGAACATGTACCAAATTGCCCTTTTTTCCCCATTTCCCCTTCTTATTTTTTTTTTAAATACTTTCTTTAGAGTATTATTTCCGCGTGAGGATCCTATAGTCCAAATTTTAGGTTACTGAGGCCATTAGTTCAGAAGATCGAAATGTTTAAAATTGTCCTATTTCCCCCTAAATTTAAGTGATTAAATCAATAAATTCCCTAAAATTAAAAAACAAATGAGATAAAAAAAATTGAGTAAAAAATTTGAGTAAAAAAATTAAGCAAAAAATATTTTGAGTAAAAAAAATTGAGTAAAAAAAATTTGGGTGAAAACACCTTCTAAGTAAAAAATTTAATTAAAAAAAAAATGAGTAAAAAAACTGAAGAATAAAATACAATTGAGTGAAAAAAATTTTTATTAAAAAAAAATGAGTAAAAAAAATTTTGAGTAAAAAAAAATGTTGAGTAAAAAAAAAATTGTAAAAAAAAATTTTTGAGTGAAAAAAAATTTTGAGTGAAAAAAAAATTTGAGTGAAAAAAAATTTAAAAAATAAAAATTTTTGAGAGGGAAAAATTTTGAGTGAAAAAAAATTTTGAGTAAAAAAAAATTTTGAGTGAAAAAAATTTGTAAAAAAAAAAATTTTGAGTAAAAAAAAATTTTGAGTGAAAAAAAAAAATTTGAGTGAAAAAAAAAATTTTGAGTGAAAAAAAATTTTGAGTGAAAAAATTTTAGTAAAAAAATTTTTTTTCCCCGAGAGGATACTATAGTTCAAATATCTAGTTTCTAGGACCATTAGTTCAAAATTCACCAAATTGCCCTATTTTCCCCCTTTTTGTCCCCCTTAAAACCGGAATTTTCAAAAAAGTACTTTTTCCAAAATGTTATTTCCGCGAGAGTATCCTATATTCAAAATTTCAAGATTGTAGGACCATTAGTTCAGAAGATACAAAATGTATCAACTTGCCCTATTTTCCCCCTCCCCCCCCACCTTAGAAACGGAATTTTCAAAATATTACTTTTTCCAAAATGTTATTTCCGCGAGAGGGTGCTAGACTTCAAATTTCAAGTTTCTGGGACCATTTGTTTAGAATATAAAAATGTACCAATTTGCCCTATTTTCCCCTTTTTCCCCCCTTGGAGGCGGAATTTAAAAAAAAAAAAAAATCCGAAATTTTATTTCCGCGAGAGGATCCTAGAGTTCAAATTTTAAGTTTCTAGGACTATTAGTTCAAAAGATACAAAATCCCCCAAAGGGCCCTATTTTCCCCCTTTTGCCCCCTTAGAATCGGAATTTCCAAAAATCCCTTCTTAGTGGGTGGTTTTGTCGTGAGCCGAACCTACATTCCAAATTTCAAGTCTCTAGCTTCAGCGGTTTGGGCTGGGCGATGATTATTGCCAATCAGTCAGTCAGTCAGTCAATCAGTCAGTCAGTCACCACACTCTTTTATATATATAGATAAATTTTCCGGATTTGGGCGATTTTTGCCATAAAGTTTATTTCTGACTTTTATTATTTAACAAAATTTATTTTTTTAAATGAAAATATTTTTTTTTTTTAAGAAATCTGAACAAAATTGAATTTTGGCGATATTTTACATCCGGTTTGGCGACAAGGCCAAAAAAAAGTCTGGCAACCCCGTTAATATGACGAAGCAAAAAATGGACACACACACACACATGCTATATAAAAATAACTATTAATTTTTTTATTATTACTTAACGAACTTTTTTTTAATTAAATTTAGATTTTGTTTTACATATTTTAAAGCTTTTTTGTAAAGATTTATTTCCTTTCTCTCAGTTTTTTTTTTTTTTTCATTTCCGTTTTCTTTCTTATTTATCACACAAAATATGAGTTAAATTAGGGTTATGTTGAAAAAAAAATTGTGTTTTTTAGTAATTCGCTCATAACTTTTAAAATACTTAACCGATTTAAAAAAAAAAATACAGGAGTTTTTGCCTGGGAAAATTACGCAACTTTTGGTACCCCATGCGTTTAAATCGGTTTCGGAGTATTGCCAAAAACGTGATTTCAACAGACAGACAGACAGACGGACGGACAGACAGACAGACAGACAGACGGACATCGCTAGATCGACTTAAAATCGATCAAGGATCATGAATATATATACTTTATGGGGTCCTAAACCAATATTTCAATGTGTTACATACGGAATGACAAACTTATATATACCCTCTATCACCAGAGTGGAGGGTATAAAAACGAGAAATTCTAGTAAGTCTAACAACAAAATTTGAAAAAAATTTAGAAATGTGTAAAACAATATAGAAAAATTCTTAAGAAAGCAGAAAAACACTAAAAAATCGCACAAAAATATGGAAAAATAAATAACTTACAAAAAAATTTTGAAAATTCAGAACAAATTTAGAAAAAATTAGAAAAAACATAATTTTCAATTCAATTTTACAAAAAAATTTAGACAAAATAAAAAAAAAAAAAAAATTTCGGAAAATTCAGAAAAATACGTATATGATTTTTTCAGAATTGGATATTTTTGATTCGGCCAAGCCGAATATAGCATTCGTACATTTTTTGTTTGTTAATTTGTGATTTTTTATTCTACAATTTCTGCTCGATTTTTTATTTGTATTGTCATGGCCGAGTTTCTATTTTTCTTGCCTTCAGCCAGTGTTACCGTTGTGCGACTTTAGTTGCAATTTGCAACCTTTTAGACGCTCTGAGACTTTTTGTGCGACTTTTTTAAACTTGTCTAATTTGCAACTTTTTCCAACTTTGTGCGACTTTTTTCCCCTTTTTTTGTTAAGTGAAATATTTTTTTCTTTTTAAAGATATATACTGCAAAATTACAAATATTTTAAATATTTGTTTGAAACTTTGGAATTTTAAAAATAAAATCTAAAGGTCGCGCACGCGGATTTTTAACGTAAATGTTTGAATTTTAGATTTTTAAATTATTTGAATTGTTAAAATGCATCCAATTCAAAAAAATCATCAAAACACAGAATTACGCTAACATTTTCCATAACATTTTCCCCATTTCATAGGATAATATCGTGAAATATTGCATGGAAACACACTTATGAAATGGAGATAGATTGTTGGTATGTTCAGAAAAAATGTTTGGGGGGTAAAAATTAATAAGGGTCGGTCTCACTTTTTTACCCCTCTAGGAGGCCCCATTGGAGCGGATTTAATAAACAAAATTTTAAAAAATAAAAAGCATTGTATGGGAATTGTCTTAAGGGTTTAAGATAGAGGGTAAGAATGTTCTGAAAAAATGTTGGGGTTGAAAAACTATTGGGGGTCATACATTTGACTCCTCCAGAGGCACCCTTGGGACAGTTGGAGGTAGGAGAAATATTATCTTTGTTATCCTTATATGGAATAAGATAGGGCTTAGGTATATTTGGAAAAAATTTTAGGGAGTAAAAATAATTGATCTCACATTTTATCTCTGTTTAGGCGTGTAGGTGTAAAAATTCACAAAAAGCCCCACAACTGCCCCGGAGTCTCCAAAAAAGAGGAAAAAATGTGAGATTTTTTACCCAAAAATTTTTAAGCCCTATCTCTACCCCCTAAGGGAGCTTTCATATGAAAACAACAATTTTATACAAAATCTTCAACCCGTAAAAAAATGTGCGACTTTTATTTGGAAAAACGACTTTTTGTGCGACTTTTATTGTAAAAAACGACTTTTTGTGCAACTTTTTAAAAATTCTCAACGGTAACACTGCCTTCAGCCTTTCATAAAATATAACGAGGCGTATGATTAATATATTATTTTAATATCTTTATTTTATATTAATCATTCGCCAACGTATTTCTTACCCAAAAATTGTGCTCAAATGCGTCATAATTGCGATATAAACAAAGCGAGTAAAAAAACTTGAACTCGGACTTAATTTAGACAAAAAGTTATCGGCGAATTTTTTTTTTGTGAAAAAAAACAAGTTTTTCACTCAAAATTCAAAATTTTGACCAAGAGATATATTAATAAAATTCACATTTTTCTCACTTTAAACTTCGTTAAGTGTAAAATAAACTTTGTAAAACGTAAAAAACTTGTAGCCTATTTAAAATTCTACCCATTATGCTTTATGTCTGAATAACAAAATAACTCCATCTTATTAAACCAATTTATTTTTATGACATACTAACCTTATATGTTGTTTTTGAAATCTTTTTCAGAATCTGCAGTTATGGATAATACAACCGCATCTACCATCTTTAGTTGGGTTCATTCAAATGCCAGTGATTCAACCTTCTTTATGCTACAAATGCATCCAGATTTAGCTGATCCCATAGAACAATTGGGTATGGAAATTGAACAGGACGATAACGAAACTGTTACAGATTTCAAGCAACGTTTCGGTGAGAAACGTCTGTGGGATATGCAAATAAATGTTACAGATTTAGAAGAATTAGATTTACGTTGTGGTGGCATAGCCAGACGCCATAATATGTCACATTTTTCCAATGAAACAGTCACTTGTATGGTACAACGTTGTACGTTTACATTGAATGCACCGGAAATATGTCCACCTGATTACAAGGAGACAGATGATACAATATTTTGGTTATACTTTATGTTAAGGTAAGTTTGTACTTATTACTACTTTTGTGTGTGGTGGTCATTATTAGTGACATTTATTGACTCTATAGAATACGATGGACATTGTGTCTTTGGAGTTATTAGAGATGGAAAGAAAATTCAAATTTTATTTAGTTCGGTGTATGTGGTTTAGGGAGGCACTTATTGGTAAAGGATCTGAGATTTGCAAGCTTTCTATTTTTTCAATAGAAATTCTGGAAATACTTACATTAGAGATTTTTCTAATTCTTATTTTTGAGATTTACACTGTTTTAATTGTACTTTTGGATTCTGAATTTCAAAAAAAAGAGACTAAGCAATGACTAACTGATAACTGACTGATGACTGACTGATGACTGACTGATTCACTGACTGATTCACTGACTGATTCACTGACTGATTCACTGACTAACTGATGACTGACAGAGTGAGTGACTGAGTGACTAATGAATGAATGAATGAATGAATGAATGAATGAATGAATGAATGAATGAATGAATGAATGAATGAATGAATGAATGAATGAATGAATGAATGAATGAATGAATGAATGAATGAATGAATGAATGAATGAATGAATGAATGAATGAATGAATGAATGAATGAATGAATGAATGAATGAATGAATGAATGAATGAATGAATGAATGAATGAATGAATGAATGAATGAATGAATGAATGAATGAATGAATGAATGAATGAATGAATGAATGAATGAATGAATGAATGAATGAATGAATGAATGAATGAATGAATGAATGAATGAATGAATGAATGAATGAATGAATGAATGAATGAATGAATGAATGAATGAATGAATGAATGAATGAATGAATGAATGAATGAATGAATGAATGAATGAATGAATGAATGAATGAATGAATGAATGAATGAATGAATGAATGAATGAATGAATGAATGAATGAATGAATGAATGAATGAATGAATGAATGAATGAATGAATGAATGAATGAATGAATGAATGAATGAATGAATGAATGAATGAATGAATGAATGAATGAATGAATGAATGAATGAATGAATGAATGAATGAATGAATGAATGAATGAATGAATGAATGAATGAATGAATGAATGAATGAATGAATGAATGAATGAATGAATGAATGAATGAATGAATGAATGAATGAATGAATGAATGAATGAATGAATGAATGAATGAATGAATGAATGAATGAATGAATGAATGAATGAATGAATGAATGAATGAATGAATGAATGAATGAATGAATGAATGAATGAATGAATGAATGAATGAATGAATGAATGAATGAATGAATGAATGAATGAATGAATGAATGAATGAATGAATGAATGAATGAATGAATGAATGAATGAATGAATGAATGAATGAATGAATGAATGAATGAATGAATGAATGAATGAATGAATGAATGAATGAATGAATGAATGAATGAATGAATGAATGAATGAATGAATGAATGAATGAATGAATGAATGAATGAATGAATGAATGAATGAATGAATGAATGAATGAATGAATGAATGAATGAATGAATGAATGAATGAATGAATGAATGAATGAATGAATGAATGAATGAATGAATGAATGAATGAATGAATGAATGAATGAATGAATGAATGAATGAATGAATGAATGAATGAATGAATGAATGAATGAATGAATGAATGAATGAATGAATGAATGAATGAATGAATGAATGAATGAATGAATGAATGAATGAATGAATGAATGAATGAATGAATGAATGAATGAATGAATGAATGAATGAATGAATGAATGAATGAATGAATGAATGAATGAATGAATGAATGAATGAATGAATGAATGAATGAATGAATGAATGAATGAATGAATGAATGAATGAATGAATGAATGAATGAATGAATGAATGAATGAATGAATGAATGAATGAATGAATGAATGAATGAATGAATGAATGAATGAATGAATGAATGAATGAATGAATGAATGAATGAATGAATGAATGAATGAATGAATGAATGAATGAATGAATGAATGAATGAATGAATGAATGAATGAATGAATGAATGAATGAATGAATGAATGAATGAATGAATGAATGAATGAATGAATGAATGAATGAATGAATGAATGAATGAATGAATGAATGAATGAATGAATGAATGAATGAATGAATGAATGAATGAATGAATGAATGAATGAATGAATGAATGAATGAATGAATGAATGAATGAATGAATGAATGAATGAATGAATGAATGAATGAATGAATGAATGAATGAATGAATGAATGAATGAATGAATGAATGAATGAATGAATGAATGAATGAATGAATGAATGAATGAATGAATGAATGAATGAATGAATGAATGAATGAATGAATGAATGAATGAATGAATGAATGAATGAATGAATGAATGAATGAATGAATGAATGAATGAATGAATGAATGAATGAATGAATGAATGAATGAATGAATGAATGAATGAATGAATGAATGAATGAATGAATGAATGAATGAATGAATGAATGAATGAATGAATGAATGAATGAATGAATGAATGAATGAATGAATGAATGAATGAATGAATGAATGAATGAATGAATGAATGAATGAATGAATGAATGAATGAATGAATGAATGAATGAATGAATGAATGAATGAATGAATGAATGAATGAATGAATGAATGAATGAATGAATGAATGAATGAATGAATGAATGAATGAATGAATGAATGAATGAATGAATGAATGAATGAATGAATGAATGAATGAATGAATGAATGAATGAATGAATGAATGAATGAATGAATGAATGAATGAATGAATGAATGAATGAATGAATGAATGAATGAATGAATGAATGAATGAATGAATGAATGAATGAATGAATGAATGAATGAATGAATGAATGAATGAATGAATGAATGAATGAATGAATGAATGAATGAATGAATGAATGAATGAATGAATGAATGAATGAATGAATGAATGAATGAATGAATGAATGAATGAATGAATGAATGAATGAATGAATGAATGAATGAATGAATGAATGAATGAATGAATGAATGAATGAATGAATGAATGAATGAATGAATGAATGAATGAATGAATGAATGAATGAATGAATGAATGAATGAATGAATGAATGAATGAATGAATGAATGAATGAATGAATGAATGAATGAATGAATGAATGAATGAATGAATGAATGAATGAATGAATGAATGAATGAATGAATGAATGAATGAATGAATGAATGAATGAATGAATGAATGAATGAATGAATGAATGAATGAATGAATGAATGAATGAATGAATGAATGAATGAATGAATGAATGAATGAATGAATGAATGAATGAATGAATGAATGAATGAATGAATGAATGAATGAATGAATGAATGAATGAATGAATGAATGAATGAATGAATGAATGAATGAATGAATGAATGAATGAATGAATGAATGAATGAATGAATGAATGAATGAATGAATGAATGAATGAATGAATGAATGAATGAATGAATGAATGAATGAATGAATGAATGAATGAATGAATGAATGAATGAATGAATGAATGAATGAATGAATGAATGAATGAATGAATGAATGAATGAATGAATGAATGAATGAATGAATGAATGAATGAATGAATGAATGAATGAATGAATGAATGAATGAATGAATGAATGAATGAATGAATGAATGAATGAATGAATGAATGAATGAATGAATGAATGAATGAATGAATGAATGAATGAATGAATGAATGAATGAATGAATGAATGAATGAATGAATGAATGAATGAATGAATGAATGAATGAATGAATGAATGAATGAATGAATGAATGAATGAATGAATGAATGAATGAATGAATGAATGAATGAATGAATGAATGAATGAATGAATGAATGAATGAATGAATGAATGAATGAATGAATGAATGAATGAATGAATGAATGAATGAATGAATGAATGAATGAATGAATGAATGAATGAATGAATGAATGAATGAATGAATGAATGAATGAATGAATGAATGAATGAATGAATGAATGAATGAATGAATGAATGAATGAATGAATGAATGAATGAATGAATGAATGAATGAATGAATGAATGAATGAATGAATGAATGAATGAATGAATGAATGAATGAATGAATGAATGAATGAATGAATGAATGAATGAATGAATGAATGAATGAATGAATGAATGAATGAATGAATGAATGAATGAATGAATGAATGAATGAATGAATGAATGAATGAATGAATGAATGAATGAATGAATGAATGAATGAATGAATGAATGAATGAATGAATGAATGAATGAATGAATGAATGAATGAATGAATGAATGAATGAATGAATGAATGAATGAATGAATGAATGAATGAATGAATGAATGAATGAATGAATGAATGAATGAATGAATGAATGAATGAATGAATGAATGAATGAATGAATGAATGAATGAATGAATGAATGAATGAATGAATGAATGAATGAATGAATGAATGAATGAATGAATGAATGAATGAATGAATGAATGAATGAATGAATGAATGAATGAATGAATGAATGAATGAATGAATGAATGAATGAATGAATGAATGAATGAATGAATGAATGAATGAATGAATGAATGAATGAATGAATGAATGAATGAATGAATGAATGAATGAATGAATGAATGAATGAATGAATGAATGAATGAATGAATGAATGAATGAATGAATGAATGAATGAATGAATGAATGAATGAATGAATGAATGAATGAATGAATGAATGAATGAATGAATGAATGAATGAATGAATGAATGAATGAATGAATGAATGAATGAATGAATGAATGAATGAATGAATGAATGAATGAATGAATGAATGAATGAATGAATGAATGAATGAATGAATGAATGAATGAATGAATGAATGAATGAATGAATGAATGAATGAATGAATGAATGAATGAATGAATGAATGAATGAATGAATGAATGAATGAATGAATGAATGAATGAATGAATGAATGAATGAATGAATGAATGAATGAATGAATGAATGAATGAATGAATGAATGAATGAATGAATGAATGAATGAATGAATGAATGAATGAATGAATGAATGAATGAATGAATGAATGAATGAATGAATGAATGAATGAATGAATGAATGAATGAATGAATGAATGAATGAATGAATGAATGAATGAATGAATGAATGAATGAATGAATGAATGAATGAATGAATGAATGAATGAATGAATGAATGAATGAATGAATGAATGAATGAATGAATGAATGAATGAATGAATGAATGAATGAATGAATGAATGAATGAATGAATGAATGAATGAATGAATGAATGAATGAATGAATGAATGAATGAATGAATGAATGAATGAATGAATGAATGAATGAATGAATGAATGAATGAATGAATGAATGAATGAATGAATGAATGAATGAATGAATGAATGAATGAATGAATGAATGAATGAATGAATGAATGAATGAATGAATGAATGAATGAATGAATGAATGAATGAATGAATGAATGAATGAATGAATGAATGAATGAATGAATGAATGAATGAATGAATGAATGAATGAATGAATGAATGAATGAATGAATGAATGAATGAATGAATGAATGAATGAATGAATGAATGAATGAATGAATGAATGAATGAATGAATGAATGAATGAATGAATGAATGAATGAATGAATGAATGAATGAATGAATGAATGAATGAATGAATGAATGAATGAATGAATGAATGAATGAATGAATGAATGAATGAATGAATGAATGAATGAATGAATGAATGAATGAATGAATGAATGAATGAATGAATGAATGAATGAATGAATGAATGAATGAATGAATGAATGAATGAATGAATGAATGAATGAATGAATGAATGAATGAATGAATGAATGAATGAATGAATGAATGAATGAATGAATGAATGAATGAATGAATGAATGAATGAATGAATGAATGAATGAATGAATGAATGAATGAATGAATGAATGAATGAATGAATGAATGAATGAATGAATGAATGAATGAATGAATGAATGAATGAATGAATGAATGAATGAATGAATGAATGAATGAATGAATGAATGAATGAATGAATGAATGAATGAATGAATGAATGAATGAATGAATGAATGAATGAATGAATGAATGAATGAATGAATGAATGAATGAATGAATGAATGAATGAATGAATGAATGAATGAATGAATGAATGAATGAATGAATGAATGAATGAATGAATGAATGAATGAATGAATGAATGAATGAATGAATGAATGAATGAATGAATGAATGAATGAATGAATGAATGAATGAATGAATGAATGAATGAATGAATGAATGAATGAATGAATGAATGAATGAATGAATGAATGAATGAATGAATGAATGAATGAATGAATGAATGAATGAATGAATGAATGAATGAATGAATGAATGAATGAATGAATGAATGAATGAATGAATGAATGAATGAATGAATGAATGAATGAATGAATGAATGAATGAATGAATGAATGAATGAATGAATGAATGAATGAATGAATGAATGAATGAATGAATGAATGAATGAATGAATGAATGAATGAATGAATGAATGAATGAATGAATGAATGAATGAATGAATGAATGAATGAATGAATGAATGAATGAATGAATGAATGAATGAATGAATGAATGAATGAATGAATGAATGAATGAATGAATGAATGAATGAATGAATGAATGAATGAATGAATGAATGAATGAATGAATGAATGAATGAATGAATGAATGAATGAATGAATGAATGAATGAATGAATGAATGAATGAATGAATGAATGAATGAATGAATGAATGAATGAATGAATGAATGAATGAATGAATGAATGAATGAATGAATGAATGAATGAATGAATGAATGAATGAATGAATGAATGAATGAATGAATGAATGAATGAATGAATGAATGAATGAATGAATGAATGAATGAATGAATGAATGAATGAATGAATGAATGAATGAATGAATGAATGAATGAATGAATGAATGAATGAATGAATGAATGAATGAATGAATGAATGAATGAATGAATGAATGAATGAATGAATGAATGAATTTTTTTTTATTTTTTATTTTTTTTATTTTTTTTTTTTATTTTTTTACTAAAGACTGCTGAGTGGTGTCTGACTGATGACTGGCTGATGACTTTCTGATAACATTCTTATGACTGACTCATGAGTTTTTTCAAAAACCTTTAAAATATTATTACGCGACCTCTCATTATGTTCGTTTATTTTTTTTTTTTTTTGCCTGGTTCGTCCGAACGGCAATTTCATGCAAAATCTTTTTTTTACTTTTTAGAAAAATTACCACAACTCTGTCAATTGATACCCGATTTTTTCGGAATATGCTCGTCGTATTCGGAATTAAATTTTCTTTAAGAATGTGTTTTTAAATATAAATGTTGTTGAACAATCTGTAGCAGAAAAAATCGATAAACTCAAAAAATTAAAAAAAAAAAATTATATATTGTTGAAAAAATCGATACATATCTTTCTTACCAATTCACACACATGAAAAGCGCCTTCTTTTTACTATCCAAAACAGTTAAAAAATTAAAAATCGGCTAAAAAGTTTTTAAGGTACAAGTGGTTAAGTGAGAAAAGTCACAAAAAACTTTTAAATTTGAGGGTGTCTGACAAGTTTAATTGGCATTTTTGTGATCTTTTCGACGAGACCTACACAAAATGTGAAAACCACATGGAATGGAATGTAACATGGAACGAAATGGAAATATTTTTTAATTGAATATTTTTTTCAGAAATATTTCTTTTTAATCAAGTTTAATCTTTAGCTTAGACCTGTTTTATAAAACTTTTCCTCTGTAATTTTCTTAATCCACAAAATTATATTTCTCCCTACTCTCCATTAAACAGATGTTGTCCGAAGGCTTACAGGAGCAGTAGAGCCATTGTACTCTAATAATGGTTGTTTTTTTTGTTGCTTCATTCATGTAGATTTCCTATATATCCAGAATTTGAGTAATCCAAACACATGTTGGTATACTTTGACATTTGATTTGACTTTTAATAAAAATGTTCATTTTCTTCTTTCCAATACTGCTTATAGTTTTGGGACTTTACTTGTATTTTATGTCATCTGGACGACACAATGTGTGTATGTATTTTGGAACATAACTGTTTGTTTTAGCTGTCCGGTAGTTTAAATGTTTAGAGGTGTTTTATTCATGTATGTGTGTGTCGTAGGGACATACTGGTTTTAAGGAAATGTATTTAGGATATGTTGAACATTTGTGTTCGGTAACATGATTTTGTTAGGATATCATTTATCAAAATGTAACATCTTTAAGGTTATTTCAAATGTTTTGAGGAGTATTTTGTCAAAAGGACATTTATGCATATATTAAGGAGGAATTTTGACATCAAGTGTTTTGAAAAAAAAAAAAAAAAATCGAATATAGAAAAATATATTAAAGGGTGGGTGACTGATTGACTCATTCATCATCGGAGAGCCTAAACAGCTTAAGCTTTAAATGTAAATTACAAAAAAAATCTAAAAAGAACTTTTGGAAATTCACTTATTCACATTTATCATCTTGAAATGATAAACAAGTGCAAAATAATGTAATTAGTGTTTTTTTAACCTTCTGAAGTAATAGCCCTTCTGAAATATCTTTCCATAGCAAAAGCTTAAGATTCTGAGACATTTTTTTATGAAAAAAATCTCAGACTTTTTCTATAAGAATCTGAGACTTTTTCTATAAGAAAAATTTCTCAGAATCTGAGACTTTTTCTATAAGAAAAATGTCTCAGAATCTGAGACTTTTTCTATAAGAAAAATGTCTCAGAATCTGAGACTTTTTCTATAAGAAAAATGTCTCAGAATCTGAGACTTTTTCTATAAGAAAAATGTCTCAGAATCTGAGACTTTTTCTATAAGAAAAATGTCTCAGAATCTGAGACTTTTTCTATAAGAAAAATGTCTCAGAATCTGAGACTTTTTCTATAAGAAAAATGTCTCAGAATCTGAGACTTTTTCTATAAGAAAAATGTCTCAGAATCTGAGACTTTTTCTATAAGAAAAATGTCTCAGAATCTGAGACTTTTTCTAAAAGAAAAATGTCTTAGAATCTGAGAATTATTCTATAAGAAAAATGTTTCATAATATGAGATTTTTTTATAAAAAAGACACTTTTTTATACAAAAAGTCTCAGAATCTGAGACTTTTTCTATAAGAAAAATGTTTTAGAATATGAGCCTTTTTCTATAAGAAAACTGTCTCAGAATCTGAGACTTTTCTATAAGAAAAATGTCTCAGAATCTGAGACTTTTTCTATAAGACTTTTTCAATAAGAAAATTTTTCTTATCGAAAAGTCTCAAATTCTTAGACATTTTTCTTTCAGAAAAAGTCTCAGATTCTGAGACATTTTTCTTATAGAAAAAGTCTCAGATTCTGCGACATTTTTCTTATAGAAAAAGTCTCAGATTCTGAGACATTTTTCTTATAGAAAAAGCCTCAGATTCTGAGACATTTTTCTTATAGAAAAAGTTTCGGATTCTGAGACATTTTTCTAATAGAAAAAGTCTCAGATAGATTCTGAGACATTTTTCTTATAGAAAAAGTCTCAGATTCTGAGACATTTTTCTTATAGAAAAAGTCTCAGATTCTGAGACATTTTTCTTATAGAAAAAGTCTCAGATTCTGAGACATATTTCTTATAGAAAAAGTCTCAGATTCTGAGACATATTTCTTATAGAAAAAGTCTCAGATTCTGAGACATATTTCTTATAGAAAAAGTCTCAGATTCTGAGACATTTTTCTTATAGAAAAAGTCTCAGACTCTGAGACATTTTTCTTATAGAAAAAGTCTCAGATTCTGAGACATTTTTCTTATAGAAAAGTCTCAGATTCTGAGACGTTTTTCTTATAGAAAAAGTCTCAGATTCTGAAACATTTTTCTTATAGAAAAAGTCTCAGATTCTGAGACATTTTTCTTATAGAAAGTCTCAGATTCTGAGACATTTTTCTTATAGAAAAAGTCTCAGATTCTGAGACATTTTTCTTATAGAAAAAGTCTCAGATTCTGAGACATTTTTCTTATAGAAAAAGTCTCAGATTCTGAGACATTTTTCTTATAGAAAAAGTCTCAGATTCTGAGACATTTTTCTTATAGAAAAAGTCTCAGATTCTGAGACATTTTTCTTATAGAAAAAGTCTCAGATTCTGAGACATTTTTCTTATAGAAAAAGTCTCAGATTCTGAGACATTTTTCTTATAGAAAAAGTCTCAGATTCTGAGACATTTTTCTTATAGAAAAAGTCTCAGATTCTGAGACATTTTTCTTATAAAAAAAGTCTCAGATTCTGAGACATTTTTGTTATAGAAAAAGTCTCAGATTCTGAGACATTTTTCTTATAGAAAAAGTCTCAGATTCTGAGACATTTTTGTTATAGAAAAAGTCTCAGATTCTGAGACATTTTTCTTATAGAAAAAGTCTCAGATTCGGAGACATTTTTCTTATAGAAAAAGTCTCAGATTCTGAGACATTTTTCTTATAGAAAAAGTCTCAGATTCTGAGACATTTTTCTTATAGAAAAAGTCTCAGATTATGAGACATTTTTCTTAGAAAAGTCTAAGATTCTGAGACATTTTTCTTATAGTAAAAGTCTCAGATTCTGAGACATTTTTCTTATAGAAAAAGTCTCAAATTCTAAGACATTTTTCTTATAGAAAATGACTCAGATTCTGAGACATTTTTCTTATAGAAACAGTCTCATAAAAAATATAAAATATTTAGAATTCTTTAAGATTTTAAATTTAAAAATTTTGAATTTATTTTTTGTTTAGAATTTTTAAATTTTGATTCTTTCGAATTTTTCTCATTTAAAGAAACAAAAAATATAAATGTCCTTTAAAAATAAAAAATTAAATATCATAATTTATATCAATACTTATCGTCTTTTTTTGACACTTCCATATTCGAGATTAATGAATTTTTTAACAAAAAACAAAATTGTTGATACTTTGATATCATTGAACTAATTAATTAACTTATGTTTGGGGCTGCTTAATTACTAAATAATTATATTTTGAGTGTCAAACGAAAAAACACTTCATATCAAACGCATGAACTTAGTATTTGAACTTATAATCACAAACAATTTGATATTAGCAGGACATTTGTTGAAAATCATTATGATAATCAAAAGGAAGAAGATGCTGCTGCTGTTGAAGATGATGACAGGGAAATAGAAAAACAAATAAAATCTAGTAGATGATGATGATGATGTTGTTGACAAAGATGTAGTTGTTGTTGATGATGATGTGTTGTTGATGATGAAATGACATAAACACTAGACATTTGAACTTATGAGAATTATTAAGATTATTTAGTTTTTTTTTTTGTTCTTCTTCAGTTTTTTCATATAAACTGACAGCATTTTTGTTTAATAAGTATTGTGAAGAAGTTTTTGTTTCCTGTTAAAAAAAACTTTTGTTTATTAATCATTAATTTTATACTTTCATCATTTATTTACTTTTTTTGTACTCATCTCTTAACATTTTTCTTTCATTTCTTTTAGGTTCCTGGCTACTACTATGTTATCGGCTGGTGTCACAATTATGGATCCCATTGCGTTGACAATGATTGAAAAGTATGGTGGTGATTTTGGACGTGAACGTCTTTTTTCCAGCATAGGCATGGCCATATTTTCACCCATCACCGGCATCATGATTGATTACTTTTCACGAGGCCTGGGCTATACAGACTATTCAGCTGCCTTTTACACGTACGATATTTTGTTAACAATTTCAACAGTGTCGGTGCTGATGATGCCTCTGGGTGAAAAACTACCGGCCGATAATGTCTTTAGGGATTTATGGAATCTATTGAAAATGCCGCATGTAATTACATTTATATTCTTCCTATTCATATTGGGTAACTTTTGGGGTTTCATTGAGAGCTTTTTGTTTTTGTATTTAAAAGAATTGGGAGCACCAAATTATTTATTAGGTAAGTAAAAGAAAATTACACAAGAAAAATAGAAATACGTAATTTGTATTTGTGTAGTAAGGTTATGCAATGCATATAAAAAAGGAGTACAGTGGGACAATTTGAAATCGATAAAAAAATTTAATACAAAAAGTTTTTTATCGATAACAGTTTAAAAAAAATGTAATCGATAAGAATTTTTTACAAAAAGTTTTTTTTATCGATAACAAACTTTTCTATAAAAAATTTTTTATCGATAACAAACTTTTCTCTAAATAAGTTTTTAACGGTAACAAAACTTTTTCTCTAAATAATTTTTTATCTGTAACAAAACTTTTTCTATAAAAAATTTGTTATCGATAACAAAACTTTCTATTAAATATTTGTTATCGAAAACAGAATTTTCTATAAAAAATTTGTTATCGAAAATTTTCTATAAAAAATTTGTTATCGATAACAAAATTTTCTATAAAAAATTTGTTATCGATAACAAAATCTTCTATAAAAAATTTGTTATCGATAACAAAATCTTCTATAAAAAATTTGTTATCGATAACAAAATCTTCTATAAAAAATTTGGTATCGATAACAGACTTTTCTATAAAAAATTTAATATCGATATCAAACTTTTCTATAAAAAAATTTGTTATCGATAACAAACTTTTCTAAAAAAATTTGCTATCCATAACAAACTTTTCTATACAAAACTTGTTATCGATAAGAAACTTTTCTATAAACAATTTGTAATCGATAACAAACTTTTCTATACAAATTTTTTATCGATAACAAACTTTTCTATAAAAAATTTGTTATCGATAACAAACTCATTTATAAAAAATTTGTTATCGATAACACACTTTTCTATTAAAAATTTATAATTGATAACAAATTTTTCTATAAAAAAATTTGCTATCGATAAAAAATAAAAAAAAAAAAAAAGTTTCTTCTCGATAACAGTTAAAAAAAAGGAATTAATATCGATAACCACTTTTTTATAAAAAGTTTTTTAATCGACAACAAACTTTTCTATAAAAAAATTTTTATCGATAACAAACATTCCTCTAAACAATTTTTTCGATAACAAAATTTTCTATAAAAAATTAGTTATCGATAACAAAACTTTCTTTAAAAAATTAGTTATCGATAACAAAATTTTCAATAACAAATTTGCTATCGACAACAACATTTTCTCCCGAGTAAAAAAAAAAAACTTTCAGATCTAATTTGATCTCAAAATTGGCTGTATCAAGTTGGATCAGATATTGATCTATTTGTATTATTTTAGATACACAAATATAAAAAATGATACAATTAGATCCGAATTTTGGTCACATCCAATTAAATCCACTTGATCTTATTTTATATAAATTAATATAGATTTATATAATTACATGAAGTCAGATATATTTATGTATAACCTCAGATAAGAAAATGGAGCCGCTATGAATCTTAGATAAAATTTGAAATGAACATATAAAAAGTCATATATTATTTAATATGATTGTATCAAATTATATATCATTATATCAAAACTTTTTTACTAGGGCTATAAAAAATTTGCTATCGATAAAATTTTATATAAAAATTTGTCATCGATAACAAAGTTTTTTATAAAAAATTTGTAATTGATAACAAATTTTTCTATATAAAAATTTGCTATCGATAACAAAATTTTGTAAAAAAAAATTCTATTGAAATTTTCTATAAAAAATTTGTTATCGATATCAAACTTTTCTTTAAAAAATTTATAATCGATAACAAATTTTTCTATAAAAATTTTTCTATAAAAAATTTGTTATCGATAACAAATTTTTCTATTAAAAACTTGTTGTCGATAACAAACTTTTTTGTAAAAAAAGTGGCTATCGATAACAAACTTTTCTATAAAAAATTTGGTATCGGTTGCAAACTTTTCTATAAAAAAATGATATCGATAACAAAATTTTCTTTAATAAACTGATTATCGATAACAAACATTTCTATAAAAATTTTTTTATCGATAACAAACTTTTCTCTAAAAATTTGTTATCGTTTTCTTTCTATATAAACATTTTTTTATAAACGATAACAAAAATTTTCTATAGAAAATTTTGTTATAAACGATAACAAAAATTTTCTATAGAAAATTTTGTTATAAACGATAACAAAAATTTTCTATACGATAACAAAAATTTTATCGATAGCAAACTTTTCTTTAAAAAATTTATAATCGATAACAAATTTTTCAATAAAAAATTTGTTATCGATAACAAATTTTTCTATTAAAGACTTGTTATCGAAAACAAACTTTAAAAAAAAAAAGTGGTTATCGATAACAAACTTTTCTTTAAAAAATTTGTTATTGATAACATACTTTTCTATAAAAAATTTGGTATCGATTGCAAACTTTTCGATAAAAAAATGATATCGATAACAAAATTTTCTTTAATAAACTAATTATCGATAACAAACATTTCTATAAAAATTTTTTTAACGATAACAAACTTTTCTCTAAAAATTTGTTATCGTTTTGTTTTCTATAGAAAATTTTTTTTATAAACGATAACAAAAATTTTCTATAGAAAAATTTTGTTATTACAAACGATAACAAAAATTTTCTATAGAAAAATTTTGTTATAAACGATAACAAAAATTTTCTATAGAAAAATTTTGTTATAAACGATAACAAAAATTTTCTATAGAAAAATGTTGTTATAAACGATAACAAAAATTTTCTCTAGAAAAATTTTGTTATAAACGATAACAAAAATTTTCTATAGAAAAATTTTGTTATAAACGATAACAAAAATTTTCTATAGAAAAATTTTGTTATAAACGAAAACAAAATTTTTATATAGAAAAATTTTGTTATAAACGATAACAAAAATTTTCTATCGAAAAATTTTGTTATTAACGATAACAAAAATTTTCTATAGAAAAATTTTGTTATAAACGATAACAAAAATTTTCTATAGAAAAATTTTGTTATAATCGATAACAAAAATTTTCTATAGAAAAATTTTGTTATAAACGATTACAAAAATTTTCTATAGAAAAATTTTGTTATAAACGATAACAAAAATTTTCTTTAGAAAAATTTTGTTATAAACGATAACAAAAATTTTCTATAGAAAAATTTTGTTATAAACGATAACAAAAATTTTCTATAGAAAAATTTTGTTATAAACGATAACAAAAATTTTCTATAGAAAAATTTTGTTATAAACGATAACAAAAATTTTCTATAGAAAAATTTTGTTATAAACGATAACAAAAATTTTCTATAGAAAAATTTTGTTATAAACGATAACAAAAATTTTCTATAGAAAAATTTTGTTATAAACGATAACAAAAATTTTCTATAGAAAAATTTTTTTATAAACGATAACAAAAATTTTCTTTAGAAAAATTTTGTTATAAACGATAACAAAAATTTTCTATAGAAAAATTTTGTTATAAACGACAAGAAAAAATTTCTATAAAAAAATTTTGTTATAAACGAGAACAAAAATTTTCTATAAAAAAATTTTGTTATAAACGATAACAAAAATTTTCTATAGAAAAATTTTGTTATAAAGGATAACAAAAATTTTCTTTAGAAAAATTTTGTTATAAACGATAACAAAATTTTTCTATAGAACAGTTTTGTTATAAAGGATAGCAAAAATTTTCTATAGAAAAATGTTGTTATAAACGATAACAAAAATTTTCTATAGAAAAATTTTTTTATAAACGAAAAAAAAATTTTCTATAGAAAAATTTTGTTTTAAACGATAACAAAAATTTTCTATAGAAAAATTTTGTCATAAACGATAACAAAAATTTTCTATAGAAAAACAAAAATTTTCTATAGAAAAATTTTGTTATAAACGATAACAAAAATTTTCTATAGAAAAATTTTGTTATAAACGATAACAAAAATTTTCTATAGAAAAATTTAGTAATAAACGATAACAAAAATTTTCTATAGAAAAATTTTGTTATAAACGATAACAAAAATTTTCTATAGAAAAATTTTGTTATAAACGACAACAATAAACGATAACAAAAATTTTCTATAGAAAAATTTTGTTATTAACGATAACAAAAATTTCCTACAGAAAAATTTTGTTATAAACGATAACAAAAATTTCTATAGAAAACTTTTGTTATAAGCGATTACAGAAATTTTCTATAGAAAAATTTAGTTATAAACGATAACAAAAATTTTATATAGAATAATTTTGTTATAAACGATAACAAAAATTTTATATAGAACAATTTTGTTCTAAACGATAACAAAAATGTTCTATAGAAAAATTTTGTTATAAACGATAACAAAACTTTTCTATACAAAAATTTTGTTACTTATAACAAAAATTTTCTATACAAAAATTTTGTTGTAAACGATAACAAAAATTTTTTATTAAAAAATTTTGTTATAAACGATAACAAAAATTTTCTATA
The DNA here is from genome assembly GCA_963921195.1 of Pegoplata infirma. Classification (NCBI taxonomy): domain Eukaryota; kingdom Metazoa; phylum Arthropoda; class Insecta; order Diptera; family Anthomyiidae; genus Pegoplata; species Pegoplata infirma. Next base: position 100,992,497 of record OY992537.1, read on the forward strand.
GAAAAATTTTGTTATAAACGATAACAAAAATTTTCTATAGAAAAATTTTGTTATAAACGATAACAAAAATTTTCTATAGAAAAATTTTGTTATAAACGATAACAAAAATTTTCTATAAAAAAATTTTGTTATAAACGATAACAAAAATTTTCTATAGAAAAATTTTGTTTTAAACGATAACAAAAATTTTGTATAGAAAAAGTTTGTTATAAACGATAACAAAAATTTTCTATTGAAAAATTTTGTTATAAACGATAACAAAAATTTTCTATAGAAAATTTTTTGTTATAAACGATAACAAAAATTTTCTATCGAAAAAGTTTGTTATAAACGATTACAAAATATTCTATAAAAAAATTTTGTTATAAACGATAAAAAAAAAATTCTATAGAAAAATTTTGTTATAAACGATAACAAAAATTTTCTATAGAAAAATTTTGTTATAAACGATAACAAAAATTTTCTATAGAAAAATTTTGTTATAAACGATAACAAAAAATTTCTATAGAAAAATTTTGTTATAAACGATAACAAAAATTTTGTTATAAACGATAACAAAAATTTTCTATAGAAAAATTTTGTTATAAACGATAACAAAAATTTTCTATAGAAAAATTTTGTTATAAACGATAACAAAAATTTTCTATAGAAAAATTTTGTTATAAACGATAACAAAAATTTTCTATAGAAAAATTTTGTTATAAACGATAACAAAAATTTTCTATAGAAAAATTTTGTTATAAACGATAACAAAAATTTTCTATAGAAAAATTTTGTTATAAACGATAACAAAAATTTTCTATAGAAAAATTTTGTTATAAACGATAACAAAAATTTTCCATAGAAAAATTTTGTTATAAACGATAACAAAAATTTTCTATAGAAAAATTTTGTTATAAACGATAACAAAAATTTTCCATAGAAAAATTTTGTTATAAACGATAACAAAAATTTTCTATAGAAAAATTTTGTTATAAACGATATAAAAAATTTTCTATAGAAAAATTTTGTTATAAACGATAACAAAAATTTTCTATAGTAAAATTTTGTTATAAACGATAACAAAAATTTTCTATAGAAAAATTTTGTTATAAACGATAACAAAAATTTTCTATAGAATTATTATATTTTTTTTATCGTTTATAATAAAATTTTTCTATAGAAAATTTTTGTTATCGTTTATAACAAAATTTTTCTAAGAAAAATTTTTGTTATCGTTTATAACTAAATTTTTCTAAAGAAATTTTTTGTTATCGTTTATAACAAAATTTTTCTATAGAAAATTTATCGTTTATAACAAAATTTTTCTATAGAAAATTCTTGTTATCATTTATATCAAAGTTTTTCTATGAAAAATTTTTGTTATCGTTTGTAACAAAATTTTTCTATAGAAAAATTTTGTTATCGTTTGTAACAAAATTTTTCTATAGAAAATTTTTGTTATCGTTTATAACAAAATGTTTCTATAGAAAACAAAACGATAAAAAAATTTTATAGAAAATTTTGTTATCGATAACAAATTTTTTATAGACAACCTTGTTATCGATAATCAATTTATTAAAGAAAATTTTGTTATCGATATCATGTTTTTGTTATCGTTTATAACAAAATGTTTCTATAGAAAACAAAACGATAAAAAAATTTTATAGAAAATTTTGTTATCGATAACAAATTTTTTATAGACAACTTTGTTATCGATAATCAATTTATTAAAGAAAATTTTGCTATCGATATCATGTTTTATAGATTATATAAAAGTTTGCAATCGATACCAAATTTTTTATAGAAATGTTTGTTATCAATAAACAATTTATTATAGAAAAGTTTGTTATCGATAACCATTTTTTTTACAAAAAAGTTTGTTATCGATAACAAGTTTTTTATAAAAAAATTTGTTATCGATTTTAAATTTTTTAAAGAAAAGTTTGCTATCGATATAAATTTTTTTATAGAAAATTTCAAAATTTCTTTTTTTTACAAAATTTTGTTATCGATAGCAAATTTTTATATAGAAAAATTTGTTATCAATTACAAATTTTTTATAGAAAGCTTTGTTATCGATGGAAAATTTTTGTATAAAATGTTATCGATAGCAAATTTTTTATATAAAATGATGTTATCGATAGCAAATTTGTTATAGAAAATTTTGTTATCGATAACAAATTTTTTATAGAAAGTTTTGTTATCGATAACAAATTTTTTATAGAAAATTTTGTTATCGATAACAAATTTTTTATAGATAATTTTGTTATCGATAACAAATTTTTTATAGAAAATTTTGTTATCGATAACAAATTTTTCTATAGAAAATTTTTTTTATCGTTTATAACAAAATTTTTCAATAGAAAATTTTTGTTATCGTTTATAACAAAATTTTTCTATAGAAATTTTTTTTTATCGTTTATAACAACATTTTTCTATAGAAAATTTTTGTTATAGTTAATAACAAAATTTTTCTATAGAATATTTTTGTTATCGTTTAAAACAAAATTTTTCTATAGAATATTTTTGTTATCGTTTATAACAAAATTTTTCTATAGAACATTTTTGTTATCGTTATAACAAAATTTTTCTATTGAAAATTTTTGTTATTGTTTATAACAAAATTTTTATATAGAACATTTTTGTTATCGTTTTTCTATAGAAAATTTATCGTTTATAACAAAATTTTTCTATAGAAAATTTTTGTTAACGTTTATAACAAAATTTTTCTATAGAAAATTTTTGTTATCGTTTATAACAAAATTTTTCTGTAGAAAATTTTTGTTATCGTTTATAACAAAATTTTTCTATAGAAATTTTTTTTTATCGTTTATAACAACATTTTTCTATAGAAAATTTTTGTTATCGTTTATAACAAAATTTTTCTATAGAAAATTTTTGTTATCGTTTATAACAAAATTTTTCTATAGAATATTTTTGTTATCGTTTATAACAAAATTTTTCTATAGAACATTTTTGTTATCGTTATAACAAAATTTTTCTATTGAAAATTTTTGTTATTGTTTATAACAAAATTTTTATATAGAACATTTTTGTTATCGTTTTTCTATAGAAAATTTATCGTTTATAACAAAATTTTTCTATAGAAAATTTTTGTTATCGTTTATAACAAAATTTTTGTATAGAAAATTTTTGTTATCGTTTATAACAAAATTTTTTTATAGAAAGTTTTTGTTATCGTTTATAACAAAATTTTTCTATAGAAAATTTTTGTTATCGTTTATAACAAAATTTTTCTATAGAAAATTTTTGTTATCGTTTATAACAAAATTTTTCTATAGAAAATTTTTGTTATCGTTTATAACAAAATTTTTCTATAGAAAATTTTTGTTTAGAAAATTTTTGTCATCGTTTATAACAAAATTTTTCTATAGAAAATTTTTGTTATCGTTAATAACAAAATTTTTCTATAGAAAATTTTTGTTATCGTTTATAACAAAATTTTTCTATAGAAATATTTTTTAATCGTTTATAACAAAATTTTTCTATGGAAAATTTTTGATATCGTTTATAACAAAATTTTTCTATAGAAAATTTTTGTTATCGTTTATAACAAAATTTTTCTATAGAAAATTTTTGTTATCGTTTATAACAAAATTTTTCTGTAGAAAATTTTTGTTATCGTTTATAACAAAATTTTTCTATAGAAAATTTTTGTTATCGTTTATAAGAAAATTTTTCTATAGAAAATTTTTGTTATCGTTTATAAGAAAATTTTTCTATAGAAAATTTTTGTTATCGTTTATAACAAAATTTTTCTATAGAAAATTTTTGTTTAGAAAATTTTTGTTATCGTTTATAACAAAATTTTTCTAAAGAAAATTTTTGTTATCGTTTATAACAAAATTTTTCTATAGAAAATTTTTGTTATCGTTTATAACAAAATTTTTCTATAGAAAATTTTTGTTATCGTTTATAACAAAATTTTTCTATAGAAAATTTTTGTTATCGTTTATAACAAAATTTTTCTATAGAAAATTTTTGTTATCGTTTATAACAAAATTTTTCTATAGAAATATTTTTTAATCGTTTATAACAAAATTTTTCTATGGAAAATTTTTGATATCGTTTATAACAAAATTTTTCTATAGAAAATTTTTGTTATCGTTTATAACAAAATTTTTCTATAGAAAATTTTTGTTATCGTTTATAACAAAATTTTTCTATAGAAAATTTTTGTTATCGTTTATAACAAAATTTTTCTGTAGAAAATTTTTGTTATCGTTTATAACAAAATTTTTCTATAGAAAATTTTTGTTATCGTTTATAAGAAAATTTTTCTATAGAAAATTTTTGTTATCGTTTATAAGAAAATTTTTCTATAGAAAATTTTTGTTATCGTTTATAACAAAATTTTTCTATAGAAAATTTTTGTTTAGAAAATTTTTGTTATCGTTTATAACAAAATTTTTCTAAAGAAAATTTTTGTTATCGTTTATAACAAAATTTTTCTATAGAAAATTTTTGTTATCGTTTATAACAAAATTTTTCTATAGAAAATTTTTGTTATCGTTTATAACAAAATTTTTCTATAGAAAATTTTTGTTATCGTTTATAACAAAATTTTTCTATAGAAAATTTTTGTTATCGTTTATAACAAAATTTTTCTATAGAAAATTTGGATTTGTCTCACTGTACGTTGAATATATAAACAACTGTTAAGTAACATGCCAAATTTAATCAATGTTATGGTTTTCTTCTTTTTTTTTTCTTATTTCTTTCAATTTCTTGTTATAGGCATTACAATTACTGTGGGTACAGTAAGTAGTATACCGTTCTTATATGGTGCAGAGAAAATTACCAGAATCTTTGGTCATGTTAATTTGATTATTATAGCTTTCTTTTCGCATGCTGGTCGTTTGGTGGGCTATTCGTTTATTGAGTAAGTGTAGCAACAGTAACATATACATACAAATACTTTTACATATTTATACACACACATATACAATCAACATGAAAATCCTATCAAAACCCACTCGCATATATCAACTACACCATTTACATGTATAAAAAGTAAGAACATTTTAGGTGGTCGAAAGCTGGCCCGTAAATACCCCACTTCAGTATTTTCCGGAAAATTGGATCCCAAGTGCAATCATGGACCGATTGAATTAATCTTTTTTTTTGAAAAAAAAAATGGAAATTTGAAGTAATTTTAAAATTTTTGTAGAAAAACCCTAGAAAAACATGAGAAAAAGATTTAAAAAAAACGACAACATCACATAGGCTTAAATTTAGAAATTGTGTAAATTTTCTATATTCTCGTGTTAGGATATGGAAAAATCTGTCTAAAGGTATTTGTTTTGTTGTTGATTTGTTATGTGTTTGTTTTGCTATTGTTGTTTTCATTATTTTCATTGTATAAAATCGTATTTGATTTTCTTCTTTTTTCGTTTTTTTATTTTTGTTTCATACTTCCTATTCATCAATGTTTCCCGTTGATTTCTCCCTTTTTTTCCCTCTATTTAGAAATGCTTGGTGGTGTTTTCCATTTGAGGCTATGGAAGCCTTATCTTGTCATTTGATGTGGGTGGCAGCTGCCACTTATTGCTCAATACTGGCTCCTAAAAGTCTTTTGGCCACATTGATTGGTGTTTTGGGTATGGCTCATTTTAGTTTGGGTAAGTGCAATTATACAACATTGAGATTGGTATAGTATTTGAATTGAAATTCATTACAATTTTGGTACGTTCTTTTTCTATATTTTCATTTGATTCACATGTGAGATGAAAATCAAATGAACTTTTCTGTCAATTTTCATATCTAATGATGTTAAGTGGAAATAATTTCTTTTTTTGTTTGTTTCCCAATATTATGAATTCATTATCATACATTTTGTGTTATTCAAATATTTGATATTGTAATTTTAAGTATGAAATTTATTTTTGAAAAATTTTAAATTGATTTTTTTTTTGAGCAGATATGTAATTATTTGTTTTTATCAAAGATTTTGCATAAATAACACAGGCCAACAAATTTTTGACCCATTGACTCTTACAGTTAACTAATAAGGAAAGTCTCCCTGGTGTCTCCCTGGTGTCACCCTCCGATCTTCATGAAATTTGGATATGTTGTTAAGAAGGAAAATTAATTCGACACGTATTTCTTTTTAGCGGCCCAAACTCATTTTTAGGGGAGTTCGATTTGTACGGGGAAATTGACCTTTTTCAGTTTTTTACGATTTACCCCTATTTGAACAAAATTAATATAGGCATATGTGATATCAGATTAAAGGTATTAAAAATACCTATCTCGTGGTGCTAACGACGGGCCAAAGAATTTAATATTTTTCGACTTATTAACAAAAATTTCATAAAATTTTGGTATTTTACTGAATATGACGAAAAGTTGTGCATGTTTGGACACGTTCTTATCACACGTAGATAGGTTTTCCAAAGACCTTTCATTTGGTATGTAACATGACTAGGTTTCTTTGCATAATATAGGAGATAAACGAAAAAAACTGAAAAATTGCCTTTTATTCCCCCCTCCTTTTCACCACCTAAATATGAATTTGGGCCGCTAAATATGAATTTGGGCCGTTTATTTTTTCTGCTCTACAAAATAAAACCAATTCCAAAAAGATCCGAGGGTGACACTAGGGGGACTTCCCTTTTAAGTTTGAGTAGCGCGGAATCCGAATATGATCACAGAATTTGCCTATCACGTCAGGTTTACGAGATATCTTAGCTTAAAGTTGATAAAAAATTTATTTTTTTTTGTCAAATTACTAGAAAAGTCTCGTAATCCCATTTTATCAATATTTGACAGGTTTCCTTGTTTTTTTAACAAATAATTTTCGATTGAAATTTATTTTTTGTAATTTTACAGTTTTTCTAGTAATTTTACAAAATTTCCAAGATTTTTTACAAAACAAAATCCAGCAAATTTACGTGAATTTGTTGTAAGTTTTATTTTGCCAAAAAAGTTGTAAATTTACAATTTTATTGGTAAAAATCTTGTAAAATTACTAAAAAGCTCGTAATTTTTACTAGGAATTATCGTAAAATAGGAGGTAGCAAAAAATCTAGTAAAGTTACGTCAAAAAATTGTATTTTTTTTTTTTTGTAAAAAGCTTGTAAAATTACAAAATTATTTGTAAAAGGCTTGTAAAATAACAAGGAATTTTTGTCAAATAGAAGGTAGCAAAAATATAAATAACAAATTTTCTTGTTATCTTACAAGCTTTTTTTTAGTGTAGGAACACACAAGAAAAAACTTTGTCAAATGATTAGGAAAAGTCTCGTAATCCCATTTTACCAATATTTGACAGTTTTCCTTGTTTTTTAACAAATGAATTTGGATCGAAATTTACATTTTTTTTTTGTAATTTTACATTTTTTTTTGTAATTTTACAAATTTCCAAGATAATTTTACAAAAATTCTAGTAAATTCACGAGAATTCCTTGTAATTTTAATTGAGCCAAAAAAAATGTAAATTTACAATTTTATTGGTAAAAAGCTTGTAAAATTACTAGGAATTTTCTTAAAATTAGAGGTAAAATTATTGGTAAAAAGCTTGTAAAATTACTAGGAATTTTTGTCAAATAGGAGGAGAAAAAAAAGTTACAAATTTTTCTAGTAATTTTACAAGGGTTTTTTGAGTGAAAGTATACTCTAGTCCCGGGGTTTTGACTTTTTCAAATTTTGTCGGCCTGTGTAATTCTTTGAGGCACATTTGGTTGTTAATATGTATTGTGAAAACTTTGTATCAAACACTGATTACAAAATTGGAATTGAAAATTCTTAATTTTTGAATAATATAATCTTACAAGTACTATCTTACAAAAAAGTCCGCAAAGTGAACATACCAAATTTTTTTGTTTAAATTAATGCACAAATTGGAGAAAAACAAGTAAGAAAATTATAGTTGGTCAACACCGACCATATAATACCCTACACCTGTGTTTTTTTCGGAAAAATGGTCTGAGCATGCACCGATTGGATCTATCTTTTGATAGATCTTAAATTTGCGCAGAAAACACACAAAAGCCAAATTTGAGTGAAATAGGACTCTTTTGTTGCAAGTAGACCAATTTAACTGATTATCCGGCCAAATTCTTAAATGGTAAACGTTTAACACCCACAAACAACATTTAAAACAAAAATTTCCAATTTTCATATTTAGAGCGATTTGTGGGAATATTGATAGGGAGGTTTGTGTAAGGGGCTACAAGAAGAGTGATTGAACTTGGAATTTCCATAAGTGTTGAGAGATTTATTTGAATATGGGTAGAATGGTTTTTTATGAGAGCTACAACAAAAACTAATCCAAATCATCTAAAATCGGGAATGATGATTTGTAAATACATAATACAATTTAAAATTTTGAAGAGATATGTACCTAATTTCAAGGCAATTGATTGAAAATTACGATCTGTATCGTGCTTTAGCTGTTGACATGTACTGTAGGCTGTCCTGAAAATTACCTCTTTTTGGAATTTCGCTTAGTAATAGCAATACAATTATGCGTATTACAGAGCTGATAATGGGAAAAAATTTTCCAAAAAAAAAAATCGGAGTCTGTCTTTGCCTCCCTACAAAAAAAATATTTTTTGTTTTGACCTGTCAAAATTCCCGGAATATTTAATACATTAAGGGAAAAATATCTAAAAAGTTTTCGAGAAATAATTTTGGTCCAACAAAGCATTTATAAAAAAATCGGAATTTTTGGCAATATTGAACTTTAAATTTTCATATTAACGCGGATGTTACTCAATCAAGTTCAAAAGGGTACTTTAAATCGTCCATGTTTTTATACCCTCCAATCACAGTATGGGGGTATACTCACTTTGTCATTCCGTTTGTTACGTTTGTTATAAGTATATTATTGATCCATGATCGATTCTTATTGTAAGATATTCTATGAATGCCCGTCCGTCCGTCCGTCCGTCTGTCTGTAGATAACACAATGCAGTCCAAAATAAAATGGCTAGACTCCTGAAGTTTGGCACAAATATGTGTCATGTTCATAGTCAGGTTAAGTTCGTGCATGGGCAAAATCGGGCCAGGAGGAAAAAAGTTCCCCTTGAAGAACTGAACCAACCTTAGAAAAAATATACTTCTTTTATATGTTTTTTTGTATTTTTGTTAAATAAATGAAACGTTTGGTATGTTTTTGGCAAAGGGAAGGTGCTCTCAACGTCCTCCACTGACCCTATTACACCCCCCCCACCCAAAAAAAGGCCCCTGACAATTTACATTTTGGAGGGTATAAAAGATTCGGCACAGCTGAATTTAACACTCTCACTTCTTTTAGAACCATTTTAAGCCACTTAAAAAATCGAAAAAAGTTTTTTACAAGTTTTTGCATTAAAAATTTAATAACTGTCCATGTAAACGGTGTAAACACGATACAGGTAATAATTTTTAATCAATTGACTTTAAATTTGAAACTTAAGCCTCTCTTGGCACACCCTAGTAAAAATATTATGCTAATTTTACTAAATAGATCTAATTTGATCCGTAAAATGGTTGTATCAAATAATATCTAATTGTATTACTTTAGATCAAAAAATATAAAAATTGATACAATTTGATCCTGAATTTGGTCAAATCTAATTAGATCAAATTGATCTTATAATATCAATTTTTATATAATTTGATGAGCAAAACCAAAATACGAATCTAATCATATATGGAGCAATATCTAACCATATAAAGTGGATCAACCGTATCAAAGTGATAGATACAATTTTATATAAATTTATACGGAAGCATATTAACTCATATAAGATTGTATCAAATTATATATGATTAGACCAGAAAATTTTTACTCGGGCAATGACAAAGCCTATTGAAATTGGAAAAAGTCGGCCCATATTTAGACCTAGCCCCCCCTCTTTAGTTTTGGCTCAAATGACTATAATAATCGTATTATAATAGATATATTTTCCAAATTTGGCAGGTAAACGTGTTTTGTCTTCACAGTTTTAAATTTTCCGAATTTTAAAGAACCTACCTTCCCGATTTTCACATAAATCCCTCAAATTTCACAAAAATCTAAAATATTTAATCAAAATGTTGCTTGTGTTTGTTAAACTCGTAATTTAGTAACCTTATAAAATCCGAATGTCATCGGACCATTTTTGTACATAGGTCCCATGTGAAAATTTCGCCCGATATTCAGTTAAGGCAGTTTATTGGCAACAAATCGAAGCCGATTTCACTCAAATTTGATTAGCGAGTCTTTTTTACACTTATTCAAGATTTGACAAAATCGGTCCATGCTTGAACTTGGGACCCATTTTCCGGGAAACTCTGGTGTAGGGTATTATATGGTCGGTCTTGACTGACTATAATTGTACTTGTTTTTTATATGCAAATTCTGATTAATTTTTATTAAAAAATAAAAATTGTTTTATTCGACCTTTAAAATATTATATTTTGAGGATGTTTATTCTGGCTCGAGGTCATTATTTTCTTTACTTATTAAAACCATGATATTCGGAATTTATCAAATTCCATTGTCAAGATTATTTAGCAAAAAATAGAAACGATTTACTACAAAGTAGCAAACGAGTATAATGACAAATCGTTTGTGCACAAACTAAAATATTAATACATATTCGCCTCTATTCACAATGAGAATTATAATTAGAATAGAGGTGAATATGTATTAATATTTTAGTTTGTGCACAAACGATTTGTCATTAGACTCGTTTGCTACTTTGTAGTAAATCGTTTCTATTTTTTGCTAAATAATCTTGACAATGGAATTTGACAAATTCCCAAACACGTGTCGATTAAGTCTTGCAAAAATGACCAACATAAATAAATTTAAAACAAAAAAATAATTTTCTTGAAAATTATGCTATGAGAATATCATGGTTTTAATTAGAAAAGAAAATAATGACCTCGAGCCAGAATAAACATCCTCAAAATATGTTTTTTATATGTTTTAGATAATACACTTAACATATTCCAACTTTTGTTTTCTAAAAAAATATAAATAAAAATATAAAAACACGGTTTTGGTCCGAAAATGCTGATCAGCATCTGTGGACAAAAATCGCAGATCAGCATTTTTGGACCAAAATCACGTTTTTAGTATTTTTTAGTATTTTTTAGATAACATGCTTAACATTTTCCAACTTTTGAAACCATTTTGGATAAAAAAATAATTTTTATGTTTAAAAATCAGCATCTGAATACAAAAATCGCGGTTTTAGATTTTTTAAATATTTTACCAATAAAGTACGCAAAATTTCTTAATTCTTGAGCCGGATTTAGTCAAAAAATTCACACATGAATTTTGGACGTAATACGTCATTCGGCGACCGCTGGTTGCCGAATGAATATGACCTTGCGAAATTTTTTCATTAATTTTTCCATAATCAGCTTTAACGTGGACATCGTTTGGCAGATAATACAATATGAAATTCGAAAATTAAAATTTGATGGGACGCCCCAATGACTATGGCTTAGCATATTAACTTGTTTGGTATATCATTTGAGCGAAACCGGTTCAGCGGTTCAAAAGTTATGAAAGAAAATGTAAGGACATCTTGAAAATTTTGGTACATTCAACATAACTCAAAAATTCAAAATGCTTTAATTCAGCTGCTGGTTGACACATGTGAACAGAATTGATCACCGAATGGTGTTTAAACAAGTATAAACAAATTTTTTTACAAAAAAAAAAATTTCACCGAATTTTTTTTTACCAAAAAATTTTTCGCGGATTTTTTTTTTTAAATTTTTTTTTTAAAAATTTTTTTTTTTTGCATATAAACTTTTTTTACATTGTGGAGAGGTCTAATTCGGTTTGTGGGGGCTGAATTTCGTATTTCCTCTATCCACCCGCGGTTCCGCGCGTGCTTTAAACAATATTCTTAAAAACTTGAAATTCGGTGGAACTAACATTCTGAAAAGTACTTTTTGGAAATTACGATTCTAACGGGGTAAAAAGAGGTCAATTAGTATACTTTGGTACTTTTTTTCATCTACGGAAATAATGGTCATAGAAAGAACTCATTAAGAAGTTTCAGTTATAAGAGGGTAAAAAAAGGACTTTAATACTTTTTCGATCTCCCATTATAATGTTCATAAAGACTTGATTTTTGGAATATGGAATCTTCCATCGACTCAATACATTCTAAAAAAGACTTGTAGAAATTTCCGATGCTAAGGGTTTATAAAGGCGGAAAAATTGTTTTTTGGAACTTTTCGATTTCCTAAAATAAAAGTCTAATAAACTTGAAAATTTTATTGGAGGTTTAAGTTCCCGTGATTCGAATCACATTTTCAAGTAAAAACCTGTATAAAAAGTAGTAGTTAACGAATATATATTTTGTTAACTGAACATTGAGCAATCTACCTTTTATTTCGTTATTGTAGTGTAAAGTTATTGCAAATCCACTTCCATTAGTCAAGTCTCTTTAAATCTGTTTATTTTTTTTAATTTCTTTTAGGTCGTGGTAGTGGTTCATTTAGTGGTGGTATATTAATTGGCCAATTTGGTACACGTGATGCCTTCCGTTATATGGGTCTGTTAGCTGTTGTGGGTGGTATTGCTTATGGCCTTTTACATTTAATATGGTTACGTAAATTTGATCACAACATGGATGATTTGGAAGAAGAAATGGAGGCGGTGGAAACTGGAGAGACAGAAAAATTAACAGAACCAGCAACAAAAGAGCAAGGAACATCAATGTCATTGGAAAGATTATCACTAATGATTAAATATAATCAAATTGGCAGTCTATCATCATTGCCCAGGGGTTCCAGGGTAGGTGTAGTCAATTTAAAATATAAACACACGCACGAAGTAACATGATAAAACATGTTTAAACAAAAATTGTTGTATTTTAAAATGACTTGAGTTAAATTTGTTAAAGACTTTTCCTTATTTTTGTTAAATTTATTTTCATTTTCATTGATGTTTTTGGTTTTTGTTTGCAGGGCGACATACACGACCATATATCAACACGACGCAGCAGTTATAATGTTGAATCATTACGTGTGCCCAAGCATGGCATTGGTAGTGCCTCGAAGGTTGACATTTTACGCTCAGCATTGGAAATAAATCACAAATCCTCAAATAATTCGGTGCTGACTAAAGCCGATAACCGTACATCAAATCAATCATTGGGACGAAATCGTGCCGACAGTGCACCTAAACTCAATCATACAACAATGAAAAATATTTCACAACCAGCCCTGGAGGCAGTAGTATTAGAGGTAAGTTAAATAAATGAATTTTATTTTATGTATGTATGTATTTATGTATGCTTTTTTGTTTGTGTAACATTTGATGAAACATTAATAGAGTAAACGTTGTGGAAGGTAGTAAGAGTCAGAGGAAACAGAACAAAAATACATTTATGTATAATAGAAATTACCTTCAAGCTGCATATTTTGTGGGGGATTTCATCTAAATAGAACATGATTTTGAATCCATTTAGTAGTAGCTACCGCACCAAGTATGAATGATCTGAAGTCTCAAATTCTGAGACATTTTTAATACAAAAAAATCTCAGATTCTGAGATATTTTTCTTATAGAAAAAGTCTCAAATTCTGAAACGATTTTCTTATAGAAAAATAAATCAGATTGTAAAAACATTTTTCTTATAGAAAAAGTCTCAGATCCTGAGACATATTTCTTACAGAAAAAGAATCAGTTTCTGAGACACTTTTCTTATAGAAAAAGTCTCAGATTCGGAGACATTTTTCTTATAGAAAAAGTCTCAGATTCTGAGACATTTTTCTTATAGAAAAAGTCTCAGATTCTGAGACATTTTTCTTATAGAAAAAGTCTTAGATTCTGAGACATTTTTCTTATAGAAAAAGTCTCAGATTCTGAGAATTTTTTTTTATAGAAAAAGTCTCAGATTCTGTGACATTTTTCTTATAGAAAAAGTCTCAGATTCTGAGACATTTTTCTTATAGAAAAACTCTCAGATTCTGAGAAATTTTTCTTATAGAAAAACTCTCAGATTCTGAGACATTTTTCTTATAGAAAAAGTCTCAGGTTCTAAGACATATATTGTATAGAAAAAGTTTTTTTAATATAAAAAGTCTTATATTCTGAGACATTTTTCTTATAGAAAAAGTCTCAGATTCTGAGACATTTTTCTTATAGAAAAAGTCTCAGATTCTGAGACATTTTTCTTACAGAAAAAGTCTCAGATTCTGAGACATTTTTCTTATAGAAAAAGTCTCAGATTCTGAGACATTTTTCTTATAGAAAAAGTCTCAGATTCTGAGACATTTTTCTTATAGAAAAAGTCTCAGATTCTGAGACATTTTTCTTATAGAAAAAGTCTCAGATTCTGAGACATTTTTCTTATAGAAAAAGTCTCAGATTCTGAGACATTTTTCTTATAGAAAAAGTATCAGATTCTGAGACATTTTTCTTATAGAAAAAGTCTCAGATTCTGAGACATTTTTCTTATAGCAAAAGTCTCAGATTCTGAGACATTTTTCTTATAGAAAAAGTCTCAGATTCTAAGACATATATTGTATAGAAAAAGTTTTTTTAATATAAAAAGTCTTATATTCTGAGACATTTTTCTTATAGAAAAAGTCTCAGATTCTGAGACATTTTTCTTATAGAAAAAGTCTCAGATTCTGAGACATTTTTCTTATAGAAAAAGTCTCAGATTCTGAGACATTTTTCTTACAGAAAAAGTCTCAGATTCTGAGACATTTTTCTTATAGAAAAAGTCTCAGATTCTGAGACATTTTTCTTATAGAAAAAGTCTCAGATTCTGAGACATTTTTCTTATAGAAAAAGTCTCAGATTCTGAGACATTTTTCTTATAGAAAAAGTCTCAGATTCTGAGACATTTTTCTTATAGAAAAAGTATCAGATTCTGAGACATTTTTCTTATAGAAAAAGTCTCAGATTCTGAGACAGTTTTCTTATAGCAAAAGTCTCAGATTCTGAGACATTTTTCTTATAGAAAAAGTCTCAGATTCTGAGACATTTTTCTTATAGAAAAAGTCTCAGATTCTGAGACATTTTTCTTATAGAAAAAGTCTCAGATTCTGAGACATTTTTCTTATAGAAAAAGTCTCAGATTCTGAGACATTTTTCTTATAGAAAAAGTCTCAGATTCTGAGACATTTTTCTTATAGAAAAAGTCTCAGATTCTGAGACATTTTTCTTATAGAAAAAGTCTCAGATTCTGAGACATTTTTCTTATAGAAAAAGTCTCAGATTCTGATACATTTTTCTTATAGAAAAAGTCTCAGATTCTGAGACATTTTTCTTATAGAAAAAGTCTCAGATTCTGAGACATTTTTCTTATAGAAAAAGTCTCAGATTCTGAGACATTTTTCTTATAGAAAAAGTCTCAGATTCTGAGACATTTTTCTTATAGAAAAAGTCTCAGATTCTGAGACATTTTTCTTATAGAAAAAGTCTCAGATTCTGAGACATTTTTCTTATAGAAAAAGTCTCAGATTCTGAGACATTTTTCTTATAGAAAAAGTCTCAGATTCTGAGACATTTTTCTTATAGAAAAAGTCTCAGATTCTGAGACATTTTTCTTATAGAAAAAGTCTCAGATTCTGAGACATTTTTCTTATAGAAAAAGTCTCAGATTCTGAGACATTTTTCTTATAGAAAAAGTCTCAGATTCTGAGACATTTTTCTTATAGAAAAAGTCTCAGATTCTGAGACATTTTTCTTATAGAAAAAGTCTCAGATTCTTAGAAATTTTTCTTATAAGGAGTGAGATCATAAAAATGTTAACACACATAAAGTTAAATAAAAAACAGACTACTGAATTTTAAGACTTCAAACCAAATTTTTATTAAATAAAATTTAATACAAAATCATAACAAAAAAACCGCATGGAACTCTAACCACTACGAACAAAGTTATCCACTTTTTCCGGAAACCCTCCCATTAAGGCTTTTATGGTAGTTTCTGTCACCTTTTTAGAGCAGGTGGTCCATCTACGTTTGAAATCTTGCATGTCCTGGGAGACCTTTTTTGTGCCCTTTAATTCTTTTTTAACAAGAGCCCAATATCTCTCCACTGGCCTGAGCTCCGGGCAGTTTGGTGGATTTGCCTCTCTTGGTACAAAAACCACATTATTATCATTATACCACTCCAGCGCTTTCTTGCTGTAGTGACAAGATGCTAAATCGGGCCAAAAGTAAGTGGATACATTGTGCTGACTCAAGAACGAAAGAAGTCTCTTCTGCAAACACTCCTTGATATAAATTTCGCTGATTATAGAGCCAGATGTCACAAATGACTGGCTTCTTTGGCCGCAGCTACATATGGCTTGCCATACTAGGAATTTTTTGGGGAATTTCGTTTGCTTTTTTGACCGAAATTTTTCCGCAACATTTCCTCGAACATCGGAAACATAAAATTCTTGACCAGGGAGCTGCGCAAAATCAGCCAGGACATAAGTTTCGTCGTCCATTACACAACAGTTGTATTTTTTTATAAAATTTGATTTCAATTTTCTAGCTCTGGTTTTGGCCTCCAAATTTTTAAAAGCGTTTCTATCGGGAACTTTTTGAACTTTGTAGGACTTTAGTCCCGCCTTACGTTTCACTTTACGTACAAAAAAGTCTGAGCATTGGGCTAACCGAGCTGTTTTTCTGCCAGATGTGTTAGGAGCTCTCTTAAGGATGCTTTTAACTTTATATGCCTTACCAATGTTACGATAACCAGTCGTTGTTCCTGTTCCCGGCTTCCTTTCAATTGTTAGGTGTTCCAGATACCTTTTTACCACTTTTGAAACTGTTTGGCGGCATACATTAGTTTCTTTGGCAATTTTTTTGTATGTCCATGTTTGGTTTTGTTGAAAATATTTAATTATTTTTGAACGCACTTTTCTTTCATCGTCCATTGTGTAAAAAATTGCAAATTAAAACTCATGATGTAAATTAATTTATTAACTGACATATTTTAAAAATGTAAACTGCCGAAAAAAAAAAAATTTGGAAGCTTTACACCAAAGTTGTAGGCAAAAATGTGTGTTAACATTTTTATGATCTCACTCCTTAGAAAAAGTCTCAGATTCTGAGACATTTTTCTTATAGAAAAAGTCTCAGATTCTGAGACATTTTTCTTATAGAAAAAGTCTCAGATTCTGAGACATTTTTCTTATAGAAAAAGTTTCAGATTCTGAGACATTTTTCTTATAGAAAAAGTCTCAGATTCTGAGACATTTTTCTTATAGAAAAAGTCTCAGATTCTGAGACATTTTTCTTATAGAAAAAGTTTCAGATTCTGAGACATTTTTCTTATAGAAAAAGTCTCAGATTCTAAGACATTTTTCTTATAGAAATAGTTTCAGAATCTGAGACATTTTTTGATAGAAAAAGTCTCAGATTCTGAGACATTATTCTTAAAAAAGTCTCAGATTCTGGAACATTTTTCTTATAGAAAAAGTACCAGATTCTAAAACATTTTTCTTATAAAAAAAGTACCATATTCTGAGACATTTTTCTTATAGAAAAAGTCTCAGTGTCTGAGACATTTTTCTTGTAGATAACGTCTCAGATTCTGAGACAATTTTCTGAGACAATTTTCTTATAGAGATTCTGAGACATTTTTCTTATAGAAAATGTCTCAGATTCTGAGACATTATTCTTATAGAAAAAGTCTCAGATTCCGAGACATTTTTTTAACAGAAAAAGTCTCAGATTCTGAGACATTTTTCTTATAGAAAAAGTCTCAAATTCTGAGATATTTTTCTTATGGAAAAAGTCTCAGATTCTGAGACATTTTTCTTATAGAAAAAGTCTCAGATTTTGAGACATTTTTCTTATAGAAAAAGTCACAGATTCTGAGACATTTTTCTTATTTAAAAAGTCTCAAAGTCTGAGACAGTTTTCTTATAGAAAAAGTCACAGATTCTGAGACATTTTTCTTAAAGAAAAAGTCTCAGATTCTGAGACATTTTTCTTAAAGAAAAAGTCTCAGATTCTGAGACATTTTTCTTAAAGAAAAAGTCTCAGATTCTGAGACATTTTTCTTAAAGAAAAAGTCTCAGATTCTGAGACATTTTTCTTAAAGAAAAAGTCTCAGATTCTGAGACATTTTTCTTAAAGAAAAAGTCTCAGATTCTGAGACATTTTTCTTAAAGAAAAAGTCTCAGATTCTGAGACATTTTTCTTAAAGAAAAAGTCTCAGATTCTGAGACATTTTTCTTAAAGAAAAAGTCTCAGATTCTGAGACATTTTTCTTGTAGAAAAAGTCTCAGATTCTGAGACATTTTTGTACCCTCCAACCACAGTATGGGGGTATACTCACTTTGTCATTCCGTTTGTAACACACCGAAATATCGGTCGGGGACCCCATAAAGTATATATATTATTGATCCATGATCGATTCCAAGACATTCTGTGAATGTCCGTCCGTTCGTCCGTCCTTCTGTAGATGGCACGATACAGTCCAAAATAAAAGAGCTAGCCTCCTGAAATTAGGCATGAATATGTCTTATGGTCGTAGACAGTTTAAGTTCGTACTTAAATGCGTAAAGAGTTCCTCCTTGAAAAACAGAACCAACCTCTGAAAAAATACAATTTTTTTTTCATGTTTTTTTGTATTTTTGTTAAATAAATGAAACATTTGTTTTATTTATCGGGATGGGAAGGTGCTCTCAACGTCCCCCCACGGACCCCCTTCACCCCTCCCAAAACAAAAGCCCCTGACAATTTTTTTTTTTTTTTACATTTTGGAGGGTATAAAGATTCGGCACAGCAGAATTTAACACTTTCACTTGTTCTTATTGAAAAAGTCTCAGAATCGGAGAAATTTTTCTTATAGTTTTTGATAGAATTTTCTTTTAGAAAATGTCTCGGATTCTGAGACAAAGTCTCAGATTCTGAGACATTTTTCTTATAGAAAAAGTTTTAGATTCTGTGACATTTTTCTTATAGAAAAAGTCTCAGATTCTGAGACATTCTTCTTATAGAAAAAGTCTCAGATTCTGAGACATTTTTCTCATAGAAAACGTCTCAGATGCTGAAACATTTTTCTTATAGCAAAAGTCTCAGATTCTGAGACATTTTTCTTATAGAAAAAGTCTCAGATTCTGAGACATTTTTCTTAAAGCAAAAGTCTCAGTTTCTGAGAAATTTTTCTTATAGAAAAAGTCTCAGATTCTGAGACATTTTTCTTATAAAAAAGTCTCAGATTCGGAAAATTTTACTTTAGAATATTTTGCCGTCACATCATTTTATTTTGTTATAAAAAAAAAAATATTTGCTGGGTATTTTTAAAAGGTACATATAACTGTTAGAAGAATGGTTGGAATTTTGTAAAGGGTGGTAGTCCCTTTGTATACATTCAGGGTAAATATTTGCAGTGATTTCTGTCATGTTTAATGATTTTGCTTTTTTAACGTAAAATATACATAAATACAAATTCGTATGTGTGATTTTTTTTGTAATGGAATTTTCTTCTGAAAATCAGCCTCAATTTTTTACTTTTCCGTATTTTTTTTTTGCTAACAAAAAAATTAAAACCATTTTTTGTTAAAACATTCCAGGCATTTTGTAAAGACTCCCTCAAACAATGAACATTATATATTTAGTTTGTCATTCCGTTTGTAACAAACTATAAAGAGGTGCTCATATTTGTGTTCCCCTCTAAACCGCAATAAATTTATTGATAGAAGAAAAAAAAAGTAAAAATGTTACATTCCGATTTAAATGAAATTTAATGCCAATCTGACCGCCCCAACCTCAAAATCGTGTTTTTTTATATATATTTTAAGTTTCCGGGAAATCGGATCATAAGTGTTGAGATACTTCTCTTGTAAGATTCCCTAAAAATCTTATTTTTTCCATTTTTCATTTTCACTTAAAATTCTAATGAAAGGTATATTAAATTCGTTACAGTCTACTCAACCTTGTTCGTGTTTAAGTTGATTTTTCTGCTGTCGATGTTTATTCCATACATTTTCGTTCAGGAGTTCTTCTCTGTAGTTGGTAAAAGTGTTATGGTTGGTTAAATTCCTTTTTTTTTTTTTTTTGTTGCAATGTGATATTCAAAATGTATCAGGAAAAAATAGAAAAAGAAATTGTTCCACTACAATTTTTATCCAAAAACAAACATTCACTATTGTAATGTTTTCGTGTCTATACATGATTTCTAGCTTACAACGTGAAGCTATGCGAATAAGCTATGTATGTTTATTAGGGCGTCTCATTTTTTCAGAATATAAAAAATTTTCTTAAGGTCTCAGAATATCAGAATTTTTCTATACAAAAAATTTCTCAGAATCTTAGAATTTTTCGGTATAAAAAATTTATCATAATCTAAGAAATTTTTAAATTCTGATTAATTTTTATTAAAAAAGAAAAATTGTTCTATTCGACCTTTAAAATATTATATTTTGAGGATGTTTATTCTGGCTCGAGGTCTTTATTTTCTTTACTAATTAAAACCATGATATTCTCATAGCATAATTTTCAAGAAAATTATTTTTTGTTTTAAATTTATTTATGTTGGTCATTTTTGCAAGACTTAATCGACACGTGTTTCGGAATATGTACTAATATTTTAGTTTGTGCACAAACGATTTGTCATTAGACTCGTTTGCTACTTTGCACTGTGGGCCAGCATCCCTGAATGTTGGCCATAAATAGACCGCTTAACCTATATGTCAAAAAAGTATTGCATATGGGTGTTAAAGGATCGCTGATCACGATTCTGGAAAAAAAATTTCAAAATTCAAAATGGCGGATCCAAAATGGCGGACATGATTTTTTAATTCTTTGTTTATTGTGTTTAATATAATCATTATCGATGTATTTGGGGTCGGTAATAAATAATATGAGCTCAGACTTTTAAAATTCAAAATGGCGGATCCAACATGGCGACAAATTTAAATTTAAAATATGTTGTCTCTTTTGGCCAAAAACTTCGATTTTAATGGTTTTTCGGATGTTAAAACTGATTTTGGAATTAAAGATTTGAAATTCAAAATGGCGGATCCAATATGGCGAATATGCTTTTGTAATTCTTAGCTAATTGTACTTAAATTAGTAATTTTTGATGTATTTATGATCAGTAATTACGAATATGAGCTCCGATTTTTTAAATTCAAAATGGCGGATCTAATATGGCGTCAAATAAAATATTAAGTCTTTTTCTATGTTGTCTGAGTTTGATGGTTTTTGGAATGCCAAATCTGATTTAAGAATCAAATATTCAAAATAGCGGATCCAATATGGCGGACAAGATATTTAAATTATTGATTAATGTTTCAAAATATCACTAGGAAATTATTGCACAACACGAACACGAACTCAGATTTTTTGAAATCAAAATGGCGGATCCAAAATTTAGGACATAGCTTTTTTAAAAAAATGTACAATGTTTAAATTTCTAAGTTTTTATAAATCCCTCTTTTTGATTTTATCAGAAAATTTTAATAAAATATTTCTTTTTTAAATGCGTCAAAAAGTTCGTATATTCAGTGTCTCATTTAAGAGAGAACTTTTTTATTTCCAATAAGCATTTGCCATCCTAAATGTACAAATAATGCTACAAGCTTACAATTTCGTAAAAAATATTAAAAATGCTATTGCCAAAATATGCCCGCTTAAATGCTTTAATGTTTAGCACTAGAGATGTACGCTGGTCCCGTGAATTACTCGTGATCGAAAGTGAGCGTGATTAAAATTTTTTGTTCGTGAGTGATAAGTGAGTGAGACAATTTTTTGCGTGAGTCAAAACTATTTAATTGTATTGATTCAGTTTTTACAATTTTTTTTCGTGTTTTAAATGTTTAGCGTGAGTTACGAGTCAGCGTGAGTCACACGTGAGTGGTGTTTTGTTTACTAACGTAAATAGTGAGTAAATGTGAGAAAAAAAACGGTTGAGTAAATTATGTTTTTTTTTCGTGAGCGTGAGTCAACGTGAGTCAAAATTCACTCACGTGCCCATCAGCAGTTATCACGCCAATGTTGTGAGGCATTTTTTATTAGAAATCAATAGAAACAAAAATATCGAAAAATGTTGAAGTTCCATTTTGGGGCATTTCTAAACATCATATTTTGGTTTATTGCCTCTAGATCAAAAGTTTATGAACGGTCGCACAGGGTCGCAAAAATGTGAATAGAATACATTGTCAGAGAAAGATTGTAGTTCGAGGTTTGTCAATATCGTTTGGACTTTTTTGGACTTTGGTGTTGAAAAAAGGCGGATTTCAACAAAAGTATGAATTTCCATAATTTATTTTAAAAAATATGCTTACAGCTTACTTTTTGTCAGTTTATATCATGTGTTGAATAAACAGGTATGTCTTTAGGAGAACATCACCGAAAATTTGAAAAAATATTGTGTCGAAGTACAAAAAAAAATTATTTGTTTCATAAATAAAAAAAATAAAAAAAATCTCAAACATTGACTTTAACCTCAAGCAAAAAAAAAACTTTAAGCTATAATAAAAAGATATTAAAGGTGGACAAAATTTAAGATGTCGACATTCCGAAAAAATATTTTTAAATATGTGTTGCCTTACAGACCTTATTGGCCAAAAAATGGAAATCCTGGCCCACAGTGCTTTGTAGTAAGTCGTTTCTATTTTTGCTAAATAATCTTGACAATGGAATCTGACAAATTCCGAAACACGTTTAAGTCTTGCAAAAATGACCAACATAAATAAATTTAAAACAAAAAATAATTTTTTTGAAAATTATGCTATGAGGATATCATGGTTTTAATAGTAAAGAAAATAATTACCTCGAGCCAGAATAAATATCCTCAAAAAAAATAATAAAAATCTAAGAAATTTTCGGTATAAAAAATGTCTTGTGATCTGATTTTTTTTTCATGAAAAATTAATTAGAATATAAAAATTTTTCTATACGCAAAATTCAGAATCTCGAAAAAATATTTCAACTTCTGAGAGGTTTTCAATATGAATATTTGTTTTAAAATCTAAAAATCTTGTCACGATAAGATTAGTCAAAAAATCGTATAGAATTTAAAAATGTTATCGTGTACATGCAAAATGTAATGACACGGACGGTAATACGGAAGAAATGTTGACAGTCGTATAATACTCGTCGTTTTTAGAAATATTTCTAAAAGCTGAGACTTTTCATTTTATCAGGGATGTATTTTTTTTTTAATTTATTGCCAAATACATAAAAACAAAACCCTAAGGATAGAAACTTAAGGTTATTAAATTATAAGTCTCTTATTTTAATGAATTTTTTAAAAATACGCAACAAATTATCTTTTTCAGCATTTATTTTTTTAAACAGCTGTTTTCATATTATTTGAAATGTGATGGTTGCAAAGAGCAATGTATCGAAAATATTTTTTTTGTTTGATTTTTTGACAGTCAGACCAAATTTCATTTTATTTTGGTTTAACAAAATCATTCGACTCAGTATAATCGTGACAAACGGCCTTAAGAATCCAAAATTTTTTCTGTAGTAAAATTTTTTAAGTATCTGAGAATTTTTCAGTACGAAAATTTTTTTAGAATTTGAGAATTTTTTATAAATCAAATATTTCAAAATCACATTTTTTTTTTTTTATTTTTTTCTTGCAATTTTTTTCTTATACCGAACCAAATTTAAAACTTTCAGAATATATAGAACTCCCTTATATGTATGTTGACCTAAAGGACTTCATGATGATTCCGCAGTTTTCTTTTTTGTATGTGCATTAGGGCGGGTCGATTTTTTTTGTCACAAATCGTATAGCAAAATCATAATATACAAGAAATTCTAAGAACATTTCCCAAAGAAACCATGTTTCTAAAATCAAACCCTATACCGCGCCTAACGACATGAAGATTTGTCCGTCCGTCCTTTTTTTCATAAGCAAAACATAGAACTTGACTCTTTTTTGGTGTTTGTGTTAATTTTTGGGCTATGGTGTGCTCTGAGGTATATAGTAAAATTTTATTGGCAACATTTTTGTAGAACATTTCATCCCCACCCTCCCCCTCTTTCGGGGTGTTTTTTGCGATTTGTTAGAATAGAACCAAAAAATACCGTTATGAGATGGAGTTAGAGGGTTAATATGTTTCACAAAAATATTTGCCATAATATTTTCTACAAAGTTGCTGAACATACCCTACACCTCAGATGTAAACAAAACATAGTTTTATATGCCGAGATGCTGCAAGAACATATCCAGCGGCAATTTGTAAAATATAATTCGAAAAATTTTTGGGATTATGGCCGGCAAGTATATTAGACATAATTCCTGAAATGGAGAAATAAATAATTAGATTGATTTGTAATGAAAACACCACAGACGAAAAGTTTTAATAAGAAATTTTAACAATAAATCGCTGTTTTTATCGTTAATCCATGGTAATTTTACTCCATTATTTATTTTATATTGGGCTGCAGTATATTAACATGTAGCGTGATACTCTGAAAGTAAGTGCAGGGTTTGTGGGTTCAATTCCCTTCAAATTATTAATTTTAGTAAATAAATTATTTTTTTTAGTAAATAAAAGTATGTAATTGAGGATCATAATGATATTTCGTCAAAAAAAAAAAAACACATAGATACTTTTGTGGGATGAAATTGGAGATTTGCATATCGAAGAGGAAAAAAGCTGTGTTCGATAAAAATGTTTGATAACTGAATATTTTTTTTACATCAATATTTGATTTATTTTGATTAAAATTTTTTTTTTTAAATTTTTGTAAAAAAAAAAAATTTCGAGTGTAAATTTTTTTGAGTGTAATTTTTTTTGAGTGTAATATTTTTTTTTTAGTTTTTTTGAGTTACAAAAAAAGTTTCTAAAATATTTTTTTTTGGTTTGACATTCCTTTTCAAAGCGTGTTTTGCGTTATTTTCCACACAGGAATTCGGGTTAAAACCTATCTGAAATTCCCCATTTTGCTAATAACTTATGAACCACTGGACAGATTTCGCTGAAATTTAGTGTTAATCTGACCGGAAGTATAACAAATATATACGCCACGCTTCAGCAGCTTGCCGTACATATTTTTCATTCTTCCGCTAACATTTGAAAGTTAGCGTGTTTCACACAGCCAGAAAGTCAGACGGACGGACGGATTTTCATGTCGTTAGGCGCGGTATAGGGTTTGATTTTAGACCAATGGTTTCTTTGGAAAAGTTTCTTAGAATTTCTTGTAGATTTTGTTTTTGCTATACGATTTTTCAGTTTTTTTCGATCCATACAAATCGACCCGCCCTAATGTGCATTCTTTATTATCATGTACATGTTTGTTACATTGTAAACATGTTTTGTACAACCTTGCAGGTCATAATGGTCTACTTGGTATGGAATGTTAAATCGATTCCCAAGGTATCCTATTTCTGATGGAATAAATTTTCTCAAATGTTTAACCTAACTACGGCATTTTTGTAGGCTTCACGCGTGGATACATAAAGACTTGGTATAGGCTGCAATCGTGGCTTACAGAGGCTAAACAATTTTTAACCCATAGAACAGAGTATACTTTTCTAAGGGTTTGAGTTGCATCCGAATATGATTTCAGAATCTACCTATCACATCAGGTTTTCGAGATATCTCAGCTTAAAGTTGAAAAACCCAGTTTTTCGCCATATTCGAGATGTTATAGCTGCGCGATTTCAGCTTTATTTATAAAACCTGATATTTCGTCCGAAAGTTCTACAAATAAGCTTTAAAATTATTGTTTAACCTCTTTCTATCTATCTCTGAGATATCTTTACCTAAAGTTTGTCTTCGTTTCCAGACTCAGGGTTCGGCTGAGACTGGTAATATGTATTCATAAAATACCTCATTTAAGTTTTAAACAGACGATATCTCAGCAAATAGAAAAAATCGTTTTTTTTAATTGGAAATTTAAAAATGGTATAAGTTTGTCGTAAAATACGGACGAAAAGTAAAAAGAAAAATCAATCGAATTTGCATTTATAGCAAAAATATCATGAATATAGGGAAAACCCGAATTTCTCAAATTTAATGTTAAGATATCTCAGAGAAGAAACAAGATATTACAGAGGTTAAACGTTTATTTTAAAGTCAATAAGTGGGACTTTCAGACAACAAATCAGGTTTTATAAATAAAGGTGAACTCGGGCAGTTATAACGTCTCGAAAGTGGCAAAAACAGGATTTTTAGTAACTTTAAGCTAAGATATCTCGAAAACCTGATTTGATGAAGATATTCTGAGTACAGATTTGGATTTAGCGCAACTCAAATCCTAATTAAATTGTACTCTTGTAATGGGGTTTGCTTTACAAAAGTGTTAAAAATCCTGTAAAAAAATCAAGTTTGGTTTTGTCTTCAATAGGAAACTTTTTCCACCTAATTCGATTTTGCTCATTTTCCAGTCCAAACTAAAATACCTAAAGCTTTGTACAAGTATGTCTTGTGGTCCTTGGAAGATTATGTTCATAAATGGGTCAAATTGGAACAGGAGGAAACATTTTTTCCCTTGATGAACTAAACCAACCTCTAACAAGTAGAAAAGTTAAATTCGACTTGGCCGAATCTATGAATACCCTCAACAACGCCCTTTTTCAGCGATAGTAAATTTTCTAACGAAAAAAATAACGTTTTTGATTAGAAATATTTATTTTGTGTAAAAAAATTTTTTTAAGTAATTTTTGAAAAAAAAAAAAATAATTTACTAAATTTTTTTTGAGTGTAAATTTTTTTGAGTGTAAAATTTTTTCGAGTGTATATTTTTTTGTTTTTTCGTGTAAAAATATTTTTGAGTGACAAAAATACGCTGTAAAATATTTTTGTGACTTACCAATATTTTTAAAACATGTTTAACGGGTTTTCAACCCATGAATTTATGGTGGAACTAGTCTTTAATTCACGGTTTTGCTAATAACTTTTGAACCACTGGACCGATTTGGCTGAAATTCAATACGAACCAGCCCAGGGGAACGGTAAATATAAATACTAAGCGTCAGCATTAGGGTGGCCCAAAATTCCTTTTGCCTCGCTACAGGTCAACGTACCTCAAAAAATTAAAGATGTCATCGAAACTTATATTTTAAGACAAAATGCAGTACCCTACGACGATTAGAAGGGGATGCTAACTGATCATATGTGTTCGCGACCTCTGAAGAAATCTACAAAAAAAATTTTTTTCAATCCTAAAAATGGCTACACGGAATGGTAGCGTAATAAGGGCACATGAGACACATATGGACATTTTGTTTAGGACAAAGGCCAATAAGGACCTTTAAGTTTCGATTAAAAGAAAATAATTTTTTTTTTTGGAAATTATACTCAAATTATAGGTATTTCTATGACCTTTCAAATGAACTTTATCGCAACTTAATGGTCAGCATAGTTTTTGAGTTATGGCGGTTTTAGTAAAATGCAGGACTAATTTTTTTAATATATATTTTTTTCGTTGTTTGGTGACAATCTTAGGACAAAATGGCCATATGAGAACTATGTGCTCTTGTTACTGTACCATGCCATATGGTCACTTTTAAGATTGCAATTAAAAAAATTTTAAGATTTCTTTGGATGTTGCAAACACATATGATCAGTTAGCATTCTCTTCCGATCGTTGTAGGGTGCTGAAATTTGGCGCAAATTGTTCGTTACGATTCCATCTATCATATTTTGAGGTACGTTGAGTCGTGTGTTATACTTGGTATTTTTCTATGTGTTGATGGGCCCACTAGTCAGCATCCTCAGAATTGCTTTTCGAAAGTTATCGTGTTTAATATCTGGTAAATTCACGAAAAACCCTTGCCTGGACCTTTTTCGCTGGATTGCAATACCAACCTGACCAGGTAAATGCCCAACATATATGCCAAACTTCAGGAGCCTCCGTAAAGTCTTTAAAAAGTAAGCGTGTTTTCAACAAACAGACAGACGGGCAGACGGATGGACATTGCTAGATCGTCTTAAAATCGATCGAGGATCATGAATATATATACTTTATGGGGTCTTAGACCAATATTTCGAGGTGTTAAAAACGGAATGACAAACTTATACATACCCTCTATCACTAGAGTGGAGGGTATAAAAAACGCAAGTTTTTTGTATGTTTTTTTGTTTAAATAACACTGTGCTACAAAAAAAAAAAACAAAATCGAATATACTTTTGAAATAAGGTAATTAAGGTTGTAGGTCTCGTCGAAAAGATTACAAAAATGCCCATCAAACTTGCTAGACACCGTCAAATTTTAAAGTTATTGTAAAAAAACTTTTTTTGCGACTTTTCTCACTAAACCACGTGTAACTTAAAAATGTTTCAACCGATTTTCAATTTTGTAACTGTTTTAGATAGAAGATGAATTGGGCTGTTTATGTATGTGAAATGGTCCAGTGGCGTATACAGGGGGGGGCCCGGGGGCCCGGCCCCCCCCGAAATGATTTCACAAATTTCAGGATTTGGTATCAAATAACAAGTACAACATTAAAAATCTTCTTTAAAAAAATAGAAAAACATTTAAGAATCTAAAATTTTTTGAAGAAAAGTGTTTTGAAACTGAAAATTTTTTGTTAAAAAAATCTCAAAATCTGAAAATTTTTTCTTAGAATTTGAAATTTTTCAACTTAAGATTCTAAAAAAAAAAATTTATTAGAACCTTAAGTTTTATCTACACAAAAAATGGACCTAATTGTAAGTAAAATGTAGTCAAATCTTAAAACGTGACTTTGTCTTTTAGAAAAATTTCTCAGAACGAGACTATTTCTTAAAAAAAAATTTCTTAGAATCTAAGACTTTTTTATAGGAATAATGCCTTAAAATATTAGCCTTTTTCGCAGAATCTTAGACTTTTTCTATATGAAAAATGTTTCAGAATCTGAGGATTTTCTATATGAAAAATGTTTCGGAATCTGAGAATTTTCTATACGAATAATGTTTCTGCATCTGAAAAATGTCTCAAAATCTAAGATTTTTTCTATAAAAAATTCTTAGAATCTGAAGCTTTTCTATATGAAAAATGTTTTAGAATCTAAGAACTTTCTATAGGAATAATGTCTCTGAATCTGAGAATTTTTCTTACAATCTAGAAAAATGTCACAAATGTCACGAAAAATATTTCAGAATCAACGAATTTTTCTTAAGGAAAATTATCTTAAAATCGTAGATTTTGTATATAGGAAAAATGTCTCAGAGACACAAGCTGAGACTTTTTGTATAGAACAAATGCTCAAAATCTGGAAGTTTTTCTATTGGAAAAATCTCTTTTTCTATAAGAATAATGTCTCTGAATCTGAGTATTTTTCGATGGGAAAAATATTTCGGAATCAGAGACTTTTTCTTTAGGAAAAATGTCTCAGAATCTGAGGCTTTTTGTGACAATCTGAATCTGACAATTTCCTATAGGCAAAATGTCTCAGAATCTGAGACTTGTTCTATAGAAAGTGTTTAAGCATCTGAGACTTTTTCGATAGGAAAAATGTCTGAGAATCTGAGACATTTTCTATAGGAAAAATGTCGAAGAATCTGAAACTTTTTCTGTAAGAAAAATGTCGAAGAATATGACACTTTTTCCATAAGAATCTTAGACTTTCTATAGGAAAAATGTCTAAGAATCTTAGACTTTTTCTATAGGAAAATTTTCTCAGAATCCGAGAGTTTTTTTTTAGCAAAAATGTTTTAGAATCTAAGACTTTTTATACTGTTTCTTTTTAAAAAGGTCTCTGAATGTGAATCATTTTTCTTATAGAAAAAGCGAAGATTTTCTCAGAATATAAAACTTTCCCAGTCTGCACAGTTTCGAGGCGACAATTTTTTCGAACTTTTATCGAAGGTTTTCCACAAAAATGATTCGAAGTCGATATTATATACAGTCGATATTTTAACGTTTCTCGAGCTCATATTTTTATTGAAAAATTATTCGATTTCGAAATGATTTCCGATCTACATTTTAGGAATTCTCGTATTTGTTGTTCCATCGAAAAAAAAATACTTTTTTTTCGATATAACATCGAGTTTTAGTTTTATTTAGTTTAAAAAAAATTCCACAAATTTAAAAAAATTATATCTAACATCAGAACAATAAAAAAAAAAAAAAATAAAAAATAAATCCGCGACCGGGGTTTGAACCACGGCCATAAAACTACAAATCATAAGCTGCAGAACCTGCTAACCAACTAGACCATACACAACTTGAAATTTGTTTGTACTAATATATATTTTGAAATAAAAATATTTTCAAATTATGAGAAGTATGTCAAAACAAAATAAAATGAATATAAAAACAGGGTAATTCAAATAATAATAAAAAATATAATTTAAGGGCAATTCAAATAATAATAAAAAATTCAAATTTTAGTAAAAGTAATTTTAAAAAAGTACTTTTATGATCAAATTTTGGCTGAAGGAGTAAGGCGTTCAACCAGTAAACTGGGAGTTCTGAGTTCAAATCTCAAGTGAGGCAGTTAAAAATAGTAATTAGTAAAAATTAAATTTAAAGAATAAATTAATTAAATTAGTAAAAATTAGTTAATTGTAAGTAAGTAGAAAGTAATAAAATATTTTTTTTTTTTGTAATTTTTACCGTTTTTAAAACAATTAACTAAATTATTAAAAAACAAATGTATCGAAATTTTTGAAATTTTCGATTAAAAATCGAATCGAATCCTGTACCAAAACTCGATTCTATATCACTTTGCATGCCACATAGGAAAACACGCTTTATATCGACATTATATCGAACTCGATATCGATGAAATTCTTAGAGAAAACGATTCTTTTTAGAATCGATATCGACTCATTTTGCATACTGGGTTTTTGTGTAGAATTTTTCGGAATCTGAGAAAAGCTAAAAATATCTTAGATTATGGGAAAATGTCTTACAACCGGAGTCTTTTCTTTTGGAAAAACATTTTATGAATATGTTTATAGGATCATTTGCTAAAGTGACTTTTTCGGAAAACCGTTTTCCATTGAAAATATAATTTAGAGTCTTTGACTTTTTCTATAACAAAAACCGTCTTAACTGGAAATTGTCATAGAATCTTAGACTTTTCTTTAAAAAAAATTTCAGATTCTGAATCTTGGATCAGCATCTGATACAATTCACTCTTTACAAAAAGGCTTAAGTCTTCAAAAAATTTTAAAATATAAAAAAATTTGAATTTTTTTTCTCCAACAGTTGTAAACTTACAAAAATGAAGAATCTGATTGTGTTACATTCAGTTCAAGGAAAAGATCAAGAAAAATTCTAAAACATGTGCTGTTATTTAAATTTTTTGCAAAAAAAAAAAATTAAAAAAAAATGTTGGGCCCCCACCGAAATAAATTTTTTTGTTATTTTTTGAAATTTTTTTGAGTTTATCGATTTTTTTCTGCTATAGTCCGTTTAACAACATTTATACTGATAAACGTATTCTTAAAGAAAATTTAATTGTGAATACGACGAGCTTAATGCTGAAAAAATCGGATAACAATTGACAGAGCTGTGATAATTTTTCTAAAAAAGAAAATTAAGATTTTGCACGAAATTGCCCTTCGGACAACCCAGGCAAAAAAATAAAAAAATAAACGAACATACTGAGAGGTCGCGTATCATTTTTTTTAAAGGTTTTTGGCCCCCTGAATTCGAATTTGATCTTGAAATTGCGCTATCTTATTAAGTTTTTGATATACCAATATATGTTAAATATCGCAAAAACCTGATGCGATAGAGAAATTTAAAGGCCAGATTCGGATTCAACGCTCCAAAAACCTTTATAAATATTGTACATGACCTCTTATGATAAATTTATTTTTTTTTGCCTGGGTTATCTGGACGGCAAAATCTTAATTTTCTTTTTTAGAAAAATTATCACAACTCTGTCAATTGTTATCCGATTTTTTCAGGATAAAGCTCATCGTATTCAGAAATTAATTTTCTTTAAAAGTGCGTTCATAAATATAAAGGTGGTTAAACAAGCTATAGTAGAAAAAAATCGATAAACTCGAAAATTTAAAAAAAAATAACAGAAAAATTAGATATTATAGAAAAAATCAATAGATATCTTTCTTATATGTGTAGACTAGAGTGTCCCTTATTTTGGAAATGTTGGAAATCTTGAGACGGTACCCGCTCATTTTTTTCCTTTTGACTTAAAAATAACTCAGGAAAAATTTTACGCCCCTAGGACCACGCCTTCCCTACGCGACGGGCCCTTAAAGAGCGGGGCCTAAAAAATCATTTTTCCATACAAACCAAAAAATTTTTTTTTTGATTTTTAATTTTTTTGTTATTATTTATTATATTACTTGGTTTGCTTATTCACAACAAAAAATTTGATTTTGGTGGGATAAGTCTCTCAGCGCTAAAAAATTTTTCGCAAAAAAAAATTTTGAGCCGCCGGGGTCCTACAGTAAAAAATTTTTAAAAAATATTTTTTTTTAGTTTTGACCAGCAACGGTTTTAGCTGCTATGTTGCTTTAAATGATATATATTCATAAAAAAATATTTTTTGTATCTGTGACATCTTAATCGTGTTCTAAAAAAGGGTAAAAAATGCATTGATGATTTTTTTCGATACACGATAAAAATGTCACAAATATGAATAATATTTTTTTTGGAATATATATCATTAAAAACAACATAAAAACTAAAACCATTGCTTTTCAAAACTAAAAAAAAATATTTTTTAAAAATTTTTTACCGTAGGATTCCTACGGCTCAAAATTTTTTTTTTCGAAAAAGATAAAGATGTCACAGATATGAATAATTTTTTTTTTGAAATATATATCATTTAAAGCAACATAGCAGCTAAAACCGTTGCTGGTCAAAACTAAAAAAAAATATTTTTTAAAAATTTTTTACTGTAGGACCCCGGCCGCCCAAATTTTTTTTTTGCGAAAAATTTTTTAGCGCTGAAAGACTTATCCCTCCAAAATCAAATTTTTTGTCGTGAATAAGCAAACCAAGTAATATAATAATTAATAACAAAAAAATTAAAAATCAAAAAAAAATTTTTTGGTTTGTATGGAAAAATGATTTTTTAGGCCCCGCTCTTTAAGGCCCCGTCGCGTAGGGAAGGCGTGGTCCTAGGGGCGTAAAATTTTTCCTGAGTTATTTTTAAGTCAAAAGGAAAAAAATGAGCGGGTACCGTCTCAAGATTTCCAACATTTCCAAAATAAGGGACACTCTAGTGTAGACCCATTCACACACATTGAATGCCCTATCCTTCTTCTATCCAAAACAGTTAAAAAACTTAAAATAGGTTGAAAGTTTTCTGAATTTCACAATGTTTAGTGAGCAAAGTTCCAAAAACGTTTTTTAAAATAACTCTAAAATTTGAGGGTATCTGGCAAGTTTTATGGGCATTTTTGTGATCTACTCGACAAAACCAACAACTTATACCATGTCACATCAGAAGTATTTTTTCACTGTAGCATAGTGTAATTAATCAATTTTATATCAGAAGAAGCTCAAAGTCCTGCAGTTGAACCCAGGGGCTAGAAAATGTATTTTTTTTTTTGCTCGCACTCTTTTAACTTAACCCTCTAACCGGTCATTTTTGTTTTTCAATAAAAAAAATATTTCTAGGGTAATTTGGGCACGGAAAGTCCATTTCTGTACTCTTAGCGGTTTTCCGACCACGTGAAATTGTTGGTACCCCGTCTAGAGGCGGTCTTACCAAGTAACGGATAAAAAAATATACAAAAATTACTTTACAAATTTTGTTATTTTTTACCAAAATATTTAATTTTGGCAATTTCCCTAAATCTTGCACTTTGATTGAAAATAACTTTTTAACTATATGTCTGATCGCAACAGTGAAAACATGTACGGGTCAAGTGAAGTCTAACGAAAGTCCCTATTAACCCATAACTGGCATAAAAAATTATTTGATGCATTTTGGGTCTATTTTGTGTACCCCGTCTAAAGGCGTGGCTGCCGGTTAGAGGGTTAAGGGTAAAAAACAAATTATACAAATTTGTTAACATTTACCGAGAGAAAAAAGGTGTCCCTCAATGACCCAAAAAAAAATTGACTCCCACAAAAAAAAAAACTCTTTTGGAAAATTTTTTTTATTTTTTTACTTTAAAAAATTGAGAATTTTCAGAGAGAATTTTTTTTTTTTGTTTTCCAGAAAAATAACTTCGAACCTTAAACTCATTTTCTCAAAAACAAGAAATAATTGCTCTCTTAAAACTTGAAGTTTTGTAGAGAATTTAATGAAATTTCATTTAAAAATATTACAAAAAAACAAAAACACTGGCGGGTGTTGAAAAAAAAAATACTTTTTTATTCAAAATTTAAAAAATTCAGAAACAGTTCAAAATTTTTTCCAAAAAAAATAATGCCAATCAATTGCACTGGATTACAGAGATTTTGATCCCCGACATGTAACACATTTGCCACTTTTTTTAAGTGCTGTAAAACCTAAACCAAAAGACGTTTTTCCAAGTTTTTATACCCTTCAACTACAGTATGGGGGTATACTCACTTTGTCATTCCGTGTGTAACGCATCGAAATATCGGTGTAGGACCCCATAAAGTATATATATTATTGATCAGTGATCGATTCTAAGACATTCTAGCGATGTCCGTCTGTCCGTCCGTCCGTCCGTCCGTCCGTCCGTCCGTCTGTCCGTCTGTCCGTCTGTCCGTCCGTCCGTCTGTGGAAGACACGATACAGTCCAAAATAAAAGTGGTAGACTCCTGAAATTTGGCACATATATGTCTTATGTTCATAGGCTGGTTAAGTTCGGAGATGGGCAAAATCGGACCAGGGGGAAAAAAGTTCCCCCTTGAAGAACTAAACAAACCTCTGAAAAATACCATATTTTTACATGATTTTTTGTGTTTTTGTTTAACAAATCCAACATTTTAATGCTACAAGAAGTTCAAGGTCCTGCATTTGGACCCACAGAATTAGAAAAAATCGTTTTACGGTTCCCCCCCCTTTTATGGGCGTGGAATAATTTTTTTTTATATAATGATAAATTTGTATTTCTTTAGTGCAAAAAGCATAAGAATTATTCGAGAGGAATTGTGCCCCCCAATTACCACTACCGACCGCCCCCCCCCAACAAAAAAAAAAGACGCCCCTGCAATCTTTTTTTTTTTTTTATTTGCATGTTGGAGGGTAAAAAAGATTCGGCACAGCCGAATTTAACACTCTTACTTGTTTTTTTTTGAGTTAAGAAGCTTTCTATTTTAGCTTTAAAATGTCTGCTGATAATGGAATTTATCTGTTTAGCTTCTATTACTTTTTTTCGATTTCCAAATCAATTAAATTGGTGAAACTGCCCCATCCTATGGGCACATGCGCCTAGAGGGTGGGGCACAATTGCCAGGTAATAAAATTTCTAGAAATTCATTAACAATATCATTTTTCGAAGAATTACACTAGTTTACAAATTAAAAAAAAAAAAATTGCGATCCACGACATTTAGCATATTTTTTATGTAAAATCTTACGCTGAATTTGAAAATACACTCTAAAATTTTTATAGTAGAACAGCTTTCGAGATATTGCCAACTTTTTAAATTTTCATCTTTTTAAAAAAGTGGTTTTACTTAAATTAAAATATCGCCAACACAAATTGATGTATTTCAATGTTTTTTCAATTGAATTTACTTTTTTCCCCGAATTTCAGTAAAACTGAAGCAAAATTGTCGGCATATCGATCAATAGCTTATTAGGATTTTATCAGATTGAAAAGTGTTTTATGTAATGTTGATAGATCATTAAATCACCTTTAATTTAAAACCAAAAAACAATGAAATCTATGAATTTGTTTCGTAGATATTTTAGTTTAAGTGAAACCACTTATTTAAAAAGATGAAAATTAGAAAAGTTGTCGATCTCTCGAAAACTGTTCTACTTTTTGGATTTTCGAATTCAGCGTAAGATTTTACATTGAAAATTAATGCAACTTGTTGTGGGTCAAAATCTCTGTAAACTAGTGTACTCAATGAACATGTTTTTAGGACGGACCGTATGGATAACGTACTGTTATTTTTGCATACTCTTTTAAAAACGCAAACATCTGTTGTTACTTTAGGCAATTTAAAGTTTTTTTTGTTAAAAAAAATTTGGCATCACTCGGTATACATAAATTTTTTGTCACTTTAATTACAATTCATTTTTAATAATTTAAACCTAACCGAGAACTGGTACCAATGACCGTCGTTTCGTTGTAGCGAAATCGACCAAGGGTTTTGGTGGGAATCGAACACACGACGCTACCAACTAACCTACAGGGGCTCCCTACATAAATTTTTTACCGTAGATATTACCGTCAATATTCTTTACTTATTGTTAGTTTTTATAAGTCCACCGTGCCGTGCTAGTTCTGTTTCTCTATCTTCTGTTAAATGCCCAACCATAAAATAAAGATTGTTCACCTTTATTTTTTTTTGGGGTAAACAAACATTGAAAGTAGCAACATCAAGGCATTTAAACCAATTCATCCATCACTATTGCTATTTTTTTTTTTGTGTTTTTGCTTTCTTGTATTTGTGTTACTGGTATGTCTCTGTCGTTATTCATCTGTATTATAAAGAACGTGTACTGTGTGTGTGTGAGTGTGTATGAGAAAGTTTATCGGTGTGTGCATAGCGGAAGTTTAGCAATGCTACATCCGTTCAAAATTGCTATTTGTTTCGCGAGTTGGTTTATTGTCTTCATTTGTTTTATATTTTTTTTTCTGTTCTGTTCTGTTTCGTTTCATTTCGTTTGTTTGATAAGATTTTATTTGATTGTTTGAATTTCATTTTTGTAGTTGTTGTTTTTTGTATCCGAAACAACATTGAAATTCTTATGGAGTTTTCACAGCTTAGATCGAATTGAGAAACGGGTTTGTTAGAAATTTTAATGTTGTTGAATGTAGAGATGATTGAGTGATAGAAGAAGTTCGTAGCTTTACAGCTGCGTTAGGTTGGGGAAACGCCTTGAATGTTAACAAATATTTATGGGAAGTTGTAATTTTACCACTATTTTAATTATTTTTTGTACCCAATCCAACCAAAGGAGGTATCAAAAAAGAAGTCTTCTGGGCCCAAAAAAAAATCAGTTTTTAGTGGTTTGTTTAGTTTAGTGGTTTGTTTAGTTCTTTAAGGGCCAATTTTTGTTTCCGCCTGTTTTAATTTTGCCCATTTACGAACTTAACCAGGCTGCGACCATAAGATATATTCCTGCAAAACTTCTGGAGTCCAGTTTTATTTGTTTAGAATGTAACGTGTATTCCACAGATTGACTTACATCATTGAATAATTACTTATTGTTAAATTGTGCTTGCTTGGTAATATCACTCACGCTTCCATCACTATGGTGATTCCACACTGTATACAAATGAATCATAGAAAAAGTGGTCGTTAGGTTCGACAAAATTAAATTCTTTTTTGTAGTACATTTTTTTCCCACTGGTTTCCTGTGAATTTTCTGTTGTTTGTAAAAAACATATTCCATTTGAAAAGAAAATGATTTTTATCTATACAAAAACCGATTTTGTACAAAAAGTATGAGCTTTTGAAAACATTACATAAACTATGAAGAATCAGGATTTATGTATAAAATAATATAGATAATGTTGGACTTTAGTTAAAAAACTTTTTTCGCCAGATCGTTTTAATATCGATCAATAATTATATATAAATATATGGGAGGAATCAAAAATGTCAATCAAACCATGTAACAGAGTAATATCTTATACACGGGTAATAATATACAAGTATTTTTATACCCTCCACTAGGGTTCTATAGTCGAAAAGTCGATTAATCGACTTTTTGTATGAAAAAGTCGAAAAGTCGAAATCGACTTTTTTGTTCTTAAAAAGTCGAAAAGTCGACTTTTGCTTTCGACTTTTTTCGACTTTTTTTCGACTTTTTTCGATTTTTTTTTTATTTTTTTTTACTTTTGCTAAATTAAAAAAAAATTTTCTTTCTTCTGAAAAAAATTTCAAATGAGAGCCGAGTTTAATAACAACTGAAGCTATTGGTGTTTCCATGTATTTTATATGTGAAGCAAAAATGTCAATGCCAAATTCATGAGTTAGAAAGTGTTAACTGCAATATTTACCAATATTTTTGATTATTGTAAACACCTCAGTGATAGGGTTCTATAAATCGAAGTCGACTCTTTTGCTTTCGATTTTTTCAACCTTTTCCACATTTTCGATTTCTTCGAATTTTTTTGATAAATAAAATACAACCAAAAAAAATAGCACCTAAATGCTTACAACAAGTCAAAACTAAACTTTTATTTACAAAAAAATCGACTTTTTAAAGTTGGAAAAGGTCGAAAAAAGTTAAAAAGTCGAAGAAAGTCGAAAAGTCGAAAAAAGTCGAAAAGTCGAAAAAAGTCGACTTTTTGAAAAGTCGAAAGGTCGAAAAGTCGACTTTTTAAAATTTGAAAAAAGTCGAAAAGTCGAAAAATCGACTTTTTAGAAATTGAAAAAAGTCGAAAAGTCGAAAAGTCGACTTTTTGTTGCTACTATATAACCCTACCCTCCACTTTACAACATTTCCAATTGTATTTCAGAAATTATCGATTGTATTTCAGAAATGATCATCAGAATGCACATCATTCGATATGGGGAAGTACAGACACAAATGTTAGAGGCGAATCACTTTTGGAGTTTTTGTTAAGCACTAACCTGTTTATTTGTAACAAGGGTAGTGAACCAACTTTCGTTACAAGTACGCGGCAAGAGGTTCTTGACGTAACACTTGTATCAGATACATTGTCTGATAGAATTGATGACTTTAGAGTTTTGGAAGACCATTCTTTCTCAGATCATCGCAACATTGAGTTTTTACTCAAGGAGCGTGCCCCGGTTGAGAAAGTCTCTAGAAATCTGAGGAGAACAAACTGGGTTAAATAT
Source organism: Pegoplata infirma (assembly GCA_963921195.1). NCBI lineage: Eukaryota > Metazoa > Arthropoda > Insecta > Diptera > Anthomyiidae > Pegoplata > Pegoplata infirma. The sequence continues at coordinate 101,031,177 of OY992537.1, forward strand.
AGGGAAACTTTTTCTTTGCTTTTGGGTGAAGTACCCTTATCTGAACCGCATAGTTTGGCGGAAATTGACTGTCTGGTTGACCATATAACAAATGTTTGTAATAGGTGCCTGGATGCGTCTTGCCCTTCTGCAAAGCCTAGAGGAAAAAAAGCCACCTTGGTGGTCAAATGAGTTGCAGACGAGCAGAGATTCCTGCAGAAAGCTCTTTAATAGACGTTTCTGAGGCATCCAGGCTGCGAAAGGTTCTGGCTTCTTCACCTTGCACTCTGGGATACCTGAAAGATCCTAATGGGGTGTGGTCTTCCTCCAGTGGAGAGTCGCTGGATCTCCTTTTAAACATGCATTTTCCGGGCAATTCCATGACGCCGTTTCAAGCTTTGGAACGTTCTGACGCCCAAGCATCTGAAATTGCTTCGGAAATAATAAATATGCCAACATTAATCTGGGCGATAAAAAGCTTCAGGCCCTATAAATCCCCGGGACCTGAGGGTATAATCCCGGCTGAGTTGCAGCAAGTGTCGGACTATATAGCCCCGTTGCTGTATAATCTGTACACAGCATGCATCAACTGGTCGTATATTCCTTTAAAATGGAGGCATACCAGAGTCATATTTATTCCGAAGGCTGGGAAAAGTTCCCACACAGCTCCGAAGGATTTCAGACCAATTAGTCTGTCTTCTTTTTTTTTTAAAGACAATGGAACGAATGATAGACTCATATTTGCGTAGAGTGATTGACCCGAGGTTGCTTTCGACAAAGCAACATGCATACAGCAAGGGTAGATCAACGGAAACAGCTCTGCAGGAGCTCGTTGGTACCATCGAGAGATCGCTTTCGGTAAAGGAGTACACTATGGTGGCCTTTCTTGATATAGAGGGGGCTTTTAATAATGTCATCCCAGACTCGATAATTTTAGCATTGTCTGGTCTAGGAGTAAAGCGTGGGATCGTTTTAATGGTGGAAAACCTACTTACCAATAGACGTATAACGTCTGAATTGGGAGCGTCCGTCATATCTCGATTTGTTAATACGGGCACACCACAAGGAGGTGTTCTTTCGCCGCTTCTTTGGAACCTGGCACTGAATTAAATGCTGCTATCTCTAGAAGCACGTGGTTGTCATGTTGTCGCATATGCTGACGATGTCGCGATAGCGGTAAGGGGAAGCATCTGCCAACATTGAGGGACATTCTTCAGGGTTCCCTGAAAGATCTGTCTAAATGGGCAAGAGACTGTGGTCTAGGAGTTAATCCAAGTAAAACAGAGCTTGTTTTGTTTACAAGGAAAAATAAGATTCCTGCTTTTGATCCTATTTCTCTGGACGGTACTGAAATCACCTTCTCAGATGGAGCCAAGTATCTTGGAGTGTTTCTAGATAGGAAGTTGAATTTCAGGCGTAACATTGAGGAACGGGTGAGAAAAGCAACGATTGCTTTATATTCCTGTAAAAGGGCCATTGGAAAACGATGGGGTTTTAGCCCTCAAGTCGTTCATTGGATCTATACAGCAGTGGTGCGTCCAATTTTGCTGTATGGAATCATTGTCTGGTAGCCTGCTTTAGAAACAAAAGCGAACTGTGTCTTTATCACGAAGGTACAGAGAATGGCGTCGATGTGCATCACTGGTGCTCTTCGTACTACACCTACGGCTGCATTAGAAATCCTCCTTCACCTGATACCATTGGACATATTGGGTAGGCAGTATGCGGCTGCGTCGGCAATTCGACTTAATAGCACGCTGCAATGGAGGAGCAGCGATTGTGGCCATAGCGCAATCTTGAAGAAGATAACAATACCACAAAATGTGGACTGTGCTCCCTCTTTGAGCCTCTTTGAGCGCCACTTTACCACTATGATACCATCCAGGGAGTCTTGTATGGGGGATAATTCGGGTAGTGGAGCTACCATAAATTTTTACACAGATGGATCGAGGCTGCACGAACAAGTGGGCTTTGGAGTCTATTCGGAAGAGCTTGGGTTGAGCCTGGCTCGTAGATTGCCAGATCATTGCAGTGTTTACCAGGCAGAGATGCTGGCAATAAAGGAGGCGCACAAGTGAGCTGATATCGCTTCCAAGAGGAGAGATTTCGATGGTTGTTTCTATAATTACCGGACACTGTCTTATAGGGAAGCACGTAGAGTGGTTAAATGTGTCGTCGAATGACTTTTGCCGAAGGTGCATGGATGAAGAGGAGTTGGAAACTATCGAACACTTTATTTGCCATTGCCCGGCACTTTCTGGTCAGAGACTTGCTTCACCGGTACCTAGGAAGCTGTACGATCTTTCTGATTTGTTGGATGTCAAAATTTAACATCTAAGGAGTTTCATAAGAAGCTCAAACTGGTTTAACGACAGGGACTAGTAGGGAAACCTATTACGGTCCCGTGGTATCACAATGGACCTCAGAGTCTACGTGTGTTGACGTTAAACGTCAGCAGCCACTTACAACCTAATCTAACCTATTTCAGAAGTTATCAATTGTATCAATTTAAATTTTCAAATAATTTTGACCAGTAAAAAATATAGATATCTTAAAAAAAATTTTGCAACGTTTTGTTGGTATTTAAATGTAGTTTTTAAAAAAAAAAATTTTGAAACAATTATTTGAAGTTTTTATCACTTATTTTTTAACGTTCAAAAATTTAAATCGGCTTTTTGAAAAAGTCCGAAACCTTTGATTTTTTTAAAAAAAGTCTAAAAATTCTACTCTAAATTACGCAACTTTAAAGCCATATTTCGAGATGTGATCCCAATTCGTTTTATTTTTTTTTTCAAATTTTGAAAATTGCACTTTTCATTTTTTTATATGGTGCTCCAAAAAAATTTAGTTATTAGATATTGACCCTAACTTACCCTAGATATAAGCAAAAGAGTGAATGTCGGCAAGGGTTTTTCGTGAATTTACGAGATTAAAACACGCTAACTTTCGAACGACAATTTTGAGTGTACTGAAGCTTGGCGTATACATTACTCGTTCCCCTGGTCTATTTTGTTTTTAATTTCAGCCAAATCGGTCTATTGGTTCAAAAGTTATTAGCAAACCGGTGAATTTCAGATTGGTTTCACCTTAAATTCACGTGTTAAAAAAAAAACAAGCTTTCAAAGAAACAAGCTTTCAAAGAAACAAGCTTTAAAAACATTTGTAAGCCTCAAAATTACTTAACAAAGTGTTTTTGTCACTCAACAATATTTTTTAACTAAAATTTACAATCAAAAAAAATTTTACACTAAAAAAAAATTATTAATTTTTCGTTGTTTTTTAGAAAAGTGAAAAAAAAAACTGAAAATAAAATGCTTCTAATTAAAATTGTTAATTTTTTTACGTTAGAAAATTAACTGTTCTTTAAAAAGGGCATGGTGGGGGGTATTCATAGATTCGGCCAAGTCGAATTTAACTTTTCTTCTTGTTTTTTTTAGTTTTTTGTTATATGTTGGAGTGTATTAAAGATTCGGCACATTTGAATTTACACTCTCACTTGTTTATATTGTTAACCTTATATTTTTGTTGGAAAAATCAAAAAAAAAAAAAATTGTAAAAAAAAAAATGTTTTTCAAAAAAATTAAAAAAATATTTTTTTTTTTAAATTCGGTTTCATTTTTTAAATTAATAAAAATCATTTACTATCCGACCTTTAAAATTTCATTTTGAGAAAGATTATTCTAATTCAAGTTCATATTTCTTTTATTAATCATAACGCTGATATTGTCAAAGGAACAATTTTTCCAGAGACTATTTATAAAGTTGTTGGTTTTAAATTGATTGGTTTGGTCATTTTGCCAGATTTACTCGACACGTGTCAAATTAAAACAAACAACTTTATGAATTGTTTCTTTAAAATTGTTACATTGACAATATCATATGATTAGTAAAAGTAATATGACCTTGAGCTAGAATAATCTTTCTCAAATTTTTTTTTTCTCAAAATTTTTTTTTTATGACTATGGGACAACAAATTTTTATTAATAAAAAAACGTTTTCAAAAAGAGAGAACAAATTTGTAAAAAACAAAACAAACAAAAATTGCCAAAAAACAAAAATTTTGTATAAAAAAAGTAGTCAAAGAATTTTTTTTGTCAAAAAAAAAAAAAATTGAGAAAAAATTTATATGGACAATTGTCATTAACTCTTTGCACAGCGCAAAAGGTCTCATAAGTTCATGGCAAGGAATGTTTAAAGTTGAAAAATGTAAAAAAAACGCTTGATACACTCACGAAATTTTTCGTCCAATGTTTCATATTGTTGGGTGCGTTAAAGCTATTACTCCAAAATTAATATCGCTTAATCAGTAGACTTTGGCAATTATTTGGTGTAGGTTCAGTGGATGTGCCATCAATAAGAAAAAAGTTACATGGACTTAAATCCAGACCTGTAAAAAGGTTGTACTTAAGTATTTTCAAGTAAATATTCAAATACTTATACTTTAAATTTTCAAGTTCAAATATTTGATTTACTTACTTAACATCTGTTTAAGTAAAAAAAATATTTGTGTTTAAAAAATCAAATACAAGTAAATTCAAATATGTTTATAATTATTATAAGTAAAATACTTGAAGAAAATGTTTACAAATAAAATATTTGAACTCAAATAAGTAAGTAAGTAAAGATTTAATTGAGACTTCATAATAAATAACAACAGGATTATTTTTTAACGTTAAATTAGAGTGTACTTAGAACTATGTGTATTATTCTAATGAAGTGGAAAGAGAACGCGTCTTGCTAGCTTAACGTAAGTGTGTGGTATATAATATAGCGGATAAATATATGTTTAAGAAAGTGCTTGCTCCCGGCACTACGGTATTAGGGTGGCCACGGACCCAAAAGCAGAAAAATAAAAAAACTTAAAACTAAGAACTAAACATAATACACTTAAAATTACTTAAAACTATTATAAAAAAACCGCCATGTTCGTAGAACTATGTGAGCCCAATTACCGACCCCTCAAAACGGACTTCCCACAGCAATTAGAATGATAGGTTAGATCCTAAGCTCCCACACTCCCTACGAACATAGCAGACTGTTTATAAGATATGTTAGGTGGTAATATTGCCATCAGCCACGATGACAAGTGCGGTCGTTTTGTCTGTAAAATTCAGGTAGGAGTGGAGCCACCCTAGTCCTCGTTAAGCACTAGGGTGGCTCGTTTTTGGGCTTTTCTCTCTGATCAAATTCTAATACCCGCCAAAAGTGTCGGTCCCCTAAGGGTAACTCACATGCAAAATATCAATCCGATCGGAGTTTATCTTCTGTCTCCACTTTGAGTCTCAAAATTGGGGTTTTCGCAAAAAAAAAAAAAATGAATTAGGTTTTTTTATTAAAATAATTAAAAAACCATTTTTGTATAATATTTGATCGTAAATATGAAATTTACATGTTTTACGGTATCATTAACCCGTTCAAACTTGATACCAAAAAAATGGCATGATTTTGGGGGCGTTCTCAAAACACCTTTTTTCAAAATTTGAAAATTTTATTAAAAAAAAATTTTAAATATACCAGTTTTTCTTTCTGGATTCGTTAAGAACACCTTGGAGAAGAAAAGTGTGAAATATGGCGGATTTCCGTCGAGCCACTTTTCGGGAATCGCGGGGGAAGTTAGCGGATTTCAAGGAAATGTTGGTTTTATCAATAATTTGGATTAATAAAATCCTATAAATTTCATTTTTGTGCAAATTAACGGTTTTTTGGTGTCGTGGCATTCTATTAGATAACTTTAAGTCTGTCATAAAATCTTACAGATCTAGGACGTCTTAACCCCACATTGGCTGGGGGTCAAAAATGACCCCCGCGGAATTAATTTTATATGAAAAAATATATACTTTTTATTGAATGGACCATTTTTGACCCCCTACCAAAAAGGGTTAACGATTTTTTTAAAGATAATATAATAATACGAAATAATAGTTGGGGTAAAAACAAAAAGCCGTTTTACACTTGTTTATAGCACAAAATTTAAGCTCTAAACTTCAAATTTTATTCGGGAGTCATTTTTGACCCCCAGCCAATGTGGGTTAAAGACGTCCTAGATCGGTAAGATTTCAAGACAGACTTAAAGTTATATAATAGAATGCCACGACATCAAAAAACCGTTAATTTGCACAAAAATGAAATTTATAAGATTTTATTAATCCAAATTATTGATAAAACCAACATTTCCTTGAAATCCGCTAACTTCCCCCCGCGATTCCCAAAAAGTGGCTCGACTGATATCCGCCATATTTCACATGTTTTCTTCTCCAAGGTGTTCTTAATGAATTCAGAAAGAAAAAATTGTATATTTAATTTTTTTTTTTAATAAAATTTTCAAATTTTGAAAAAAGGTGTTTTGAGTACGCCCCCAAAATCATGCCATTTTTTTGGTATCAAGTTTGAACGGGTTAATGATACCGTAAAATCTTTAAATTTCATATTTAAGTATTTACGATCAAATATTATACAAAAATAATTTTTTAATAAAAAAAACTTTTAATATTTTTTTTTTTTTTTTAAAAGTCCTTTTTTGCGAAAACCCCAATTTTGAGGCTCAAAGTGGAGACAGAAGATAAACTCCGATCGGAGTGATATTTTGCATGTGAGTTACCCTTAGGGGACCGACACTTTTGGCGGGTATTAGAATATGATCAGAGAGAAAAGCCCAAAAACGAGCCACCCTAGTACATACACATTTGAGGACCCCATTGGGTTCGGAGCCAATAGGTTTAGACCCCGATGGGCCTAGACCGACACTTTTGGCGGGTATTACAATTTGATCAGAGAGAAAAGCCCAAAAACGAGCCACCCTAGTACATACACATTTGAGGACCCCATTGGGTTCGGAGCCAATAGGTCTAGACCCCGATGGGCCTAGACCTAGTTGGGTTCCTTAAAAATCGTCATAGTTTTTGAACCAAAATTTGTGTCAGTTTCGCTCTACCTTGCTTAGTTTTTGAGATACGTGATTTTAGGGGATCACTGGGGGTCTTGAGAATTAAAAAGCTCGATAACTTCAAAAATATTACTCGGACAGCTTTTGGTTATTTTGCGGTCTTGTTCTACGTGTTGAGAGCTAAATTCTTTTGGACTTTTTGTTGTGTCGGCAATATTTACCGAGATATAAGCATTTTAAAATTTTCGGTAATGCTAACTTTTTTGGATCCAAAGTTAGGTTCCATTAGGGTCCACACATGTGAAGAGGACCCGCGAAAGTATGGAGATTCTAAGAACCAACACTCAAAATATTTTGTAGGCAAAAACAAATGAAAAACACACTTAAAACCAGTGAATAAACAATTGAAAACTATCCCAGTAATTATTCATTTGTTTTAACAAACATCAACATTTATTTTTTACTGTTGACAAAATTTTCTAAAATAAATAACAACACTCTTTTTTACCAACAAACTCGAAAAATATAACCTACGAAAACATTAAAAATTAATGATAGTTCTGTTATTTTTACCAACAAATTCCAAAAAAAATAACCTACCAAAACAATAAAAATGATTGATTTCATAGGTTATTTTTTACATTTTTCTATTGAAATATTTTTTTAAAAATTTTTAATCAAATTTTGGGGAATCGATCCCGCAATCAATTTACAATTTACGATCCCGCAATCAATACATTCTGGCCAGACACTCTACCCATCGTGCCAAAGTTACTTGATACAAACATGTTTTTATATTTCTATAAATAATTTTTTGAAATTTTTTTCTACAATAAAATAACCTACTTGGTTAGGTAAAAACAAATGATATTTCATTAAAAAATACCAACAATTAAAAAAAAAAATGACTTACACAAATCATTAAAAATTTAAAGAATAATCAGTAGTTTTTACTTACAGAGCAAAAATAAATGACTTTAAAGATTAAATGTTAATGAAAGTCTTTTTTTTGAGTGTGTTATTTTTGAAACAAAGGACAGTCATTAATAAAAACTGAACATCAAACAAATGTTTTTCTTTTAAAAAAGACTAAACGGAAAACTTTTTAAATAAACTACAAACAGTTAATTACCTAATTTTTTGAGTGCACCAACTACAGCATAGGGGTACAATAACTTTGATATTCCGTGTGTAACGGGTCGAAATATCGGTCTAAGACCCCAGAAAGTATATATAATTAATCTGTGATCGATTCTAAGATATTTATAGAATGTCTTGACTCCTGACGTTTGGCACGAATTTGTCGCAAGGTCATAGGCATTTTAAGTTCGTAAAAGTGCAAAATCGGACCAGGGGAAAAGTTTCTCATTGAAGAACTTAACCAACTTCTGAAAAACTCCATTTTTTCCGGATTTTTTTATTTTTGGTAAGCAAATAAAACAATTTGATATCGAAAAAGTTCAAGGTCATGCTGGAGATACAAAAAAAAGTCGTTTTGTTTCGACCCTTTTGTGGGAGTTGTTATTAAAAACTTGTTTAAATAATGATAAAATTGTAATACTTAAGTGCAAATAATAATTGAGTTTCGCGGATTTTAAGGAATTTAACTTTTATAGCAATATTTTTTTAATGTCTCACGATGAACTTTAAGAAAAATGAAAATGACCTTTTTTGAAAAAAGTGTGTTTTTTTTTAACTGAAAGAAACAAAAACTCGGTGCGCGTTCTAAGCTGATAACGGAAAAAAATAACAAAATTTTAGGAGGTTTTAGTTCGAGATTTTTAGAAAAAAATTATTTTTTTATTTTTTTTTTAAATTTTACGTATTCTTAAGTTGCTGCAACAAAAAAAAGACTTGATTTTATATAAAATGGACCTTCTAATTCCGAAATTGCAATCCAAATTTTTCTAGCATGTTCCATTTTCGAATATTCTCGTTTGAAAATTTTAGAATGAGTTATAAAGAACAGTTGATTTCGAGTTTTTCAAACGCCAATATTTCAAAAATAGTACGCGTTTGAAAAATTTAGATGCCAGATTTGGAATCACGAGGTCTCGTTAATACTAAATGTAGTCCTATTTTGTGTGAGCAATTTAAGAATACGTTACAGCGGAGACCCAAAAAGTGTCAAATTACCGTTTTTCAATATTCAAATGCGAATATCTTAAAAATGGAAATTATGAAGGCAGATTTGGAATAAGGTGTTTAAAATTTTTTTACTTGATGTATTCTTATTCATGGGAGTGCGAATTTCTATTAATTTGTTTAACAATGGCATTATAAACTTTTTTTTAAGTTTTCCTTTAATTTTGAATTTTTGTGTGTTTTTTTATATAAAAGTAAAAGTACTACAATTAATAAAACTTTACAATATAATTAGTTTTAAATTTCTAACCATATTTATATGAGAAGTGTTTAATGACAAAACAAAAAACTCGTTAAGGGGTACGCGGCTGATAAAATTTTAAATTAGTGGTACGCGAGCCAAAAAGGTTGGTAACCGCTGGTCTAGGGTAAATCCACATTTAATTTAAACATTAGAAGGCACAATTTTCTTCTTCAATCCAAAAAAAAAACACAAAATTTAACTCTAAGCCATAATTCGAGATGTGATCCCAATTCGTTCTATTTTTTTCAAATTTTGAAAATTGCCTTTTTCAATTTTTTAACTCTGGTTTATTTTGTATGGTGCTCCAAAAAATTAAGTTGTTAGATATTGACCGCAACGCCACAAGGTTGTATTTATTTGGATGTTGAAATACGTCTCACAAAATATCAGGATAATCGGACATGGGTAAGGTGTGCCGCATCTGCTATGAAGTTTAAAAACTAATTACACGGGGAAAATATGTCATTTTATTAGTCTTCTCAATTTTTTCGATATTTTAAGTTAAGTTTGAATTCAAATGGTTACAGAATTATGATTTGGAATAAAATGGCTCCCTAATAAGGTACTTAAAAATTAAATCGGTTGAAAATTAGCCGAGTTATTACAACTTCCCCAGGCATATAACGTGTGTCATTCCACTTGATTAAGGAATGCGAGTCCCATTTTAAAATTTATTAATATTTCTTACTGTAATATTTTTTTTTTATCCTTCATGTTCCAGTGTAAATTTTTTTAAAATTTTCCAAATTTAAAAAAATAAAAATTTAAAATTGGAGATTTCAAAGCAATGTTGAAAAATGCAGACATTTTTAAAATCAATTTTAAACATGTTGGCAAAACACAATATGAAAAATACTTGCCATCTAATTATATTTGAGTGTTATTACAGTTGAAAATTTCAATAAATTTCAAAAATCGAAATCGTTTTCCTTAATTAAGTGGTCTGACACACATTAGATGCCAGAGGAAGTTGTAATAACTTGGCTGCTTTTCAACCGAAGTTAGTTTTTAGCTCACTATTACAGAGGAATTTTATTCCACATCATGGTTCTATAATCACTTAAATTCAAACTTAACTTAAAATACCAAAATTGAGAAAATGTAAAAAAAAAAATATAAAAGGGGTCGGATCCGAAAGTGTGCGATTTAGCATGGAATGCCCCGTATATATCATGAAAATTATTTGAGTTAATTTCCTCAGAGTACAGTATTTTAGAATATTATTTAATCTTAGATTCCATAATTCGTTCATGCGATTTTCTTTTCTATGCAAGCCTAGAATATTTTTTTTGAAATATTCAAGTCCGAATTATTTCCAAAACAATTTTAAAAATAAACCACTGTGCACTGTACTCTGAAGCGAATGATTTTGTGTAATCACAATGTTAAAGGCTGGTGTACAAGATAAAGTTGTTGTTACATATATCTTAATTTAAACAAAATATTTTTCTTCAATTTTTTAATTATCGTGAATACGTTGGTACTGGTCAAATTTTATTAATTTTTTTGTTTTTTTGGGATTTTCCATCCAAATGACTTTACCAACTCAACTGATGCACAAAGTAGAAGGATTTATATTTAAAATTCAATTCTTTTCAACCCATTTCACTTTTTTGAGGCCAATTTTTTTAATTTGCTTTATTTTAATTTTTTTCGTGTTTACAAGTATTTTTCACCATACAAACGTACGTATGTTTTTTTGTGAATAATTGGCAAAAAAAAAAAAAACTTTCTGAACAGAAAATGGAAAAACTGCGAGGAAAATTTAAGCAATGAACCATATTTTTATTTGCAAGTAGTCCTCTTGAGTTCAAAAATATTTTTTTAACAACAATAAAATTGCAAGCAATTTGCACATGTTGAGACGGTGGATTCTGCCGTTTTTGTTTTTTTTTTTGCAGTTTCTATAAAAGGAAAAATACATTTTTATAACTTAAAGAGCAATAAAAAAAAAATAACAAAATATAAAAATTTCTAGGGAAAAAGTGAAAAATACTCAATATGCAGTTACAAATGTGGTTGGTTATATAGCAGTGTTTACACAGAAAAAAATATTTGCCAATGAACGAAATTCATAGTATTTATGAACAAATACATAAAAATTATAAACTTTTTTATTAAATTTTTGAACTTTTTCATAGCATTTATGAAAAAAATGTTAAATTGTTCTTAAATTTCACATATTATTATTTATTAATAAGTTTATAAGTATTACAAAAAAAAAAAAATCATTTTATGAATTTGTTCATAAATACTATGAATTTCGTTCATTCGAAAAAAAAAAAATTTTGGGTATGTTAGTTTTGTGTAAATTTTAATTAAAAGATCTCTGGATATTTTAAAATCTTTAAAATCTGTTTTGCATTTTGGAGTAAAAGAAATTAAAAATGCGTATAACTTAAAAGTTTCAAGAAAAAAAATTTTTTGGAAAGTCCCAAAATAATTTTAAGTCCCGGACACAAGATCTGTTTAGCTTTTTGGTGTAAAAATTTCATTAAAACTGATTTATGGAAAAAAAGTAAAACATTTCTAAGTTCTGCATAGGGTTATTCTAGCTCGAGGTCATTATTTCCTTTGCTAATGAAAACTATGATATTCTCATAGAATAATTTTCAAGAAAATTATTTTTCCATATCAAATTTATGTATATTGGTCATTTTTGAAAGCCTTAGCCGACATGTGTTTCGGTATTTGTGAGACTCCATTGTCAAGACTATTTAGCAAATATCTGACTAATTCCGAAAAAAACTATTTATCAAATATCTGACAAATTTCGAACACGTGTCGACGAAGTCTTGCAAAAATGACCAACATAAATGTATTTAAAACAGAAAAATAATTTTCTTGAAAATTATTCTATGAGAATATCATAGTTTTAATTAGCAAAGGAAATTAGTTTAGGAAATGACCTCGAATAAAACCATTTTTATTTTTTAATAAAAATAAATCAGAATTTGAATTTCTAAGTTTCCTAAAAAATGTTTGTACCGGACAAAAAACAAATCGAAAACAATATTCAAAGGGTATTATATTTTGTGTACCCAGTGCTTTACCAGTACATTTTTAAAAAGTCCCAAGTATTTAACAAGAAATTTCGACAACGCTTAGTTTTCATTGTATACCCAGTGCCTTACCAGTACATTTGTTTTTATACCATTCGATTTTTTTTGCAAAGGGTAGTGTTTTTTGTGTAGCAAATGTTCTGTCAGTACATTTTCATTTGTACTGTTGGCAATTTCTGGCTGGGGAGTTTTATAAAAAAATCCGTATGACGGTAAATCATAAGTTCAGATTATTATTAAGAGTGCGAGATTCTTCATAGTTTTGTTAAGAAAAATGAAAAAGTGCTTTATTTGACGGTCAAAGCTTTGACTTTGAAAATTTATTTTATAACAATACCAAAAACACTTTTCCAATTTTTCTTTTCTGGAATTTCGCCAATAGTGTGTTTTTTTCCAAAAAACCAAAAACTTAAGAATTTTATATATTTTTTGTTAAACAAAGTCAAATATGGCTCCATCAAATTTGCACGTTCCTTATTCTCGTACGTCATAGCGTATGAGCAATAATTTATTAAGGTAGTTATTTATTACGCATACGCAGTGAGGTACGTTGAATAAACAAAGATTTCCAGAAATTTTTTTTGAAACGCAAATTAATTTCTTGTATGAAACCGAAAACATGAAAGTGGAATACCAGAGATTGAACCGCCTCACAGTTGTTAATTTAACGAGAACGCAATGAAATCAGAAAAAATTGAAAACAAATTACTTATAAAAATTTCAAATATTTTTTAGGAATTTGAAATTTTTTGAAAATTTTGTACCGGGATTTATTAAAATAAAAAAATGGGGCATTCTTCTTCAAATCGGATACTTTAATTTTTTTTAGATTTTTCCAATGTTTTTACAGCTTTAAGTACCCTTTGAAAGCTCCTTCGTAAAAAATTTTCAGTTTTTTTTTTGAAGACCTATTCGAATTTTTAAAAATTGCTAGTTTGTGCCTTAACTCAAACTTCTTTTACTCATAACTTCTTCAATAACGGCCCAAATTCGATTTTTTTTATTTAAAAATTTTAGCTTTTTTGCGTTCTTTTTAAGAAAATTCCTTTAAAATTCTTAAAAGTGATCTAGTATGCGGTTTTAAGGTTTTAAAATTTAAATCTCATATTTGAATATTTATTTTGAATTTTATTAGTGAAAAACATCTGTTGAATCTAGAAATTTTTTGCCGGTTAGGATTGTGAGATAACGATAATTACTATTTTTTCTTTCAAATTTTTGATTTTACGTTTTAAAATTTTTTTTAAAACAAACTAATACTCTATTTCCAATTCCTAAGGGTGGCTCCCTTACAAAATGAAATTTATAGTTTCTTCCGAAAAAATGTTAAGACGTAAAAATGAATGGTGGTCGCTCTTGCTATTGACCTCTCTACTACGCACCATTAGAGCAGTAGAAATGATTTTAAGATTGGAATAATTCAATACAATTTTTTCAAAAAATTTAAAAAATGGTAATAATCGTTATCCAATGATCCAACTGGGGAAAAAGCTTATAGAATCGATAGAAGTTTTTCACAAAACAATTTCAACAAAATTAAAGAGTAAATACATTTTCAAAAATGATATTTAAATTTTAAAACCTCAAAATCGGCCGTATCATTTTTGCTTTTATTTTTGAGCTAAAAGGGGTGAAAAAAGTTTCTATTGGGTGTCAAAATGACTAAAAACAAGTAAAAAAGTTAAATTCGGCCTTGCCGAATGTATTGATACCCTCCACAATGTCAAAAAGATTATTGCAAAAACCTTAAAATAAAAAAAATTCAAAAAATTTCAACGAAAAAAAATTTTCGAAAAAAAATTCGTGATTTTTTCTTTTTTTATCAAAAAATGTGTTCGTACTTGTTTAAGTACTTCAATTATGTTTACATATGTCAACTAGGGCTGTCAATCCCGAAATCCCAAATCACGAAATCCCGGGATTTTTATCATAAAATGAATCCCAAATCCCGGAATTTTTGAGCTCAAATACCGGGATTTTTGAAATATTAAAAATGTATGAGAATTTATTTTTAAAAATACAAGTTTGTTCAATTACACAGGCACACAAAAAAAGTGCCCAGACCCAGAGGGTAGACCCTGTTATTTCTAGGTTTTTGGGGTCGATGAATCCGAATATGCCCATAAAAAATCATTTCAATTGCTAGTTTTTCCCCTACCGACCCCCTATAACCCCTCGGAGGATAGAATTTTAATTCACATACAAACATAAAATTAATGTGTACTTTTATGTTTTTATGGCAGCTAAACCCTAAAATGACAACAAAAAAATTATGTGACCCTTCCTTCAACCCATAGCACATCCCTACAACCCCCTGAAATGGGATGAATTTTAAGTGTTCATAAAAAATCAAGATGTATATGGATTTCTATGTTTTTTGGGCCGCTAAGACCGAATATGACTTCAAAAAATGTATATTACCCCTCCTTCACTCCCTAGCACCCATTACCATGCCTTATAGGGGATTTAATTTTAAAATTTTCAATAAAACTTAAGATGTAGACTAAAATAATTATGAAGGTAAATTTCAAATCTAAAACCCCTATTGGGCGTAGTAATGGGTGCTAGGGAGTGAGGGAGGGGTATTATACATTTTTTGTAGTTATATTCGGTTTTAGCGGTACAAAAAACATAGAAATCCATATACATCTTGATTTTTTATGAACACTCAAAATTCATTCCCTTTCAAAGGGTTGTAGGGGTGTGCTAGGGGTTGAGGGAAGGGTCACATAATTTTTTTGTTGTCATTTTAGGGTTTAGCTGTCAAAAAAACATACAAGTACACATTAATTTTATATTTGTATGAGAATTAAAATTCAATCCTCCGGGGGTTATAGGGGGGCGGTAGGGGAAAAACTAGCAATTGAAATGATTTTTTATGAGCATATTCGGATTCAGCGACCCCAAAAACCTAGAAATAACTGGGTCTACCCTCTGGGTCTGGGCACTTTTTTTTTTTTGTGTGCCTGTGTTATTTTTACATTGACATCAACAAATTAAAACTAAATCTTTTTTTGAATTTTCAACGTAGCTGGCCACGAATTTTGCTGAGCTGTGAATTCTACCCAGGCTTGCTGATTAATAGTCCAACGCACTAACCATTAAGCCACTTTGACCAAAGTTTGCAGGTTTTGGCGAAAATTTTCTAAAAAACCAAAACTTTGATTGAAGTGCACCACGGGTAAATTTAATCCGATTGGCCTTAAATTTGTACCACATAACGTCGCTGCGCCTAAAAATGGAGTCATGTGTTTTGGGGCAAGTGTTCAGGAGAGCAAAAAAACTGTTTATTTTCGTCCCTTCGCGATATTTTTTAAAAGTTTGTTCTACAAAAAATTCTTGTACTGATATGCAATCCACATACTGCAAAAAAATTATGAAACATTTAGCGGTTTTCCAGTGGTGCAGAAATTTTCAAAAAACATACACATAACTCCTTTTTTAAGTACTTTTTGGAACAAAATTTAAATAATTGGAAATATTTTTTACACATAACTCCTTTTGCTTATGAAACCATTCTTATTGTTAATTTCTTTTTGAGAGGGACAAAGACTTAATATAGTTTGTTGGCGGTTTAAAGCGACATTAGTTAGACAAGGTCCTTAAAATTTTGATATTTAAAAGCTCTTCACTAAACAGTAGTGTTTCCAATTCGGTTAATCGATTAACCGATTCCTCGATTAATCGCCTCTATTTCGGTTAATGTCGAAACAAATAATTTAAAACGCAAATAATTATTCGACCCGATTAATCGGTTAAAATGGTTCGATTAACCGGTTAATATTATTATCTCTATATTCTGCAATAATTTGTTTGAAACACTTCCTCTTTTTTACAAACATTTCCGAAAAAAGTCAAAATTACAGAAAAAAATTATTCAGAAACCAGCAATTAACAGTTTAGAATAGCAAAATTAAAATTTAGAACACATCATTTAAAACTCAGAAATCCTAATTAAAGTTTTTAAACGCCAAATTGAAAATCCCAATTAAAATTGAGAAAATCCCAATTGAAATTCAGAAAACCTAATTCAGAAATCCGAATTGAAATTCAGAAATCCAAATCGAAATTCAGAAAAAAAAAAATCTGAAAAGCACAATTAAAATTTAAAAGTCCCAATTGAAATTAAGAAATATCAATTGAAATTTAGAAAAGCCAACTGAAATTTACAAATCTGGATAGATATTCATAGTTTAGAAAATCGAAATTTAAAAATTACATTGAAAAATGGAAGTGGCCAATTCAAACTCAGAAATCCCGATTGAAATTTAGAAAATTCCAAATAAAATTTAGGATTTTTTTTATATCTAAATTTCAATTATTTGCGTTTTGGTTGTCCCCTTTAAAAACTGCACACAAAAAATTTTAAAGATAAAAATTTTAATTAAAAATTTTAAAAAGTTCGATATTGTTTTTAATACATTTTTTTAATTGATATGATGAAATTTTTTAATAGATTTTGAAAATTTTCGTGAATTGAGAATAAATGCACTTTTGCGATGTTAAACTTTTACAAATTTTAGTAATTAATACTAGCCCTGTTTTCGCATAACCGTATATACGCTTACCCATACAAATTTTAAATTATCCACGCTTATTTTTAACTTGTATAATTATCGGCGTTAAATTGAAGCGTCGATAAAAAGTGATGCCAAGTTCACATTTTTATTGAAATGTCAAAGATACAAACCTTTTTCTTTGTTAATAACAAATACACAAACCTTTTTCACAGAAGTGATGCCAAGTAAATTTTGTTAAACGTGGATGCGTTTTCGGTTAATCTGTTAATGTTAACATGTATACGGCTATGCGAAAACAGGGCTACTATTACTTTCGTGATAGATGCAAAATAAATTAAAATAGTAATTAAAATTAAAACTCATCATTTTTTGTGTGTGTGTGTATAAAGACTGAAAATGAAATTTTACTTAAAATACTTTTATTTTTTGTTACATTACTTTTAAAAAATCGTTTAAAATTTATTTTTCATTGTTTTTTGACGATTAATCGATTAATCGCCACTTTTTCCGATTAATCGACCCGTATAACCGATTAACCAATTTTCATCAATTTTCGAATAATACCCTAACCGGTTAACCGGCAGGGTCGAATAATTGGAAACACTACTAAAAAGCGAACAACAGATTTTTCGCAAGACTGGTGCTGATTTTTTGTTTTTTATTGTAAATATTTAAGAGCTTTGGCATAAATTGACATCTGTGAAAGATGCTGTACTTTAGATACTAACATTTTCCGCCGTCAATGGTTTAATTGCTTTCACAAGGCTTTATTACCCGCCATTTAGGATTTAGATAACAGGATGAAAATGTGCAAATATTTTCCAAAAAATCTTTACAAATTCATTCAAAATACTTGAATGCTATGTGTGAACCTCATATTACTAAAAAAGTGGTCCATTTTGTCACGTTCTGTTACTTTTTTATCAAAAAAAGTTATGTGCAGCTTAACACATAACTCCTTTTCAGACTATTTTTAGTATGACTAACACATAGCTACTTTTACTAACTTTTGAACCAATCAAGATATCAAAAGACGGTTTAATGAGTAAACGTATGACCAATAGGGGATCATAAAGATGTAATAAAAAAAATTTTAAAAACTACACATGACTCCATTTTTAGGCGCAGCGACAATAAGTTTTAGGTCTAGGAGAATAAAAATTTTCCGGGACGTTCAAAATTGGAAGAAAAACTTTTGTATACAAAAAAATGCAAGTCTAATGTATTATATTACATTTCCCCTTTAAATGTTATTATATTATTTTAAATTAGTTTTAAAATTATACAGTGCAACAACCAAAATCGGAATGTGATGAAACCAAAAGCAAATAAAAGTTGTCATTTTCCATAACAAACCCCACAAGGTTTTTTTTAGTTCGTTGCTAAATATTTAATATTAGTAATTACTTGAAAACAGCATAAGTGGCGTATACTTAATTTTTTAATTGCCTTTAAATAACAATCTGAATAATCAGAAATAGTTTTTTTAATAATTACGTTGTTGCAAAATCGACCCAATGGTTTTCGTGGGAATCAAACCCACGACTCCCTGCTTAATAGGCAGCACGCTACCAACTAACACACAGTAGTCCCTTAATATGCACAATAAATTAGAAACATAAAGTGTCTATTTTTTTTTGCTTTTATAATCAAAGAAATTTTATCACGAAAAATCCCGGAATCCCGAAAAATCTCGGGATCCCGAAAAATCCCGTGATCCCGAAAAATGCCGGGATCCCGGGATTTCGATTTTCAAATCCCGAATCCCGGGATTTTAAAAAACTGATCCCGTTTGACAGCCCTAATGTCAACCAGCAGCCGAATTAAAGCATTTTGTATTTTTAGGTTATGTTGAATGTACCAGAATTTTTGAGGTGTCCTTACATTTTCGTTCATAAGTTTTGAACCGCTGAACCGATATCCCTCAAATGCAATACCAAACTGCCCAGGAGAACTTCCAATAAATATGTGTAATATTTTGGTCGTGATCAACATTTCCACAGACAGACGGACATCGCTAGAATGTCTTAAAATCGATCACTGATCAGTAATATATATGGGGCATTCCAGGCCAAATCACTCACTTTTGGACCCGACCCCTTTCGATTTATTTAATTTTTGGATATGTTTTAGTACTTATTAAATGCAACTCGGACACCAATTTTCAGCCTTTTATTCCAAGATGGTGTTGAGTAATCAATTTTTCAAAGTGGCGATTTTTTCAAAAAAATTTAAAAATTAAAATTTTCAATTAATTTTGACCATTTAAAAATATAGATATCTTATAAAAAGTTGGACAACGTTTTGTTGGTATTTAAATGTAGTTTTAGAAAAAAATATTAAAAAAATTATTCGAAGTAATTATCACTTATTTTTTAACGTTTAAAAATTAAAATCGACTTTTTGAAAAAGTCCGAAACCTTAGATTTTTTTTTACAAACGCCTAAAAGTTCTACTCTAAATTACGCAACTTTCAAGCCATAATTCGAGATGTGATCGCAATTTGTTCTATTTGTTTTCAAATTTTGAAAATTGCACCTTTTATTTTTTGACTCTGATTTATTTTATATGGTGCTCCAAAAAAAAAATAAATTGGTAGATACTGACCCCAACTTACCCTAGATATATTCATTTCGAGGTAAAAATACGCCTTACAAAAATTAAGAACAATCGGACATGGATAAGGTGTTCCGCATGGGCCTTGAAGTTTAGAAGACGGATTACAAGGAAAAATATGATTTTTTTCTGTTTTCTCATTTTTTTTGGTATTTTAAGTTAAATTTTAATTCAAGTGGTTACAGAATTATAATACGGAGTAAAATGCCTCTCTAAAAAGGTACCAAATACTGAAATCGGTTGAAAATCAGCCAAGTTATTACAACTTCCCCAGGCATCTAACGTATGGCAGAACACTTGATTAAACAATATAATACGATTTTGGAAATTCATTGAAATTTTTTACTGTAATAACATTTTTTTATTCTTCAAGTTCAAATGTAATTAGATGACAAGTATTTTTCATATTGTGTTTTGCTAACATTTTTTAAATTAGTGCTAAAAATGCCTACATTTTCAACACCCTTTTGAAATCTCTATTTAAAAAAAAAATTATTTTTTTTGTTTTAAAATTTGGAAAAACCAAAAAAATATTACAATGAAACATGAATAATGAAAAAATGTTATTACAGTAGAAAATTTCAATAAATTTAAAAAAAGGGACTCGTATTTTTTAATTAAGTGGTATGGCACACGCTAGATGCCTGGGGAAGTTGTAATAACTTGGCTGATTTTCAACCGATTTTAGTTTTTAGTACCTTATTAGAAAGGCATTTTACTCTACATCATAATTCTGTAATCACTTGAATTAAAACTTAACTTAAAATACCAAAAAGTTGCGAAAACAGAAAATAATTCATATTTTTCCTTGTAATCCGTTTTTTAAACTTCAAGGACCATGCTAAACGCCTTACCCATGTCCGATCGTCCTAAATTTTTGTGAGACGTATATTTACCTCCAAATGAATATATTTAGGGTAAGTTAGGGTCAGTATCTACCAATTTTTTTTTTTTGGAGCTCCATATAAAATTAATCAGAGCCAAAACATAAAAGGTGCAGTTTTAAAAATTAAAAAAAAATAGAAAGAATTGTGATCGCATCTTGAGTTATGGCTTAAAAGTTGCGTAATTTAAAGTAGAATTTTTAAGGTTTTTTACAAAAAAATCGAAGGTTTCGGACTTTTTCGAAAAGTCGATTTTAATTTTTAAACTTCAAAAAATAACTGATAATTACTTCGAATAATTTTTTCATATTTTTTTTCTAAAACTACATTCAAATACCAATTAAACGCTGTCCAACTTTTTTTAAAATATCTATATTTTTTAATGGTCAAAATTAATTAAAAATTTCAATTTTTGAATTTTTTGGAGAAAATCACCATTTTGAAAAATTGATTACTCAACACCATCTTGGAATAAAAGGCTGAAAATTGGTGTCCAAGTTGCATTTAATAAGGACTAAAACATATCTAAAAATAAAATAAATCGAAAGGGGTCGGGTCTAAAAGTGAGTGATTTGGCTTGGAATGCCCCATATACTTAATGGGGTCCAAGACCGATATTTCGATTAGTAACAAACGGAATGACAAACTTATATACCCTCTATCACTAAGTGGAGGGTATGAAAATTTTCGTGAAAATCAAAGTTTTCATTTTGCTCCTGCGTAGCGTTTGAAATAAGGCTTTTTTTTTTTGAAAATTTTTAATTGTTCTGCGATATGGGTGCCAGGGATTTGTTCGATGGTTTGGGAGAGGCATTTGGAATACTAGAAGAAGCTCCAAATCCTTCGGTGGTTTTGTAATTGTGCTTTAATTTGTTTTCACCTCAAGTTTTTGGAACATTGTAATTTAAGAATTTATTCACAAAAAAACGTTTAACATGAAATTCGAGATTTTTTTTTACAACGCTGCTATAATTTAATCCACTTCTGTAAAAAAAACATTGCCCACTTGAACTACAAATCACACATGAAGTATGTTCGTATGGATTAAAGAGAAAAAAACAAACAAACAAATACAACTACAAAATGGAAAATAAACTGGGTAATAAATGTTTTAAACAGAAAATGGAGCATTTATATTTGTATACATGTTGAATAGTTGAAATTACGAACAAAAAAAAAAAAAAAAAATAGCTACAGTCGAATAACATTTAAAGCTAAATAGTTCTATTGAAAAAAAAAAAAAAATAAAATAAAAAAAAACAGCATACACCACATGAAAAGTGTGGTTTAAATATATATTTTTTTTGTTTATCTATTCATTTTGAAATTCGTTTTACTTTTTGCATCTCTTTTGTATTTTAATATGAATCTTTAATATATATTTTTTTTCTCTCTATCTACTTACACGTAACTCCTTAACATAAAAAATCCATGCAAAAAAAAAACAGGGCGTAGAATCAACTTTTTTTCCCAGTCGTATGAAAAAATATCCAAGTGGTTTGTTAACAGCAGTGGATTTATCTGTCATACCGAGCTCTATGCTAATGGTAATGTATGGCATGTTTTTTCTAATTCTATACATCCCCTCCCCCCACCTATTTTTGTTTGTTTGCTTGTATCCCAAAAAAAATAATAAAAAAAATATACACAATGTACTCCTTTATTGACTGCATGTTTTGTTGTGTTCCCTTAAGTAGAAGAGAATGTAAAAAAGACACAAGTAAAAAAGTTAAATTCGGCTTTGACGAATGTGTGGATACTCTTTACAATGTTAAAAAGATTATTAAAAAAAAAAAATATATAAATAAAAATTCTTCGAGTTAATTAAGGTCCGTTCAAGTTAATTAAGGTTGCTATTGTTCGACCTTTCCAATTTAAATAAATAAAAATTCCTAGAGCTCTAGACCAGCACTGGTTGAATAATAACAACCTTAATTAGCTTGAATGGAAAGCACGCCGTAATAATAACATCTGGCCTCGAGCTTGAAGAAGTTTTTATTTTTTTAAATTGGAAAGTTCGAATAATAATAACCTTAATTACAAAAAAAAAATTATAACAAAAAAATTTTTAAAAATTCTTTAAAAAAATGGATAAAAAAGTACTTTGAAAAAAGAATTTTTTTAAAAAATTCCTGCGGAAATAAATGTCGAAAAGTATTTCGCGAAAAAAATTTTGGGGTAAAAAATATTGTTTGCAGTTTTTTAAATATATTTCGGTAATTAATTCAGTTCACATATGTCTACCTGCAGCCGAACTAAAGCAATTTGTATTTCTAGGTTGAATGGAATGCTCCAAAATTTTCGAGGTTTTCTTACATTTTCGTTCATATCTTTTGAAACGCTAAAGCAACAAGAAATAAATGTTTCAGATCTTTGTTTTATTTTGGTCGTAATCGCCATTTCAACAGACCAGGCGCGGATCTAAGGGGAGGGGAGAATGGAATTTCTCCCCCCCCCCAAATAATTTCGAAAGAAAAAAAAGGACTATAATATAAAAAAATATTAGTTGATTCATATGTGTGCTGATCATTTACGTCAGCACACGAAGCCTTAGGATAAAAAAATCGGAATTAAAGAAATTGCATATGAAAAATATGGATGGCAATAGAGTCGTGGAGATTTTTTAACCGAATAACTTTCCTTATTATTTCTTATGGAAAAAATATTTTTTTTTTATAAAAAAATGTTTCAAAATTTCAGACTTTCAGATTTCAAAATTTCAGACCTTTAGAAAATATTTTGATACTTATTTGACTTCGAATGTAAGAATGTTTAAATTGATTAATTATCGGAAATTTTATAAAAAATTTCGTATTACATTTCTATAGAAAAAATCCTTTAGCAACTGAAAATTTTTCCTTTGAAAAAATGTTTCAGGATCTGACAAAAATTTTTCTGCAAAAAAAAAAACACCAGAATCAGATAACATTTCTACAAGAAAAACCTATCAGAATTTGAGTTTTCTAGGTTTTTTTTTATAGAAAACTTTGAAAATACGATCTGTTTTTCTACAGAAAATACGAATTTAAGAACTTTTTTATATCAACGTTTCAGAATCTGAACATTTTTCTAAAGGCAAATATCTTAGAAATGGGTTATTTTTCTATATAAAAACTATTTTAGAATCTAAAAGTTTTTCTGTACAACATCTGAGAAAGTTTTTACAGGGAACATTTATAAAAAACTTATAATATGTTTAATTTTTTTCTCGAAATATTTCAGTTTTTTATATAGAATATTTATATAGTAGTTCACGGGTCTTTTCACATTTATGACTGGCTATGATTGAGTATAGGTCCGTTTATTTGACTATAAACGGTTTGGCTTAGGCAGTAAATGGGTTCGTCAGGATTCGCTTGTGAAAATATTTCTTGAATAAAAAAGCGCCTGATTTAAATACTTTAAGTTGATTTTTTTTGGGTTTTCATTGGTTACTCAGTATTAAAAATATTAACGAAAATTTATACAACACCACCCCCCCCCCCCTTCCCGCTACCTACCCAAACTTTTTTGCCTTCCGATTGCATAAATTTTTTTTTGGTAAAAAAAATCACACCAACCCCCACCCACCCCAATTGAAATTCCTGGATCCGCGCCTACAACAGACAGACGCACAGAAAATTAAAAAAAAAATTTAATAAAAAAAAATCGTGGATTTAATTTTAAAATTAATTTAATCCGGACCAACCACTAAAATGCGCGGTGACAGAACAAAATCCCCACGGACATTACCCCCATAACGAAAGTGGGGACTATGACCGAATTCATCACGGTCATAATCCACATAATAATTGTGGGGAGTATGACCGGTTCCAAAACGGTCACAATCCCAACGGGATTATGTCCGTTCGCTGTTGGGATTACGACCGAAAATTATCCAGTCATTACCCCCATTCACATTATGGGGAGTAAGTTCAAGGCAATTTTGGTCATAATCCCCGTTCATTATTCCCATAAATCTGTGGATAATGGTGTTAAGTAAAAAACTTAATATATTTAATAAAATACTCGAGCTCGAGTTCGAGTAAAACGTACACTCAAAAAATTATGTAGGTAAATTCAAGTGAATATTCACTTAAAACAAATGAAATTTTATTTAAAAAACATTCCACTATTTTTTCATTTAAAATAAAAACATATTACAGTCAATTTTTAATATTAATTTAATGACTATCCAAAACATTAAAAAACTAGTGAATGTTCACTTATTTTGTATTGAAAAACAGTAAAACTAGAGAAGAAATTTTTTACTGCCGAAATTGAATGTAACAGAAAATTCAGTTTTAAGACAGTAAATTATTTTTTGTTTAAACTACAGAAACAGTTTCTTCAAACTTTACCAAATATCTTTATGCCGTAATGACGTAGTCAGTGACACAATTTTAAAAATTTGATTATAAACCTTCTATATACATAAAACTATAAACAAAATGAGAATTCAAAAAACTATATGAGAAATAAAAAGACTTTCAATAAACTGTTTATACTTATGTATTTGTTTTTGTGTGTAAAACAATGCAAGAGAAATACACATACTCGCACACACACGGACAGCAAAACAAAAAGTAAAGCAAGAAATGTTATTAAACAATTAATTATATTAACTTAATATATAATTAATATTTAATTTAGAAACAATTAAATTGTTAACTAAAATAAAGTTAAGAATTTAATAAAACAATTAATAGCATTAATTCAAAATTTAATTGACATAAAATTAAAAAAAAAAACAATTTAAATTTTAATTAAAATATACAATATTATTTTCTTTGCGGAAATCGCAAGAATATCTTAGAATCGGAATCGATCACTGATCAGTAATACCCAGCAAAATTTTCTGTTCCCAATAATCGGTTCCAGAATGCATCATTTTACCCTGCAACCGATTCTACTTAACATTCCAGAATCAATATTTGAAATTGTACCAAAAGCAATCGTTTTTTAGAGCAAGTAGTTTTTTTGAAAAATAATTTTACATAGAAAATTTTGTTATGATTACCATAGAATACATTCAAGAATCTGTTGAACCAGAAAGTTTCCTGGGTATATATTATTTACGGGGTCTTAGACCGATATATCGATGAGTTACAAACGAAACGACAAACTTATATACACACTTTTTAACTAATTGTAAGTGGAGCGTTAATAAAAAATTACTATGAAATGTAAAGAAATTAAAGTATGAATGAAAATATTTGTATGAAAACAGAAATATGTTTTTGAGTATCTATGTGTACCTGGAATTACGTTGAGGAATAAAAACGTATATGTAACTATATAAACTGCATGAGAAATATGCTTGAAATGCATGACAGTACCTAGTAACTAATGTAAGGGGGCCACTCACACATGCCGTTGCCAGGGTTACCAGAATTTTCCGCTATAAAATAGAAATAATATTTTGTAATTTATACCCTCCAACTAAGGCTGTCGGTTTTTTTTAAAGGTTTTCGAGTGGAACAAATCGCCAAAATTAAATAAAAAGGAAAAATATCTTGGGACAATAAAATACCCCCAAAGGATTTTGGTCACGTACTTACATTTTTTATGGCTCACTGAACTTTTTTAAAAGGCGTGTGGAATAAGTGGGATATGTTATGTAAATATACTTCTAAGCTAACATGGAGAGTATCCCTGTGGGGTCGATTTGTATGGGGGGAAATTGACATTTTTCATTTTTTTACGATTTACGCCTATTTACTCAAAATTAATACAGGCACATTTGGTGTCAGGTTAAAGGTATTTTAAATACCTATAAAAGTAAATAGGGAGACTTTCCTTGTAAGTAATTTGCTTATTCAGTAAAATTTAAGGTGCTGTTGTCAAAACATATATATTGCTCTTTTTAAGAGACTTAGTCCTCTTTTCAAAAACTGTCCACTAAAACTTGCATTTAAAGGGTTAAAAT
Source organism: Pegoplata infirma (assembly GCA_963921195.1). Taxonomy (NCBI): domain Eukaryota; kingdom Metazoa; phylum Arthropoda; class Insecta; order Diptera; family Anthomyiidae; genus Pegoplata; species Pegoplata infirma. The sequence continues at coordinate 101,057,418 of OY992537.1, forward strand.
GCTGTTCAAATATATTGTCCGTCAAATTTCACTAAGGGTCATCGAAGGTTTTTAGTTTTGTGCGAAATACCAAAAATGCTTAAAAAAATAAAAAGTACATAATACAATTTTTTTTATTATATTTGGCCATAGTAGTGCAATTCCATAAAATTTCTCCCCAATGTTCGGAAACATGACTTTGGACGTCACTGAAAATTTGCCTTAATTCTTATTTTTTTAGGAAATATTTTCAAAAGCAAAAGGTATTTTTTCAGAAGTGTTCCATTCAAAACTTTTTTTTTCCAATATTTTAAAAACTACATCTTCGAGAGAAAAAAAAAATGGGGATAAACAATACTGTTTTGTACCATATCCAAAATTCAGAATGGGATCCCCATGGGATCAAAATATATTCTGGTTTTGGTACGAGGTTCTTATATTTTACTTAGAAAATTAAAATTTTAAATTTCTTCAATATAAAAATTTAAATTTCCAAAGAAAATTGTACTTTTGAAATTTTGAAAAACATTCAAAAAATTAAAAATTTAAACTTTTTGGGAAAAATATGAGAACCTTGTACTTAAAAGAGATAATTTTTGATCCCATGGAGATCCCACTCTGAATTTTGAATATGTTATACAAAAAATTGATATTTTTCACCAGAATTTTTTTTTAAATTAATCGAAGACGTGTTTTTTTAAATGTTCGAAAAGAAAAAATGTTTTTTTATTTTTGCATCATATCTGTTGAATAACCGTAATAACCGTAATAAGTATGTTCATAAACTTTAAAAAAAAAAATCTCAAAATTTCCTTCCCTTAACCCTGTCATAGAGCTAACGACAATTTTTTATTTAAACCTAATTTGAGACAAATCCAATTATTCTAACCCGTGGCGCTCTTCAATCAAAGTTTTAATTTTTTACCAAATTTTCACCAAAAACTCTAATCTTTGATCGAAGGGCACCATGGGTTAAAATGGTCTGATTTGGTTCAAATTAAGTTTAATTGAAAGTTCATCTCCAGCTCTATAAAAGAGTAAACGGAAACAAAATTTCGAGATTTTTTTTAACAAATTTCCTCAACGTAGGAAAAACCGCCATTTTTGAAAATTTTTGCCAAATTTCAAATGGCGATAACTCGAAAATCGCTTGACCGATTTCAGATATTATTTGATGTACCTATTCAGCATGCAAACATTATTAAAAATAATGTATCGCGAGATATTTCTATTGTTTATATATCTAAAAATCCAAAATGTTGGTGGAAATTGTCCAAAAATGCAAAACTTTGATCGAAGGGCGCCACGGGTTAAAATGATCGGATTCGGCTCAAATTAAGTTTAAATAAAATATTGTGTCAAGGTCTATAATATGGTCAAGGGTGAGAAATTTATAGATTTTTTTTTTTTTTATAATTCCTAGAACGTAGGAAAATCCGTCATTTCTTGCAATTTTCAAATAGCGATATCTCAAAAACCATTCGACCGATTATAAAATTTTTCTGATATTCGCGTTCAGCGCATCAAAATTAATAAGTATGATGTTTCGCAAGACATATTTTTTTTATAATTTTTTTTAATTTTTAAAAAATCTAAAACTTTGATCGCCGGCCGCCACGGGTTAAATTAACCTGATTGACCTCAAATTTGTATCACATAAGTTTTAGGCCTTAGAAAATAAAAAATTGTCCTGACGTTCAAAATCGGAAGAACATTTTTTTTTCATACAAAAAATACCAGTCTAATGGTACGTATTTCATATTTATGTAGACTTTGAAATATTTGAAATATTGAAAAGGGTGAGAAGCTCTGTCCTAGACCAATATTGCGATATATGATCGGCTTGTGCCTTTTACAATATTAAAATGTTTTTAATAATATTGTGCAGCAAATTTTGTTCATCGCTTTGAGCCTCAATGGCTTCAATGTCATACGAATGAAGACTATCAATTAGACAAAAACACCAAAGGGTTTTGCAAATTCAGTTACTGAAGTTTCTCATGTTAAAAAAAAAAAATATAATAAAAACACGCCTGAGCATCAAAACATGGAAAAAAATCAGTTAAATTTTATAACGGTTCATTTCTAACTGCAATTTCAAGAACTTATTTTGGTCCTCTTTCAAAAGCTAAATACAGAAGTCTTATAAAACGTCCATTTAAAGGGTTTAAGTGTTTTATAAATATTTTACTCATATAATTTCACTAGGGTTTGTCAAAGGCTGAAAGTTTGAGAGATATGCGAAAAATGCTTAAAAATGGAAAAAATTTAAGGAATCATATTTTTTTAAATTTTTTGCATTAACACGAAAAAACTAGTGCCTAAAACAAAAATTTTGTTGCATAATGAAAATTTATACCTTTAAAATTTTGCTAGGTTTTTTAACTTTTGTGTGAATGCAATCTTAGGAATGGAGTTTGGGGATAGGTATGTTATACAAAAAAGGTTGGGAAACAAAATATTTCATAAACGCTTTTATTGTTTGTTGGGTGCAATGAAAGAACAAATTTAAGATTCAATGCATGTAACTCCCCAACTATCAATTTCCATAGAAATTTTTTAGGTTATTTTGAGTTTTAATGTTATGAAGAAAAAAGCGGTTAACCTGGGTTTTAATTCCCGGTTAACCGAGACACCCGGTTGCCTGACAAATCTCGTTTTCGGTTAGCCGAAGAACTGGGTTTCCAAAATGTCGGTTATTTGGAAACTCTTTATACCACACCGATATGATTTTTCATTTATAAGTTTTGTGTAATAAAAGGAAGAGGGGGTGATTAAAAATTATTTGTAAATATGTAACTAGAATAAAAAATAATTATAAATCACTTGAATATTTAAATATGTAAAAATACACAATAAAATTAAATACACTACCTATACGTATACTTGATATTTTAATTAATACCTAACTGTATATTACTCATACGCCTTATTAATTATTTCCAATTGTTTCCACTAATCTCATAATTTGTTTTTCTTCTTTATCTTCCCCCAGGATCAAGATCAAGTTCGCATTCCTGAAGAAACTGAACTCAATAATTCAAAACTCACCGTTAATAGTGCCAATAGCGGCAGTGGAACAGATGACCAAAGCAAACAAGCTAATGGTAATGGAAAAAGTATAAAAGATGAAAAAAATGACAAAGATGATGCCACATGATTTTTATTTGGAAAAGAAAACTAAATCAAACATTAATATCAAATAAAGAAATACAACCAAAAAAAATATGCAGGCATAACATTTAGAACAAATAGTTAAGGAATGAAGAAAAATATACAAATGAGTGATATTAGCAGATGGCAAACAAATGTTATTTTTTTTTATAAAAATTAAAAAAATAAAGATAAAAAATTAATTAATAAAATTTATGAATAAATTATGAATTAATTTTGTTATTAGTGAAAAAATAAACAATTTATATGAAACAAAATAAAATTTTTATTAAGTAAACTTTTTTTATTTTTGCGCATTGCTAAGTCAGGAAAGGTGCTAATTCAGATCTTAAGTTTGAGGGAGGTGACATTTTTTAAAGAAAAAATGTCTCAGGATGTGAAATTTTTTTAAAGAAAAAATGTATCTGAATCTGAGACCACCTTGCCCAAGCGCAACTTAAATTTTTTCCCCTAAAATATTTATATTTAAATTTTTGTTGAGTAATTAAAAAATAAGTGAGAGTGTTAGATTCGGCTGTGCCGAATCTTTTATACCCTCCAAAACGTAAAAAAAATAATATAAAAAAAATCCAGGGGAGATAAGAATGTTGCATTTGCTTAGCAAAAGTACAAAAATCCCTGCAAAAAATGCGGTTTTTCTTAGGTTAGTTTAGTTCTCCAAGGGGGAACTTTTTTCCCCTTGATCCGATTTTGCCCATTTCCGAACTTAACCTGCCTAGAAACATTAGACATATTCATGCCAAACTTTGGAAGTCTAGCTCTTTTATTTTGGACTGTATCGTGTCCTCTACAGACGGACAGACGAACGGACGGACGGACATCGCTAGAATGTCTAAGAATCGATCACTGATCAATAAAATATATACCTTATGGGGTCTCAGACCGATATTTCGATGCGTTACACACGGAATGACAAAGTGAGTATACCCCCATAGTGTGGTTGGAGGGTATAAAAATATTTTCAGATTATTTATAAAAAAATAATGAGTTTAATTTAATACCTTCCATTGAAAAAATATTTAAAAAACAATAATAAAATCTGTCGGCTACACTAGAAAAAAACTTTTTAAATTATCAAGTTTTTTTTAAATTTTAATTAAAGACAAGTCAGAAAGCTATATTCGGCTGTGCCGAATCTTTAAATACCCTCCACCAATGTGACGATTTAAAAAACAAAAAAGTTTGTTTTATTTATACCTCAGGAAATAAAAAAGTACCAAAAAGTGTACTTTCGGTACCTTTAATAAAAGGTACTTTTTATAGAAGGTACTTTTTATAAAAGGTACTTTTTATAAAAGTTACTTTTTATAAAAGTTACTTTTTATAAAAGGTACTTTTTATAAAAGGTACTTTTTATAAAAGGTACTTTTTGTAAAAGGTACTTTTTATAAAAGGTACTTTTTATAAAAGGTACTTTTTATAAAAGGTACTTTTTATAAAAGGTACTTTTTGTAAAAGGTACTTTTTATAAAAGGTACTTTTTATAAAAGGTACTTTTTATAAAAGGTACTTTTTATAAAAGTTACTTTTTATAAAAGGTACTTTTTATAAAAAGTACTTTTTATAAAAGGTACTTTTTATAAAAGGTACTTTTTATAAAAGGTACTTTTTATAAAAGGTACTTTTTATAAAAGGTACCTTTTATAAAAGGTACTTTTTATAAAAGGTACTTTTTATAAAAGGTACTTTTTATAAAAGGTACTTTTTATAAAAGGTACTTTTTATAAAAGGTACTTTTTATAAAAGGTACTTTTTATAAAAGGTACTTTTTATAAAAGGTACTTTTTATAAAAGGTACTTTTTAAAAAATGTACTTTTTATAAAAGGTACTTTTTATAAAAAGTACTTTTTATAAAAGGTACTTTTAATAAAAGGTACTTTTTATAAAAGGTACTTTTTATAAAAGGTACTTTTTATAAAAGGTACTTTTTATAAAAGGTACTTTTTATAAAAGGTACTTTTTATAAAAGGTACTTTTTATAAAAGGTACTTTTTATAAAAGGTACTTTTTATAAAAGGTACTTTTTATAAAAGGTACTTTTTATAAAAGGTACTTTTTATAAAAGGTACTTTTTATAAAAGGTACTTTTTATAAAAGGTACTTTTTATAAAAGTTTTTTTTTTATAAAAGGTACTTTTTATAAAAGGTACTTTTTATAAAAGGTACTTTTTATAAAAGGTACTTTTTATAAAAGATACTTTTTTTAAAAGGTACTTTTTATAAAAGGTACTTTGATTAAAAGGTACTTTTTATAAAAGATACTTTTTATTAAATGTACTTTTTATAAAAGGTACTTTTTATAAAAGGTACTTTTTATAAAAGGTACTTTTTATAAAAGGTACTTTTTATAAAAGGTACTTTTTATAAAAGGTACTTTTTATAAAAGGTACTTGTCAGTTGCATATTTCACTGGAAGGTTTTTGTTGTCGAACAGTGTAGTTATTTAGCAATAACTTGAAACTCGGATCAGCTAGGATTTTTCTATAGAAAAATATTTAAGAACTTTCTATAGAAAATTCTCTCAGAATCTGAGAATTTTTCTATAAAAAAATTCTGAGAATTTTTCAATAGAAAAAATGTTTCGGATTCTGAGAATTTTTCTATAAAAAAATATCTCAGATTCTGAGAATTTTTCTATAGAAAAAACGTCTCAGATTCTGAGAATTTTTCTATAGAAAAAATGTTTCACATTATGAGAATTTTTCTTTAGAAAAAAGTTTTCCCATTCTGAGAATTTTTCTATAGAAAATGTCTCGCATTCTGAGAATTTTCCTATAGAAAAATGTCCCAGATTCTGTGAATTTTTTTATAGAAAAAATGTTTCAGATTCTGAGAATTTTTCTATAGAAATATGTCTCAGATTCTGAGAATTTTCCTATAGAAAAAATGTCTCAGATTCAGAGAATTTTTCTATAGAAAAAATGTCTCAGATTCTGAGAACTTTTCTATAGAAAAAATTTCTCAGAATCTGAGAATTTTTCTATTAAAAAAATATTCTCATTATCTGAGAAATTTTCTATAGAAAAAATGTTTCAGAATTTGAAAATTTTTCTATAGGAAAAATGTCTTAGAATATTAGAAGTTTTCTGTAGACAAAATGTCTCAGATTCTGAGAATTTTTCTATAGAAAAAATGTTTCAGAATCTGAGAATTTTTCTATAGAAAAAATGTCCCAGAATCTGAGAATATTTCTATGGAAAAAATGTCTTAGAACCTAAGAATTGTTCTATAGAAAAAATGTCTCAGATTCTGAGAATTTTTATGTAGAAAAAATTTCTCAGATTCTGATAATTTTTCTATTGAAAAAAAGTCTCGGATTCTGAGAATTTTTCTATAGAAAAAAGTCTCGGATTCTGAGAATTTTTCTATAGAAAAAATGTCTCGGAATCTGAAACTTTTTCTATAGAAAAATTGTCTCAGAATCCGAGACTTTTTTATAGAAAAATATCTCAGAATCTAAGAAAATCTGAGACATTTTTCTATAGAAAAAATGTCCCAGAATCTGTGAATATTTCTATAGAAATAATTTCTCAGAATCTAAGAATTTTTCTTTAAAAAAATGTCTCAGAGTCTAAGAATTTTTCTATAGAAGAACTGTCTCAGAATCAGGAAACTTTTCTGTAGAAAAATTGTCGCAGAATCTGAGAATTTTTTTTATAGAATTTATTTTTTTTTTTTCGAGAATTCCTAATAAAAATTATGAGCTCTTTTTAAAATTTTACAAGATTTTGTTTTAGTGTATAAACTATTTTAAATAGTTAAAGTATCCAATATCCGGCAAACAAAATTGTGTTGGAAGAAAAACAAAAAAACACAAAAAAAAAAAAATCCCCAACGATTTATTTTATTGTATGCAAATTCCGTCATGTTCATGCATGTATTTTAATTTTATTATTTTCATTTGTTAACCTCACTCTTCTCCAGAATACCAATATGGATTTTTTAGGCTTAACAAATAGCTAAAAAAAAAAGATTTTAAACGATTTATTGCTACTGTCAAAATAAAATTCACAAGGGATTTTTTTTTTGTTGTTGTGTATGTTAAAAACGTGCAATGAAGTCTGAATTTTATAGAAAAACTACAAAAAAAATGTTGCAATATTTTGCAACAATAACGAAAAACAAAAAACAAAAAAAAGCAAGAGCATTTAAAATCCATACAAAACCATATAAAATTTTGCTTTATTTTATTATTGTAACAATATTTGCAGATATAATAAATTGAGAAAACGAAAAAAAAAAAATAAAATCAAAAATCTAAAAAAAAAAATTGTTAAAATTTATAATATTTGCCAGACAAATACTTTAACACAGGAAAATGTATGGATCCATAAATAAATGGGTGGCATTTGTTCGTTGCATTATTTTTTTCCAATATATTTCAACCAGAAAGATAGTGGAGAATGTTTACGTGTTTGTGTAAAACATAAACATATGTTAACACCGCAAATTAAGTCTTAGATTCTTAAACGATTTTCTCATTAAAAAATTTTTTTTTGTTGATATTTCTTTTGCATTTGGAGTACCTAAAAAATTTCGTAAAAAATGCTTTACAAAAAAGGGGAATATTTTTGAGTATCAATTTTTTTTTTTTTACAAAATTTTCGAAATTTAGATTTTTATTGGTAAAATGTTTATTACACTGGACACTGATCCTAGATGGTAGTTTTTTTTGGCCAAAACTAAAAAAAATTATTAAATTAAAAAAAGTGAATAAACTTTTGTATTAAGATGACTTGCTTGTCTGTAATTTTTGTATAAATCGGTAGACCTATTCTCTTGGAATGATTAATCAAAGATAAAATATGTATGTTTAAATCTCCATATACCGTAATTAAAAAAGCTAACAAATTTATACAATATTAAGGCGTGACCTTGTTTTTTTTTGATTAATTTATTTGACGAAGGGACGTACAACTTGTAAATGGGAATGAACAGCTCTTTTTTTCCTATTTTTTCGATGATTTTTTGATATTTTTATTAAAATTTTGAAAAATTGTTCCATTTGAAATAGTTTTTCCAAAATGTTCCGAGACATGATCCAAAACTTAGGATGCCAAAATGTTCGTTTGTTTACTAGCTTTCAGACTGACCTGCCAGTTTTTGCCCGTTTTTTCATCTGCGTGTAAAATATCAATAGAAGGGGAGATGAACAAATCTAAAGTTGTTAAAATGAGCCTTTTTTAATTGAATTAAATTAATTTTATGAATTAACAATTTTCAAGTTTTTTCCAAAGTACATACATAGTGTTTTTCTATATGAATACGGGGTAAAATGAAACCCGGTTATACAAAAAAAACAATACACAAAAAAACCGGTTACTTAAAAACCCGGTTACACGAAAAATAGTTTTTTATCGTATTAAAATTTGTTTTCAATACATTAAAAAAAGAAATAACCAGTTAGGCGGTCCAAGGAGTTTTTTTGAAAGAGTGTGGAACTTTTGATAACGATGAAGTAAAAAAAGGGTTGGACAAACATTTTTTATTATAAAAAAGATAGTTCTGGCCCAGAAAGTTTTTTGAAAGGGCGTGGAACTTTCTATAACGATGAGTTTTCAAGAAAAATTTTTTTTTTTCAAATTTTTTTTATAAATTTTATTTTTATTCCATTTTTTAAAACTGTTACTTTTATGGAAAGTGTTGATAGGAAGGATAATTCTGGCCCAGACAGTTTTTTAAAGGGCGTGGAACGTTTGTTAACGGTGAGTTTAAAAAGGGGGTTTTCAAAAAAAAAAAAAAAATTATTTTTCTATTTTTTATAAACTCGTTTTTCAATTCAATTTATTACACGGGCACATGAGTTATGATAACCTTTTGTTATCATTAACATTTTCTTCCTACTCTATTTTACCATTTCCTACTTATTATATTTTATTATTGTTTTATCCCATTTCTTATAATTTATTTAACTCTTACTCAATACTTTTAATCTTATTTCTCTTTCCGATATTTCAATAATCTTAGTCTTAAGCATTTTAAGAAACACCAAATTATAATAGTTTGTAAGAATTAGCTTTTAGTCAATAATATCATTTTGAATAAATAAGGTCAAAATCGGACTATATTTTAAAAATTAAATTACCGTGTTTTTATTGTAATTAATAAATTAATAATAGTACTTAATAAATTAAAAGTACGTAATTGGCGCAGTTGTTTACGAACCGTATTTTAAACTGAAGTTTAATAAAATTATAAAAAAAATATGTGCTCCAATAAATGTGTTAATTAAATTAACAATTTAATATAAAAAAAATATACAGTTGAAGTGATAAAAAAAAATATTTTGTTTGAAAGAAAAGAACTGGCTTAAATTATTAAAGTTGTTAAAAGAAATATAATAATAAATTAACTATAACTTTAAATTTAATAAAAATACATATATAATTAGCCTACAAAATTTGAATAACCAATTAAAAGTACAGTCAGTAACAAAAACTACAAAGTGTAATTTTCTTAAAAGATTGCAAAACTGACAAAAAGAACAAAAAAATAATAAAACAAATCAGTGTTAGCAACCAACCATTCGAATAAAAAAAAAAAATTCAAAAGTAACGAACAAAAAACAGAATGTCCGTTAACAACAACTTAATTTAAAAAAAAAAATACTACTACACAAAAAAGAAACCAAAGAAAAAAAAAACGTCGCTACAAACAAAACACTCAAGTGATAAGTTCTAAAGAAAATAATAAATCGAAGTTTAAAAAGAAAGACCGTTAACAACAATAATTTAAATTCAAAACTTAAAACGTACAAAAATAAATCGAAACCAAAAAGAAAGAGATAGTTCAAACTAAAAATCGAAAAGAAAGAAACATTGTGCTTACTTCCATGTTTAAAACAAAACTTATTTTTGAGAGATATATTTAAGAATCACAACAAAACAATAAATAAAGTGATAAAGCAACGCAAATAAGTTGGAGCTTTTTAATAGAGCTTTAGTAAATCACTAATCTTGAGTGGAGAAGAACACTGTAACGTCGCAAATTATCAGCATAATTACAACGTACATATTCTGTCCTAGTTTTAATAATACAATTTTATAATTATATATAATAATATAATATAATAATTATAATGTATTTTCCTACTATTAACATTCGTGTTATTTTTTATAAAATAATTTATAATGAGTTATTATAACGTAGTTATAATATATTTTCCTTTACTAACAGTGTAAAGCCAGCCAAGCCACATCATCGTGTAGGGCACTCTTTCTACATAGCACACCCTCTTAACCGATCGTAATAATCTGGTTTGTTAAGTTGTTTTAAATACACACAAACCTGTATACTTCAATATCACACTCTGCACACCGACCCTAATGTTCAAGTTTGTGTGTTTGTTTAGCAATTGTAAATTCATTATGCAGGTTTGGTTGTTTGTTCATACACCTTGTGTGTGCATTTGGTGTTTTATATATGTTGGCGTGGTTGTGTATTATAATGCACTGTAAAGTAATTTAAATAATTTTCTGTATTTTCAAACAAACTGACTATTGCAGTTGTAATTCCAATTAGGTTTATATTTTCTATCGGATAAGAAGAATAGTTTGGACACTTGAAGTTTGTCTAGATACTAGCATTGCACCACGCCAGTATTTATACAATAAAACCATAGTTCTTTACTCTAGAGTAAGGGACTTAATTTTGTAGAGCGATCATTATTGATTGTTCTTATATCTAACACAGCGGTCCTTGGACTGACTGTTCTCACAGCAACCTTCGGGGTGACTGTTCCCACAGCAACCTTCGGGCTGACTGTTCCCACAGCAACCTTCGGGCTGACTGTTCCCACAGCAACCTTCGGGCTGACTGTTCACACAGCAACCTTCGGGCTGACTGTTCACACAGCAACCTTCGGGCTGACTGTTCACACAGCAACCTTCGGGCTGACTGTTCACACAGCAACCTTCGGGCTGACTGTTCACACAGCAACCTTCGGGCTGACTGTTCACACAGCAACCTTCGGGCTGACTGTTCACACAGCAACCTTCGGGCTGACTGTTCACACAGCAATCTTCGGGTTGACTGTTCACACAGCAACCTTCGGGCTGACTGTTCACACAGCAACCTTCGGGTTGACTGTTCACACAGCATCCTTCGGGCTGACTGTTCACACAGCAACCTTCGGGTTGACTGTTCACACAGCAACCTTCGGGCTGACTGTTCACACAGCAACCTTCGGGTTGACTGTTCACACAGCAACCTTCGGGCTGACTGTTCATACAGCAACCTTCGGGCTGACTGTTCACACAGCAACCTTCGGGCTGACTGTTCACACAGCAACCTTCGGGCTGACTGTTCACACAGCAACCTTCGGGCTGACTGTTCACACAGCAACCTTCGGGCTGACTGTTCACACAGCAACCTTCGGGCTGACTGTTCACACAGCAACCTTCGGGCTGCCTGTTCACACAGCAACCTTCGGGCTGACTGTTCACACAGCAACCTTCGGGTTGACTGTTCACACAGCAACCTTCGGGCTGACTGTTCACACAGCAACCTTCGGGCTGACTGTTCACACAGCAACCTTCGGGCTGACTGTTCACACAGCAACCTTCGGGCTGACTGTTCCGACGAATCCACGACGAAGACGCCTTGCTAAAGCTACCATTACCGAAGTTGCCTTAGTCGAAGCCGAGGTTTCCATTGCCGAGGATCATCGAAGTTGCCACCGTCGAAGCTACCGTTACCACTGCTAAGATCACCGAAATTGCCAAGGTTGCCACTGCTAAAATCACCGAGGTTGTCATCATCAAAGTTGCCACCACCGTAATCGTCAGAGGCTATCCGAGTCATTATCACCGAACCCAAAAATCTCCAATTTGTCATCTCGTGAATTCTACTCACCGTGTCGTTGCCAAAGCATCCGAACCCTGTTTACCTGCCGAATTGAAGTTGTAAAAGCCGAAGTTATATTCCCCGAGGGACGAATTCGAGTTGCAATTTGTTGATTATCAATTAAAATATTCTGATTTGTATAAATAAGAATTTAAATAAAGATATACATATTATTATCAAGCCCAAAAAGGGAAAATTGAACTATCTTTTTATTATTACGAAAGGTTAGAGGATCCTTACGTAGATCCTGGTACGACAAAGCTATCTCAGCCCAATGAATAAAACCTCGTTACAAATGGCGCCCGAGCAGGGACACGATTCTAAATCGAAAAGCGGAAATACCGAAACCACCGCAAGCGTAGAAGAATCGGTTCGTAAAAATGATATCAACAAAAATAATACTCAACCTACGGGTCAGACTTTAACCACTGATACACTCGGTTGGGTATACTTGCTAAGAAAAGAACAACTCGTCGAGCGTTGCCATGAATGTGGAATATTAACGGCTGGATTCACGGTCGAACATCTGCGAAAACAGTTGATCGAGCACATTCGAACAAAAAGACTTAGAGCATCAGCCGAAAATCTTCTTCGGGAATTGGAAGACGAAATAACAACAGCCGAAAAAACGGTTATTTCCGACGACGATATGACATTGCAAGTTCCTGACTACAACAACCATACTACACAAAGAATACAGGCTGGAATTGCCATCAATTCGGGGGATAGTGCCACCTCGCATTTACCCAATAATACAACTGCAATACCTTCAAAAAACCAGTCCGAAGTATCCGATGCTGAAATAATGGCCACGGTACACAGATGGGATCTAAAATTTGCTGGTAACGACAACGAACTTCTAGACTTTCTAGAGCGATTTGAAGAACTAGCCGAATGCTTTCATATTCCGCTAGACCGCCTCCTTCCGTCTTTACTGGGAGTATTACAAGGAAATGCCCTAAGATGGTACCGAGTAAAGAAACAAGAAATCACCACCTGGAGCACCTTTAGGCTCGAATCCGAAAAATTCTTCTTACCGAAGAGGCATGCAGCCCATCTGGAACAAGCATTTTTTAATCGAAGACAGCATGCACGTGAGCGAGCTAAAGACTACATACTCAGTATGCTTACACTAGCTCGCCAGCATACAGAGCTTCGCAAGATGAATCACCTCGACCGGATATACGACGGTCTCCGTACAGAGTACCGACACTACGTAAAACGAAGCGATTTCTCGTCCTTAGATGAACTCATCGCGTTGACCGACGACTTTGAGGTATTAAAGAAAGAAGAACGACCACCAGTTGCTCATATGGTCGCCGAAGCTAATTATACCCGCTCAAACCGATGTTGGCGATGCAAGGGTATAGGTCATTCTCGGTGGCAATGTAAGAATCCTAGCCGACTCTTTTGTTCGCATTGTGGTCGCGATGGCATCCTCTCCCGTTCATGTGAATGTCAAAGACGAAGCACCACAACGGCAACTAAAAACCTATATAATGAAGATGGTCGATATTTTATTCCAGTTGACGTGCACGGCTATAGAGTACACGCTTTAGTCGATACCGGAGCGTCACGAACATACATAGGCGAGGCTATTCGAAAACATTTGATCGAAAATAATCACCCACCTACGAGTACTAGAGGTATGGTACAGATGGCCGACCAGTCTCTCGCGTCTTACCTCGAAGTCTATAACATCCAAATCCTGTATAAAGGTAAAGTCGTAGCTCTTCCTACCTCAGCCATACCAAATCTAGCAGAGCCAATGATCCTTGGGATGGATTTTTTGGGAGAACTTGGTTGTGAAATATACCTCAACAATGAAGCGTTAATGAAGCCTACACCAAACACGACTCGCAACATTGAACACCTTCATTCCATCTCTGATCGGCCTTTCTTGTCGTCTAGTGAAAACGAACAGTTAGCAACTCTCCTAGAAGAGCATAAGGAGAAGTTCGGTTTGGTAAAAGGGTTATGTACAATAACAAAACACGAGATTCGCTTACAGCATAAAAAACCCATTAAACAAAGATATATGCCAAGAAACCCGGCTATGATGGCAATCATAAACGAGGAAATTGATAAACTTCTGGCCGAAGATCGAATTGAAGCTTCACGAAGCCCCTATAGCTCACCTATCGTATTGGCACGGAAGAAGCAGGGAGGTTGGCGAATGTGCATTGACTATCGTCAACTTAACGCCGCTAGTGAACCGGATGCTTATCCTCTCCCACAGATCAATGCCATCCTAGATCAGTTAAGAGAGGCCAAGTTCATTTCATCGTTAGATTTAAAGAACGGGTACTGGCAAATTCCACTTGAAGAAACATCAAAACCACTTACTGCATTTACCGTTCCTGGTCGTGGATTGTTTCAATGGAAAGTCATGCCATTCGGTTTGCACTCCGCTCCAGCTACATTTCAACGAACTCTAGACAAATTATTGGTTCCGACCTGTATCCGCTGGTGTTCGTATACCTAGATGATATCATCGTATTGGGTCGGTCATTTGAAGAACATCTACAAATTTTGAGCACAGTTTTCAACCGTTTGCAGAACGCCCAAATGATGGTTAACTTCGACAAATGTAACTTCGTCCGAACAAGCATTCGGTACTTAGGTCATGTGGTAACTCCCGACGGCATCTGTACCGATCCCGAAAAGATTGAGGCCATGCAAAATATACCACCACCATCAAACCTTAAGGAGTTAAGGCGAGTACTAGGAGTCGCATCGTGGTATCGACGATTTGTGCCCAATTTCTCTAACTTGGTGGCCCCGCTCAATAAACTCCTCAAGAAAAGGATTCGGTGGCACTGGGATGTTGAGCAAGAGCGTGCCTTCACAAAATTAAAGGACGCGCTCACACAGGCACCCGTACTCGGTTGTCCGAACTTTGAACATCCGTTTTTCCTTCAAACAGATGCGAGTCAAGAGGGGTTGGGAGCCGTGCTATTTCAAAGGCATTCAGACGCCGAATCGGTAATCGCATATGCAAGCCGAACACTTAATGAGCTCGAAAAAAAATACTCAACAACCGAACAAGAATGCCTAGCCATACTCTGGGGAATTAGGAAAATGCGCCCATACCTGGAAGGGTATAAATTTACAGTAATAACCGATCACCACTCTCTCAAATGGTTGCATTCACTACAAAACCCCTCCGGACGATTAGCACGATGGGCTCTCGAACTTCAACAGTACAATTTCACCATCGAATATCGAAAAGGTAGTCTTAACGTCGTGGCTGACGCCCTCTCGCGAGCTCCGCTCCCCTCTAAGGAAGATACACTCTTGGCAATGTGTTCGCCAGACTGGTACAACCGAATGATGGTTTTAGCTACGACCGAAAACAAACGGTACCCCGATTTCCAAATTGTAAACGATCGACTTTTTAAACATATACCCCGGAAATCAGCCGTCGATACTCGGCCCGAATGGAAACTCTGCGTGCCTATAGATAAACGGAGCGAAATTTTACATATAAACCACGATACTCCGGCTGCTGGTCACTTTGGTATCTTCAAAACACTTAAGAAGATACAAGAGCAATACTATTGGCCAGGATTATACAAAGACGTCGTTAATTATGTCCGATCTTGCGAAGTATGTGCGAAGTTTAAGGTCGAACAACAAAATTCGGCAGGACACATGCGAACCATGCAATGCTCCTATCCCTGGGAGGTCGTGGCAGCAGATTTCGTCGGCCCACTACCCCGATCCACAAAAGGCAACACGGCTCTGCTGGTAATGATAGACGTGTTCAGCAAATGGGTGGAGCTGATTCCGACACGACAAGCGCTGGCCACAGATGTTGTTAAAAGTTTAAAAGAACGAGTGGTATTCCGATTTGGTTGTCCTAAAGTATTCTTGACCGACAACGGGGTCCAATTCACGAGCCGTTTAGTAAAATCATTCTTAGCGGACAACGGAATAGAGCACCGAACCACCGCCCCATACTCGCCCCACGAAAACCCGACCGAAAGGACAAACAGAGTGGTTAAAACAATGATTGCGCAACAAACAAGCAATAATCATCGTCACTGGGATCAACATCTTCCAGAAATTGCGTTCGCTATTAACACAGCCATTAGCGAATCGTCTCAGTTTACACCATCTGAAATCATTTATGGCAGAAACGTTATAGGGCCAAATCAAACTCGGCTTCAGGCCAAATGCCCCGAAGAGGAATTCAAACGAAATATGAAAGAGTTATGGGGGGAAGTGACGAAAAATAAAGCAAAAGCCACAAAGAAACAATCAAAATACTACAATTTGAGGAAGAGACCGTGGAAGCCTGAGGTTTGTGCAGTAGTGTGGAAGAGAGAACACCATATATCCTCTGCTGCAGATAAATTTGCCCAGAAATTGGCTGAAAAATATACCGGTCCTTTTACTGTCACTCGCCATCTGGCAGCAAATATTTTTGAGCTATGTGACACTAACAATAAACCCTGTAGAGTCAACATACAGGACATTAAGCCCTACAGAGGCAGGCAGTAACACCCAAGTAATAAAAATAAAAATCGTAAAAAAAAAAAAATCTTAAATTATCAATGCACTTTACATCACTGTCGGCAAATAAATTAAAAAGCAAATAATAAAACTAAAATAAACAAAAACTGAAATAAAAAGAGAGAAACTCTCAGAAAATTACTGACAAAAAGAAAATAGAACAAAAATTTACAACAAGTCAAACAGTAATAATGATGCCGTTAGAGAATACTGGAATACAAAGAGAGAAACTAAAAAGGAAAACAGAACAAAAATTTACAACAAGGCAAACATTAATAATGATCCCGTTAGTTTCCCTTAAAAATACACACAGAGGCTTAAAAATATTTAATTTGTATTAGACATTGGAGCAGTCAACTACACAATTTTTTTTTATTCAACATCAAAAATGGAAAGGAAACACACTCAACCTCCTAAGATGCGACATGTGCGCCCCGAAAATGTGGAAAGACCAACCGAGTACGTTGGGCCAGCAGAATCCCGACCTCGAATAATCCGAAATGAACTCATACGGCCTCCTCCACCATTATCATTTATTAGTGAACGACGAGTCCGACTGGCTCATGCTCCCGGTCAACCATCGGTAAGTGCATCTTCCCGACCACCACCGGTTGTGGCTCAGCCAGGTACAGCCGTCGGGCGGCAACCTCGAGTTGTTGTTCGCCCTCCGACAAATACTAATCAATCGGCAGGCCGGGCTACTCGTCAGCAGTCTTCAGGATCGGTTCACACAGCACCAAGACAAGCATCAAACGCCTCAACTCCACAACAACCTATTGGTCCTCCTGTTGAACCGACGGCACCAATCGTAGTTGCGCAAATACCTTTGCCTACTGTTCGTACACCTCCTCCACCGCCACCTGGAGTCATTATACCACAACAGGTCATAGTACTACCTCCACCACCACCACCGGCTGCTCCGAGACAACAGAACGAAGACGTCCAACAACGACAGGGAGCCGAAGCCGTACCGATAAGACGCTACACGGCCAACCAGTTGCTTAACGGAATCATTGTTCGTAGACCTACACGTTACAGACGTCATCATCAATACTTCATTAGCCGCAACAATCTACCACCAGTAAAGGTTACGATTTTAAGCCGAAGTTGTGCTCGCATTCGATGCCAGGGTCACGAACGTACAGTACCATTGGTATGGACGGTGTTACACAGCTAAATTTTTTTTTCTTCCCAATTTGCAAAATTTTTTTAAAATGAAATGTATTATTATTTTTTTTATCGTGTATTAATTTTTTTTTATTGCTGTAGAGCAGCAATTTTCTTTAAATTTATACTTTAAATATGTATAAGCTGTAGAGCAGCAAATTTTGTTATTGTAAGTATTATAATGTTTTCTAAAAAAAAAAAAAACAACAAAAAAAAAAAATACAAAAAAAAAATACAAAAAAAAAAAATACAAAAAAAAAAAAAAATACAAAAAAAACAAGTAGAAAAGTTAAATTCGACTTTGCCGAATCTATGAATACCCTCCACAATGCATTTTTTTTTAAAGGGGAGTACATTTTTTAACGTGAAAAAATTAACAATTTTGATTAGAAATATTTTATTTTGAGTAAAAAACTCTTTTTTTGCCTTTTTTTTTTTAAAAAAAAAGAAAAATTACTAATTTTTTTTTTTGAGTGTAAATTTTTTTTTCGAGTTTAATGTTTTTTTTACTGAAAAAATATTTCTGAATGAATGCACGTACGTATGTACACAAAATATTGTCATTTTTGTAAAAAAAAAAAAAATTTTTTTTGTGTAATTTTTTTTGAGTGTAAAACTTTTTTTGAGTGTAAAATATTTTATTTTGAGTAAAAAACTCTTTTTTTGCCTTTTTTAAAAAAAAAAAAGAAAAATTACTATTTTTTTTTTGAGTGTAAAATTTTTTTCGAGTGTAATGTTTTTTTTACTGTAAAAATATTTCTGAGTGAATGCACGTACGTATGTACACAAAATATTGTCATTTTTGTAAAAAAAAAACTAAATTTTTTTTTGTGTAATTTTTTTTTTGAGTGTAAAATTTTTTTTGAGTGTAAAATTTTTTTCGAGTGTAATTTTTAAGTTACCAATGCTTTTAGAACTAAACTTTTAGAACTAAACAAACTTAAAAAGCATTGCTTTAAAATTAAACAAGTTTGAAAAGCATTGTTTAATTACCACCAATGCTTTTCAAACTTGTTAAAACACGTGGCATTTTAGATGAAACTAATTTGAAATTCAGGGTTTTGCTTATAACTTTTGAACCACTGGACCGATTGAGCTGAAATTTAATACCAGATAGACCCGGGGAACGGAAAAGATACATGACAAGCTTCAGTAGTCTCATTATTGTCTTTCGAAAGTTATCGTGTTTTATATCTCGTAAATTCGCGAAACACCCTTGCCGAAATTTACTCTTTTGCTCATAACTTTTGAACCACTGGACCGATTGGGCTGGATTGCAATACCAACCTGACCAGGTAAATGACAAACATATATGCCAAACTTCAGTAGCCTCTGTAAAGTCTTTCAAAAGTTAGCGTGTTTTCTACGGACAGACAGACAGACGGACGGACGGACGGACGGACGGACGGACGGACGGACATCGCTAGATCGACTTAAAATCGATCGAGGATCATAAATATATATACTTTATGGGGTCCTAGACCAATATTTCGAGGTGTTACAAACGGAATGACAAACTTATATATACCCTCTATCACTAGAGTGGAGGGTATAAAAAAAATACAAAAAAAAAACAAAACCAAGAAAAAAAAAAAATATATACAAAACAAAAAAAAAATAAAAAAAAAATATATATATATAAAACTAAAATAAAAAAAAAAATATAATAACAAAAAAAAAAAAATTTTTTTATTACGGGCTGAGCCTTTCGATAGAAAGGTAAATGTTACCTTCATTGGTAGTGCAGGTCTTAGGACCATAACTCGCCCACTCAAAAAAAAAAACTTCTTGGTGTTGGGGAAATTAACCTCCAACATTGCTCTTTTTTAAAAAAAAAAAAAAAAAAAACTCTTGATAAATTAAATTATTTTTAGTTTTCCAGAGTTTTCTATGAACCTATTTCATTTAGTTATTAGGTATACTTCTCTTTACTTCTTCTAACCCCTTTTACTTTTTTTTTCCGTTTTTGTATGTTGTGTACGCTATGGAACTGCTATATTTTGTCATTTGGATACATTTTTACCATTTGGTCTCCTAAATCCATTTTTATATACGCTATAAAGCTACTCTATTGTCCCATTTTAATTTCTCTTTGCTTATGAGTCTCTTAAATCCATTTATTACTTATTATTTTTTTCTCTTATTCTTTTTTTCTCTTTCCCTAACTGGGTGTAATGTTAGGTGCTCTATAGGGAAATTAATTTTGCGGATAAGTTCCCGTACGTCTGGCAGCTCTTTGACCTATACTTTAGGGCTAATGATATGCATCCCTAAAGTATCGCTCACCAAAGTGGGGGAGGAATGTAACGTCGCAAATTATCAGCATAATTACAACGTACATATTCTGTCCTAGTTTTAATAATACAATTTTATAATTATAACATATAATAATTATAATGTATTTTCCTACTATTAACATTCGTGTTATTTTTTATAAAATAATTTATAATGAGTTATTATAACGTAGTTATAATATATTTTCCTTTACTAACAGTGTAAAGCCAGCCAAGCCACATCATCGTGTAGGGCACTCTTTCTACATAGCACACCCTCTTAACCGATCGTAATAATCTGGTTTGTTAAGTTGTTTTAAATACACACAAACCTGTATACTTCAATATCACACTCTGCACACCGACCCTAATGTTCAAGTTTGTGTGTTTGTTTAGCAATTGTAAATTCATTATGCAGGTTTGGTTGTTTGTTCATACACCTTGTGTGTGCATTTGGTGTTTTATATATGTTGGCGTGGTTGTGTATTATAATGCACTGTAAAGTAATTTAAATAATTTTCTGTATTTTCAAACAAACTGACTATTGCAGTTGTAATTCCAATTAGGTTTATATTTTCTATCGGATAAGAAGAATAGTTTGGACACTTGAAGTTTGTCTAGATACTAGCATTGCACCACGCCAGTATTTATACAATAAAACCATAGTTCTTTACTCTAGAGTAAGGGACTTAATTTTGTAGAGCGATCATTATTGATTGTTCTTATATCTAACACAGCGGTCCTTGGACTGACTGTTCTCACAGCAACCTTCGGGGTGACTGTTCCCACAGCAACCTTCGGGCTGACTGTTCCCACAGCAACCTTCGGGCTGACTGTTCCCACAGCAACCTTCGGGCTGACTGTTCACACAGCAACCTTCGGGCTGACTGTTCACACAGCAACCTTCGGGCTGACTGTTCACACAGCAACCTTCGGGCTGACTGTTCACACAGCAACCTTCGGGCTGACTGTTCACACAGCAACCTTCGGGCTGACTGTTCACACAGCAACCTTCGGGCTGACTGTTCACACAGCAACCTTCGGGCTGACTGTTCACACAGCAATCTTCGGGTTGACTGTTCACACAGCAACCTTCGGGCTGACTGTTCACACAGCAACCTTCGGGTTGACTGTTCACACAGCATCCTTCGGGCTGACTGTTCACACAGCAACCTTCGGGTTGACTGTTCACACAGCAACCTTCGGGCTGACTGTTCACACAGCAACCTTCGGGTTGACTGTTCACACAGCAACCTTCGGGCTGACTGTTCATACAGCAACCTTCGGGCTGACTGTTCACACAGCAACCTTCGGGCTGACTGTTCACACAGCAACCTTCGGGCTGACTGTTCACACAGCAACCTTCGGGCTGACTGTTCACACAGCAACCTTCGGGCTGACTGTTCACACAGCAACCTTCGGGCTGACTGTTCACACAGCAACCTTCGGGCTGCCTGTTCACACAGCAACCTTCGGGCTGACTGTTCACACAGCAACCTTCGGGTTGACTGTTCACACAGCAACCTTCGGGCTGACTGTTCACACAGCAACCTTCGGGCTGACTGTTCACACAGCAACCTTCGGGCTGACTGTTCACACAGCAACCTTCGGGCTGACTGTTCCGACGAATCCACGACGAAGACGCCTTGCTAAAGCTACCATTACCGAAGTTGCCTTAGTCGAAGCCGAGGTTTCCATTGCCGAGGATCATCGAAGTTGCCACCGTCGAAGCTACCGTTACCACTGCTAAGATCACCGAAATTGCCAAGGTTGCCACTGCTAAAATCACCGAGGTTGTCATCATCAAAGTTGCCACCACCGTAATCGTCAGAGGCTATCCGAGTCATTATCACCGAACCCAAAAATCTCCAATTTGTCATCTCGTGAATTCTACTCACCGTGTCGTTGCCAAAGCATCCGAACCCTGTTTACCTGCCGAATTGAAGTTGTAAAAGCCGAAGTTATATTCCCCGAGGGACGAATTCGAGTTGCAATTTGTTGATTATCAATTAAAATATTCTGATTTGTATAAATAAGAATTTAAATAAAGATATACATATTATTATCAAGCCCAAAAAGGGAAAATTGAACTATCTTTTTATTATTACGAAAGGTTAGAGGATCCTTACGTAGATCCTGGTACGACAAAGCTATCTCAGCCCAATGAATAAAACCTCGTTACAACACAACAACATATGTAAATAATTTGAGTGTTATTAACAATAACCCCAACAGAGAAAAAATTGACAATAAGAAAACAAAACTTAGTTAATCAGTGGAGTTAAATTGCAATACATTCTCAAACTAACAAAATCAATTAAAGTCACCATGGCATTTACTCTGTCAATAAATGAGGTCTTGAAAGACGCTCAGAGAATCCACGAATTTAGAGGTGATGATTAGGGGTGGGATAGTGCACGAGTTTCCGATTTCGACCCGCTAGAACCGCTTATTTTGTGAGGTTCGTAAAAAAAATGCATGAGCCAAAAAATGGGGCAGATCGGATAGGATCTAGGGGTCGCTCATCGGGGTCAAAGTTGGGCGTAAAGGGGGAAAAATACACAAAAAGCCCCACAACTCCTCTGGTTTTGACCCTAAAGGGGTCAAATGTGAGACCAACCCCCATTATTTTTTCCTCCCAAACACTTTTGCCGAACATACCTAAGCCTTAACTCCACTACCTAAGGGGGCTCCCATACAAAGGTTTAATTTTTTAAAAAATTTGCTCCTACCTCTCTAGTAGTCCAAAAAGTGACCCTAGAGGAATCAAAAGTATGACTGACCCCCAATATTTTTTCAACCCCAACATTTTCTTAGAACATACCTACCCTTTATCTTCAACCCTTAGGGTGGTCCCCATACATTTTTTTTTATTTTTTCTTAATTTGTTTTATTACATCAGCTCCTACCGGTCCAATGGTGGCTCCTAGAGGGGTCATTATCAAGACCGACCCCCATTTATTTTCCACCCCCAACATTTCTTCTGAATATACCACTTCCCTATCTCTAATTCCTAAGGGGTCTCCCACACAAAATGACATTTTTATAAAATTTGCTCCTACCGCTCTAACTAGCGCAGGGGTGACCCTAGAGAAGTTAAATGTATGAGTGACCCCAAATATTTTTTCAGCCCCAACATTTTCCCCAAACAAACCTACCCTCTATTTTTAAGTCTTAAGGGGGTCCCCACACATTTTTTTATATTTTTTTATAAAATCAGATGTTATCGCTCCCATGGTGCCTCTTAGGGATACGGAATGCAGACTTGACCCCATTAGTTTTTGCCCCCCACATTTTTTCCGAACATACCTACGGCGTATTTCCACTTTATAAGCGTGCTCCCCTTAGGAAAACCAAATTCGTAATGGTACTGTAACCCAACGTTGGAGTATTTAGAATTTACAAAAGTACAACAATTAGCAACACTTTTATTTATAAATTCAGCTCTAACAAACTCCCATAGTGCCTCTTAGGGACGGGAAATGCAAACTGACCTCTATATCTGCCTTGCAAACATCATATTAATGAACTTCAATTAAAAGAAGTGTTTGAAACCAAATACGCAAAACGTCTGGACCAGGAGTGCCAATGTTTGCGCGTTTTAAAGAGCAGTGGGAAAATATAAATAAAAGACAAACCATGCAGTCCTAAAATAGAAGATTAGAATGTGGCTGGCAACATATCCGCTCAAGTCCAAACTGCATCAAGTTGTTTTGTTGTGCTCAAATTAAGGAAAATCGACCCAGAGGCGACTTCAAGGAGTTTCTTGAAATTGTTTTATTATACCTTGGTGAAAATATTCCTAATAATTATTTTAGCCCACCAGGATCCATCAGTCATGCTCGATGGATGGCAAAAGGCATATATTGCCTAAAAATGTTTTAGGTTTGACCCAAAACAATTTACGCTAAATTTTGGTTTAGCGCCTCTAAAGCAATAGAACCTCCAAATAATGATTTTAATTTTTTTAAAGCGATTGCTAATTATGCTTCAATTAATAAGATGTCTCAACGATTGGAGAAGAGATTCTCTCACATCTTTGGTATCTCAGTGGTGAAGCAGTTGCACTATTTGATTCGAATATCTCTTGTGAAATAAAACGAAAAACGGCAAATGCAAGGAGGAAGAGTTATCTGACGAAAAGATGGACGAATCGTCCGACGAAGGCAGCGAAGAAAAATAAGACGATGATATCGGGGAAAATTATGACTCGGGGGATAGCGGCGAAAGTGGCAACAAAGATTGTGATCATCCAGTACACGTTGTTGGATTCGAAGGTGTGAAAATAATTAACATGGAATCAAAACAAGTAAATCCAGAACTTATAATATAAGAGACACCAAAACTTTTTGCAAGCGCTGCAAATATTACTTCAATTACATGTTTTCATAGACGCTGCCGAAAGAGGCGTAAAATTAATAGAGGACTATAACAACGTATTGTGCCGTAATGGAGAGGAAAAAATATTACCCTAACAAAGTGGAAATACGACGTAGGTATGTTGGGACAAAAAGTAGGGGGCAAAAATTATTGGGGGTCAGTCTGCATTTCCCGTTCCTAAGAGGCACCATGGGAGCGGTAAGATCTGATTTTATATACAAAAATTATAAAAAATGTGTGGGAACCCCCTTAAGACTTAAAAATAAGGAGTAGGTTTGTTTGGGGAAAATGTTGGGGCTAAACAAATATTGGGGGCAACTTTATTTTGATTTTATAAAAAAATAAAAAAAAAAATGTGTGGGGACCCCCTTAAGGCTTAAAAATAGAGGGTAGGTTTGTTTGGGGAAAATGTTGGGGCTGAAAAAATATTGGGGGTCAGTCATACATTTAAATTTTCTAGGGTCATCCCTGCGCCAGTTAGAGCGGTGGGAGCAAATTTTATAAAAATGTCATTTTGTGTGGGAGACCCCTTAGGAATTGGAGATACGGAGTTAGCATGTTCAGATGAAATGTTGGGGGCTAAAAATAAATGGGGGTCGGTCTTGCTAATGACCCCTCTAGGAAGCACCGTTGGACCGGTAGGAGCTGATTTAATAAAAAAAATTAAGAAAAAATAAAAAAAAATGTATGGGGACCACCCTAACGGTTGAAGATAGAGGGTATGTATTTTCTAAGAAAATGTTGGGGATGAAAAAATATTGGGGGTCGGTCATACATTTGATTCCTCTAGGGTCACTTCTAGGACAGCTAAAGAGGTAGGAGCAAATATTTTTTAACATTCAACCTTTGTATGGGAGCCCCCTTAAGGAGAGGAGATAGGGCTTAGGTATATTTGGCAAAAGTGTTTGGGTCAAAAAAATAATGGGGGCCGGTCTCACATTTGACCCCTCTAGGGGCAAAACCAGGGGAGTTGTGGGGCTTTTTGTGGATTTTTTCCAATGTACGCCTAACTTTGACCCCGATGAGCGACCCCTAGATCCTATCCGACATCCCCCATTTTTTGGCTCATACACTTTTTTTACGAACCTCACAAAATGAGGGGTTCTAGCGATTCCAAATACTGCTGCTTAAAATCTCACACAACACTATCCCACCCTTAGTGATGATTCATTCGCTCTAACATCAATTTTGCGGGAAGTAGATACTCTGTTGTTGCTAATTCAATCGCAACCAGATGCTACAGAATATATTTACCAAAGAATAATAATAAACAAAATACAAGGCGAAGCTCTTCATGTTTTACGAACTTTGGGTTCAAATCCAAGTTGGGAGGAAACGAAGGCAGCATTAATCAACAACTTTGGAGTAAAGGAGACATACCATCAGTTATACCAAGATGCCTTAGCTGTAAAAAATCAGGGTATTGTAAACTATTATAAATATTTAAGAAATATATTATGTAAAGTTAATGAAAAGTATGAATATGATAGTGAGAAACCTATAGAGTTTAGCCCTTTATATGTTGAAAAAATGATTTTGAAAACTTTTTTAAATAATATTGATATAAATTTAGCTTCAGTTATAATTAATAGAAATGTAACTAGATTAAGAGATGCATATAATTTGCTTGAAAGAGAGGGTTTAATAAGAGATTACGTTGAGGAGAAAAAAGTAAATTTTAGTCAAAATAATAATAATAATAATAATTTTCAAAACAGAAACAACCATCGTACTTTACCTAGTAACAGTAGAAATTTTCAGAAAAATTATGATAATAGGAATAAAAATACTCAGAGTGGTGTAAATAGACGGTATTCAAACTCTAATCGGAATTCAAATTATTCAAATTTTAATAACAATACGCCCAATTCTCAGAATAATTGCCATAATAATGGAGGCAATAATAGTGGAAATTATTCATTCGACAGAAAAACATACCAGTCTCAGAAAAATAGTGGAAATTTTAGACAGATGGAAGTGGATCATTTTGAGGAGGCTCAGGAAAATTTTGACACTGAGGAACAGGTAAATTTTCACACAACAGCCTGGCCAAGGCACTTCCAATAGTGCAACTTACTATAGGTAATGATAAAATTAGGGCCTTAATTGACACTGGTTCGACTACATCATTGCTGAATGAAAATAAGTTATTGACTTACAAAAGATTATTATTGGAAAATCCTATTTCATTTTTATCTTTAAATGGTAGATCTGAAATTAATAAGGAGATTATAACTAAACTTCCGAAGGAGTTTGGTGAAAATGCCACAATGTCGTGGAAACTTACTGTTTTTAATGGAAAACAATTCGATGCCATTTTGGGCCAAAATATTTTAAAACCTTTAGGTGCTATAGTAAATATGGAAGATGAAACTTTAATTATTAATCGTAAAACGATACATTTTATGAAAACTTGTCCCTATGATGACCACGAAATTCATCAATTAGAGAATATACAAATTAATGAAAAGGTCATGGAATATTTGTATAATGGCTTAAATTCTGAAGAACAATTAGCTCTAGAGAACATATTACAATCTTATAGTGATTTGGTATTTATAGAAGGACAAACCTTAGGACATACAAATGTCATTAAACATGAAATTCGAACAATAAACGATAGACCAGTTTATTCGAAAATTTACCGATATCCACATATTCATGAACAGGAAATAAGTAATCAAATAGACGATATGTTACAGCAGGGAATTATAACTGAAAGCAATTCACCGTATAATAGTCCCTTATGGATCGTACCTAAGAAAATAGATAGTTCTGGGGAGAAAAGGTGGAGGATTGTAATAGATTACAGGAAATTAAATGATATTACGGTTGATGACAAATTTCCTATCCCGAATATAGAGAGTATTTTAGATAAGTTGAGCCGAGCCCAGTATTTTTCGACGGTAGATTTAGCAAAGGGTTATCACCAAATTCTTGTTAAAGAAGAAGACCGGTCGAAAACAGCGTTCTCTACACCATATGGTCATTATGAGTTTGTCAGGATGCCTTTCGGCTTAAAAAATGCTCCGGCTACTTTCCAAAGACTTATAAATTTTGTACTTAGGGATTTAATTAATAAAATTTGCGTTGTATATTTAGACGATATACTGATATTCTCAACAAGTTTTGAGGAACACCTTTGTAATTTGAATAAAGTTTTTGCGAAACTGAGGGAAGCGAACCTCAAAATACAGATTAACAAATGTAAATTCTTTTCAAAGGAAACTTTATATTTAGGTCACGTCTTGACCCCTGAAGGAGTCAAACCTAATCCGGCTAAAGTCGATACAATTTTAAACCTGAGATTACCGAATACGGTCAAGGGAATTAAATCCTTTTTGAGTATGACCGGTTATTATCGTAAATTCATTAGGGACTACTCTAAGGTAGCATACCCTATGATAAGATATTTGAAAAAGGATGTAAAACTTAATATAAATGACCCAAATTATATAAACGCTTTTGAAAAACTAAAATTTATTATTACTGAGGCCCCAGTCCTCCGGTATCCTGATTTCAATAAGCCATTTCAGCTTATTACAGATGCGAGCTTAAATTCTCTAGGTGCTGTTTTACAACAGAATGGACACCCACTTTGTTTCGCAAGTAGGACATTGAATGACCATGATAGGAACTATTCGGCTACTGAAAAGGAATTGTTAGCCATTGTTTAGGCAACAAATTATTTTCGCCCCTATTTATATGGTGTTAAGTTTGATATTCTATCGAACCACCAGCCTTTAAGATGGTTGTTTGTAAAATCACAGAGTAGAGAACTGAATCCTAGGCTTTATAGGTGGATTATAAAACTTAGCGACTTCAACTTAACTGTTAACTACATAAAGGGGAAAGACAATCAGGTGGCAGACTTTTTAAGTAGAATAAATAGCGATTCTGGTGAAATAAATATGTTGAACAATTCTACTGATAATGATTCATTATATAATAATAACGGAACGACAATAGGGACGATTCATTCTCAAATTGAAGACGATCAGGACCATATAAGTATTTTAAATTCAATTGATAATGATTCGCTCCATAATAATGATAATAATAATATAACAACAATAGCGACGATTCACTCTCAAGAGGAAGATAAACATAACCATATCGGTATTTTAGACACAGTAGTAAATAGATTTAAAACTCAGATAATTCTAACTGACAACAAAATTAAAGACTTTGAGATTAAACATGGTAATAAAAAGATTTATATTAATTCTGCAGATTTGGAAAATAATTTGGATATTATACTAAAACGAAATTTGGAAAAGGGTAAAATTGGAATTTTTACTGAACTAGATGATAGCAAATATTATATTTTGCAGAAGAAAATTATTGACTTGTTTGAAGGAGATAAGTAATAGAATTAAATTTTTTAGATGTTCATATCATGCCATTGACATGTCATCTGAAGATGAAACATTTAGGCAAATTCATCATTACCATAAAAATGAAACTGGACATACTGGAATTAATGAAAACTACCAAGGCTTGAAAAGAAAAATATACTTTCCAAATTTAAAGATTTTGATACAGAAATATATCAATAATTGCGATGTATGTACTAGAGCAAAATTTGATCGAAACCCTGTAAAGCCGAAATTCAACTTGACTGAGACTCCAAATGATATTCGACAGATTATTCATATGGATATTTACACAAACTCAAAATCAAACTTTTTAACATTTATAGATAAGTTTTCAAAATTTGCTACAGCTTTTTATTTAGAGGATAGAACTAATCAGACGATAATTGAGAAAATTAGATTGTACAAATCACAAAAAGGGCATTTTCACAAACTTGTGACCGATAATGAATTCAAGAGTATCAATATTAAAGAATATTTTCGAAATGAAAATATTGATCTTCATCTAGTTAAACCCAACAATCATACAGGAAATTCCGACATTGAAAGACTACACAGTACACTTAGTGAAAAAATAAGGACCTTGACTATTGAGCAAAGATCTCTTAATATTAAAGATAAAGTTAGTAAATCTATAGAATATTACAACAATAGCTATCATTCAGTTATAAGGGAAAAACCTATTGATGTTGAATATGGTAAATGTAATAAATCGAAATTGTACAATTTTATGCTACGAAATAAACAAAACTATATAAATAAAATCAATGAAAATCGGGTTCAATATGTTGATAACAGAAATGTGGGATATATAAAAAACTATGAAGCATTAAGACACAAAGAACAACCTAAGTATAGACCAAATAAATTACATAATGTTCATAGTACAAATGTGAAAAGGCAGTTAAAGTACGATGGCTTAGTTAATGTTAGAGACTATGATAATTAGTATTGTTTAATAGAATAAAATAAAAGAAATATTACATCATTTAATTTCACAAAAAATTAATGTTTATTTATTATTTATTATTTAGTTACCAAAAAAAAATAACGTTTATCATTTAATATTAAGTTCTTGTAAATTATATCTAAAAAACTAGCTGATAGTTTTCTTTTAATTTAAAAATGTAAAAGTTAATTAAAATAAATAAGTGAACTTAAATAAATTTTTATGAATCAAATTAAAAGGATAAAAGACCCAGGAGTGTCGTAACATTAATGGAGGGGTAGTTATGATAACCTTTTGTTATCATTAACATTTTCTTCCTACTCTATTTTACCATTTCCTACTTATTATATTTTATTATTGTTTTATCCCATTTCTTATAATTTATTTAACTCTTACTCAATACTTTTAATCTTATTTCTCTTTCCGATATTTCAATAATCTTAGTCTTAAGCATTTTAAGAAACACCAAATTATAATAGTTTGTAAGAATTAGCTTTTAGTCAATAATATCATTTTGAATAAATAAGGTCAAAATCGGACTATATTTTAAAAATTAAATTACCGTGTTTTTATTGTAATTAATAAATTAATAATAGTACTTAATAAATTAAAAGTACGTAATTCATGTGGGCAACTGTTTTTGGAAAGTGTTAATTAAAAGGATAATTCTGGACCAGACATTTTTTTGAATGAGCGTGGAACTTTTTATGACGATGAGTTTAAACAGGGGGTTTTCAAAAAAAAAAAAATCCAATTTTTTATAAGCTCTTATTTCAATTCAATTTTTGAAAACGGGCACAAGCGGGTAACTTTTTTGGAAAGTGCTGATAAAAAGAATAATTCTGGCCAGACAGTTTTTTGAAAGGGCGTGGAACTTTCTATAACAGTGAGTTTTTATAAACGGGTTTAAAAAAAAAAATATATTTTTTTCCATTTTTTTATAAATTTTATTTCAATTTTATTTTTGAAAACGGGCACAAGCGGGTAACTTTTTTGGAAAGTGCTAATAAAAAGGATAATTCTGGCCCAGACAGTTTTTTGAAAGGGCGTGGAAGTTTCTATAACAATGAGTTTTTAAAAGGGAGTTTTCAAAAAAAAATAGAAGTAGTTTTTTTCATTTTTTTTTTATAAATTTTATTTCAATTCCATTTTTGACAACGGGCACAAGCGGGCAGCTTTTTTGGAAAGTGTGGATAGAACCCAGCAAAACTTTGATTACCAAATAAGGTATAAAATAAGGTATAGGATTGCTTATTTTAGACATTGCAGCATTGATGATTTTAACATGGGATGAGACTCAAAGTAATGCATACGAGTAATGTATAAAATATGGCATACCAGACCGTAATATATAAGGCGTTACGAGTAGTGAACAAGTAATGATGTATTAAATTTACTCACATGATTGTAAGTAAGTAGAAAAAATATGCTCGTGAGTGTCCGTGATTCAAAATTTCCTGTCGTGACCCCATCTCTAGTTTAAACTTATGCATTTTTGTATAAAATATTTATTTTTTATGTTATTATAATGCATTATGTATTCAATTACAAATAATGCATTATTTCAAACTTTCAAATAATACATAATGTAACCAAATATAAGTCATTCATGATTTAATGTTTAGAAATAATAAATATGAAATACATTTTTTCCAATAATCATGCATTACGTAACAAATTATTAGTAAAGCATTATTTTTCACTTTAAAATAATACGTTGTGGAACAAATGCTTGGTAAGACATCCTAAAATAATTCTACAAATAAGGTATATACATTACCTGGTAATGTGTTACATAATCACCACCCATTACCAAACTTTTGCTGGGAAAGGATAATTCTGGCCCAGACAGTTTTTTAAAAGGGCGTGATAACGATGAGTATAAAAAGGGGGTTTTCAAAAAAAAACTTAATTTTTTGCATTTTTTTATAAACATTTTTTTCAATTCAATGTTTGAAAACGATATATTCACGTGGTTTAAATGAAAATCACTCACACACACTCGTAAATAACGTTGTTTTAAAACTCTTTTTTTCAATTCAATTTTTGAAAACTTTTTAATCCCGTGATTTAAATGATAATCACTCACGCTCACGCGTTAATCACGTTGTTTCTTGAGTCACGCAAATCACGGGACCAGAGACTACCGCCAATTGAAATACATAAACAAAAGACAAGTGCCTATTCATTTGTTTCATCTATAGCACCTGTACATTTTTTAAAAAATTTTTTAAAAATGAAGAGTCCACCCTAAAATAGTTTCCTTGTAGGTTCGATTCCAAAAAGTTTCAAGGCACTTATTTATATTAATATAGTCACGTGATTAAAATGAAAATCACTCTATAATCACGTGATTTAAATGAAAATCACTCACGCTCACGCGTGAATCACGTTGTTTTTTGAGTCATGCATATTACGGGACCAGAGACCATTACCAATTCAAATATATAAACAATGACAAGTGGGGAATTCCAAAAATTTTCGCCCCACTGTTCGGAAACATGCCTTTGGACGCCACTGAGAATTTGGCTCATAGATATCCACGTTTATATGAGATATGTTGCATTTTTGGATTTTCAAAATTTGGTGTAGTTTTCAAATTATCGCGGGTCAAAGTTCGACTTTTTTAGCAAAAGTCAGAAAAATACATGACGTTTAACGTGCTCTAACTTTTTAACTAGTAATCCGATTATCACAAGTAATGGCTCATATGAAAGCTTAATTCTTCTTCTTTTAGGAAATATTTTCAAAAGCATACGTTTTTTTTCAGAAGTGTTGCAAAAATTCAAAAACATTTTTTCTTGCGAATATTTAAAAAAACACATCTTCGATTTTTAAAAAAAAAAGTTTGGTGATAAACAATACTGTTTTGTACAACATATCCAAAATTCAGAGTGGGATCCCAATGGGATCAAAAAATATTCTGGTTTTAGTACGAAGTTCTTAAATTTTACCTTAGAAAATTAAAATTTTATGTTTCTTCAATATAAAAATTTAAATTTTTTTAAAGAAAATTATACTATTAAAATTTTGAAAACATTCAAAACGTTAGAAATTTAAATTTTCTGAGGGAAAAATATGAGAACCTCGTACTTAAAACAAAATATTTTTTGATCCCATGGAGATCCCACTCTGAATTTTGAATATGTTGTACAAAACATTGTTATTTTTCACCAGAATTTTCGAAGATGTGTTTTTTTAAATATTCGAAAAGAAAAAATGTTTTTGCATTTTTGCATCATTTCTGTAAAAAAACTGTGTTATTTTCAAAAATATTTTCTAAAAGAAGAACCCCAGCTTTCACATGAGCCTAAATTTGTGAAAATCGGGTCATTGGTTAAGAAGTTACAGCTCTTTAAACGTGATGTATTTTTCTTACTTTTGCTTAAAAAGTCAATCTTTGACCCGCCATAATTCGTTAAATACACCAAATGTAAAAAAACGATATATGGTACATATATCATATTTATGAGGTCTATCTATTTGTCAAGGTTCAAATTAATCTGAGACACCATTTCCAAAAATAGCTAAAATTTGAGCTGAATTTTCTGGAGTGGCCCAAGTGTCTCTTCATTTGTTTCATCTATAACATCTGTAACAATAACAATATTATAAATTAAGTGTCCACCTTAAAACAGTTTCCTTGTAGGTCCGATTTCAAACAGCTACAAGGCACATATTTTTTACCCTAATATAGGCTTAGGCCTCTGTTCTGTCTTTCACAACTTTTCAATTCACATGAAAATTTCCGAATCACATGAAATCAAGTTTAGTGTTTTGTTGATCACGTTTTCATTCGAAGTTGAAATCTAATAATTCAAATTTAAAAAATTATAAGGAAAAAAGTGCATTCGTTTTACTTTCACCAAATTTTATTTATGTGAAACAAAACGAAAAAGAAATTCGGATGTGAAATCTAGAACACCAAAAAAATTCGGAAATTTTAATTTTCACATTTTTTATGTGATGTACGTTTTTTGGAACAGCGGCCTTATATTCTGAATTTCAAAAAAATCGGTTAACATTTACGACCTGTAGAGACTTTTGGCCAAAAAACATACCAGCTGTGTTTTGCAATCATTTGGATTAGGATTTACCATACAATATGTGGACTTAATAAATATTATAATTATTAAAAATTAGCAAACATTTGACTCTCCCTGTTGTGGAATGAATTTTATACAGAGCTTTTGTAATATTCTTAAAGCATACTTTAAGGGGCGCACAATAAATATCCCCATCAAATCATGCATTAAGTAAAAGCTCTTTTGTTTAAAACTTTCATTATTTTAACTTTTTAGCATTTTTAAAGCACACTTTTGGGGTAATATTAGAAAATGTACTTAATAAGTACAAATAATTGAAAAACACAACAACCATTTCGGCCCAGTGCGCACTGTGGAACAAGAAAAATGATTCTCAATAGACCCAACGCCACACAGTGGGAAATTTTAATTTTTTTTTTTTGAAATAATACAGCCACTTAACAAGTACTGGACCGATTGCCACGAAGAAAAAATGATAGCTAACATATCTAGTGACCTCTATCTAGTGATAGAGGGTATATAAGCTTGTCATTCCGTTTGTAACACCTTGAAATATTGGTCTAGAACTCCATATTGAATATCAACTTTTCCATCAAACAGCACTAGAAAAAAGGTATTTTTTGACCTGGTGTCTAAGTTTTTTTTTCATATTGTGTACAAACATACCCTATGGATCCATTTGGACATTCCAATTTACAGTTCAATTAAATTCCAAAAACTCGCGAATAATATTTTTTTTAAACCACAAAAAAATTTAAAAAGTGGTGAAGTTTATAGAGATGTAACTTCTTAAGTAAATATCGAATTTTTATAATCAAAATTGAAATCAAAAGCTAAACTCCTCTTCTTTAAACGCAAGTTTTTTCGTCAACTTTTATCCCTTTTGATTTTTTTTTTAGTTAACATATTATTAAAGTACGACACTTTTAAAAACAAATTCAGTCATCATTTTCATGGGACACAAAGGTCTTCTATTTTGAATACTTTTTTTTTTAATTTTTCTAATTTTTTCCATTTAAAAACGAAAAAGAGATAGATTTTTTTTTTGTTTTTCATAATATTGTAAATAAAATTTACTTATTAAGTTTTTTCATGTTTTTGTCTCATTTAAAAAACATTTTCGTATTGAACAGTGCTGTTTGATATTTTTTTCCCATCGAAAAATTCTCGAGGTTTAAAAAAAAAAAAAACTTCAAACTCCGAAAAAGTTTTTGTACAGAAAATGTTTCATATTCTGAGACATTTTCCAAATGAAAAAGTCTCCGATTCTTATACTATGTTTAGACCAAACAAAAACTAACTTGTTTTTGGCCAAAACTGATTTTTGAAAACCAAACCGTTTACACCGAATAAATAGAGTTTTTGTTTGTCAAATCAAATTAATTATTTTATAAATTCACTAAAAAACACAAAATAACAATAGCCACGCGTTAATAAAAAAAATAAATTACATATTTATTAACTTTTTTTAACAGATTGGAATAATAATTTCACAAAAATCAAATATTTTATTTTTGACATTCGAGTTAAGCAAAACAAAACTGAAAAAAATATTCACACAGAATGATTAGCTAGTAGTGAACACAGCCAAAACTCTAGTTTTTGTTTAGTTTTGGTTGGCAACGCAGTTTTTAAATTGTATGGAAAAACTACATAGTTTTTGCCAAAAACCAAAAAAATATTCAAAAACAAGCTGTTTTCGTTGGTGTAAATACCGTATTAGATATTTTTCCAATTGATAATTTTTTGGATTTTAAAAAATTTTTATTATGAAAAGAAAATCTCATATTCTGAATTCTAAGAATTTCTTAGGTTACCAAAGAAAAGGTCCTAGATTAAAAAAAAAAATGTCCCATATCAACAGTTTTCTTTAGTATGGCGTTTTACAATTTCAGATTTCTTACTATGAAGTTTTTTTTTTTGAGAACACGTGCCTTTCGAAACGAATAGGATGTTTATGTTGCACCTTAATATAAAATTACTTTGGACAAATAACAAAAGAGTTGCAATAAGCTGAGGATCTTTAAATAAAAAATAAAAAATGGGTCATTCCATGTCAAATCGGACACTGAGAAAAATTTTCGATTTCCCAAATTTGCTTAAAGTTTTTTATACTCTCCGAAAACTCTTTCGTGGTAAACTTTCAGATTTTTTTGATGATCCGTTCAAAAGATATCGAATTTTTAAGAATTAGTAGTTAGTTCCTTAACTCAAACTTCTATTACACATAACTTTTTCAATAATGGTCCAAACTTAATTTTTTTTTTAATTTTTGATTTTTGACGCACTTTTTAAAATTCCTAAAGTATTCTTAAAAGTAATCTAGTATGCGATTTTTAAGTTTTTAAATATATATTTCATTTTTGAAAATGTATGGACTCTTTGATTATTTTGATTTTTTTTTTTGTGAAAAACTTCTATCTATTCTACGAATTTTTTGCCCAGTAGGATTGTCGGATAACGATTATTACTATCTTTTTAAATTTTTTGAAAAAATTGAATTGCAATTTTCTAATATTAAAATCATTTCGACTGCTCGAATGGTACACAGAAAAAAACGACTTGTTATATTTACCTCCATATTTGTGAATCCGATTAATTTTTATACTGAAAGTGGTCCTATACGAAAATTTTTAATATTAACAAACGTTTGTAAATTTTGATTGTTGAAAAAAGAATTTTGTGTTTATCAACAAAATAATTCAACAAACACAATTTGTTGATCTAAACTTTTTTTCAGTAAAGAAATTTAACAAACACAAACACAACACTGCGGAACACTAAAAAATAAACAAGAGCGACGACCATCATTTCTATATACTTCGGATATGCTGATTCGAATGGTGTACTCCGTTTTTCGATGTATGGTACAGTTTTCTTGCAAAATGTCGTTAAAGATTTGCTAATTTCGAGATAGTTTTTTAACCAAAAAATTTGCAAAGTAAATGATTTATACATTTTATGGCATGGAAAACAAAGATATGACGATATTTCTTATGCAAATTTGGTTAAAAGCATTTCATCTTAAGCACTTAAATTCGCGAATTTCTTAATTTTTTAAGGTTTTCGCGAGATTAAGAGCCAAATTGGTGTTTGATAAAAATCTTGCTTTTAGTGAATCAAAAAGCATCCCTAACAATACGAATAGTGGACAAAAAACCTCTATGATATATGGACCATCATGATGAAAATCGAGAAAACCCGTTTTTTTGTATATGACAGCATCACTTTACGAGATTATTTAAGGTTCCATCTTTTAGTATATAATGTGGGAACCTTAAACAACTAACTGACTAAAAATTCGGCCAATAAAGTTTTTATTTGCAAAAGTTATCTTAACAAAAACTATTATTTCAGTGTTTGCGATACAATAGTTATAGCTTTTGTTAAGATAACTTTTGCAAATGAAAACTTTTTTGGACAAATTTTGGGTCAGTTCATTGTTTAAGGATCCCACATTATATACTAAAAGATGAAGCCTCAAATCATCTCCTAAAGTGATGCTGCCATATACAAAAAACGGGTTTTCGCGATTTTCATCATGATGGTCCATATAACATAGATGTTTTTTGTCCACTATTCGTAGTGTCATGGACGCCTTTATGATCCACAAAATGCAAGTTTTTTATCAGAGACCATGGTTAGGTTAGGTTAGGTTAGGTTAGGGTGGCGGTGTCCGATTGACACCTCGCATAGACCTCTTGGTCCATAGCGGTACCACAAAAATTCTTCCGCTAGCGGTGCAAGTTAAACGCGTTCAAAGTCATTGCGAATCTTTTCAATATTTTGCATATTGTCAGTTCTCTCCACCTCCTGTTTGCCTTTGCAACATTGATGGAATTCCGTTTAAGTTTATAGTGTTGAAGTGGTGGTAAAACTGGCACCATGGTACCTAAACCATCAGCTCCAAGTTTTGCGAGTTCATCTGCCTTTTCATTTCCCTGTTTTCCGTTGTGTCCTGGTACCCATAACAAATTAACCTGGTTGTGTAGACACAGCATCTGCAAGTTCTCGTAACATTGTAAAACTATTTTAGATTTAATATAATATCCTTGAAGAGCCTTCAAGGCGGCCTGACGTAAAAATTTATGGTTGTTCCCTTGGTTTGCCTGATATGTTCCACAGCTTTAGTTATGGCAACTATTTCAGCCTGAAATATGCTCGAGTCCAAAGGTAGGTTAAAAGAAAAGTTCTGGTTTTGTTCCACGTTCGTAAAACCCGCGCCTACTCCATGCGTTTGTTTGGATCCGTCGGTAAAGATATTTACGGTGTCTGCAGGGGTGTCCTGCCAGTTAGACCAATATTCTCGAGTTGGAAATCTAACTTCATATTTCCGGTCGAAAAATAGTTTGGGCACTAAGTAATTCGAGTCAATATTATTTATATTGTCCATGTTAGGTTAGGTTAGGTTGTAAGTGGCTGCTGACGTTTTACGTCAACACACGTAGACTCTGAGGTCCATTGTGATGCCACGGGACCGTAATAGGTATCCCTACTAGTCCCTGTCGTTAAACCAGTTTGAGCTTCTTATGAAACTCCTTAGATGTTGAATTTTGACATCCAACAAATCAGAAAGATCGTACAGCTCCCTAGATCCCAGTGAAGCAAGTCTCTGACCAGAAAGTGCCGGGCAATGGCAAATAAAGTGTTCGATAGTTTCCAACTCCTCTTCATCCATGCAACTTCGGCAAAAGTCATTCGACGGCACATTTAACCGCTCTGCGTGCTTCCCTACAAGACAGTGTCCGGTAATTATAGAAACCACCGTCGAAATCTCTCCTCTTGGAAGCGATATCAGCTCACTTGTGCGCCCCTGATTAAGAGAAGGCCAAATCAGTCGTGTTGTCTCACACGTCCATCCATTTGCCCATCTTTGATTAGTCTCCGTCACAGAATAAAGCCGTAGGCTTTGCTTGCAAGTTTCTAGAGGCATACCAACACATTCCAATTCTGTTGGAACCTGTAAGGTAGTTCCTAGTCATGCAAGCTCATCGGCTTTGCAATTCCCTGGAATGTCTCTGTGCCCTGGGACCCATATGAGTCGTATGTTAAACTGCTTGGCCATCTCATTTCGTTCGGCAGTTAAGGGCAGATCTTGTTTTCAGAAACATTGAATCCAGGGACTTGACCGCGGCTTGCCTGTCAGTATAGATGTTGACTGCGGTTGTAGACAAGACATTGCAGCTCAACCAGTCAGCCACTTCCTTTATTGCCAGCATCTCTGCCTGGTAAACACTGCAATGATCTGGCAATCTACGAGCCAGGCTCAAACCAAGCTCTTCCGAATAGACTCCAAAGCCCACTTGTTCGTGCAGCCTCGATCCATCTGTGTAAAAATTTATGGTAGCTCCACTACCCGGAGTATCCCCCATCCAAGACTCCCTGGATGGTATCAAGTGGCGCTCAAAGAGGCTCAAAGAGGGAGCACAGTCCACATTTTGTGGTATTGTTATCTTTTTCAAGATCGCGCTATGGCCACAATCGCTGCTCCTCCATTGCAGCGTGCTATTAAGTCGAATTGCCGACGCAGCCGCATACTGCCTACCCAATATGTCCAAGGGTATCAGGTGAAGGAGGATTTCTAATGCAGCCGTAGGTGTAGTACGAAGAGCACCAGTGATGCACATTGACGCCATTCTCTGTACCTTCGTGATAAAGACACAGTTCGCTTTTGTTTCTAAATCAGGCGACCAGACAAAAAAAAAAAAAAAATGTTACTGTGTCCATGTTACTGTGTCCAAAATTGCGAAACTTAAACCAATTTGACTCTTTGAGTCTAAGGCAAGCCTTGTAAGCTTCACCTTTCGCAAAAACGTCAATTGGTATAAGGTGCAATAAGGCGTCAATAGAGTTGGCCGATGTTGTTCTCAAAGCTCCTGTAATAATACGTCCCATAAGCCGTTGAAGTCTTTGAAACTGCTTTAGTATCACATCCCTTTCAAGTGCCTTATACCAGACTAACACTCCGTATAGTAAGATTGGTCTTACTACTGAAGTATAAATCCAGTACGTAACTCTAGGCTCTAAACCCCAGGTAATACCGAACATTTTCTTACACGCGTAGTAAACATTGTTAGCCTTCTTTCAGAGACCAATTTAGCGGTTAATTTCGCGGCTTAAGATGAAAAGCTTTAAACCAAATTTACATTAGAAATATTGCTTAAAGTTATATCCTTGTTTTTCATGCCATAAAATTTAAAAATACTAATCTTTGGAAATTTTTTTGTTAAAAAAGCAGCTGAAAATCAGTCAATCTTTAATGACATTTTGCAAGAAAACTGTACCATACATCAAAGAACGGAGTACGCCATTCGATTCAGCATGTTCGAAATATATAGAAACTGTTGTAACTTGTTTTCCAAAACAACTTTGTATTTTAAAAACTTTTATTTATCAGTTTGAGTTAATATTTTGTCATTTTTCATTTTGATGTTTTTGATTATTATTTATTCATTCGGCATTTGAATTTTCAATAAACTGTTTCGTTTGTATTTTTGGGTCTTATTAATCTTTAAATTATTCAAAATAATTTCTACAACAGAAACGTTGGTCTTACCTCTTGTTTTCTAAAATAGTGGTTAGTTTTGTCACGCAGTGCAATTTGTTGATCTTACAAATGACTTTTTTTTTGGCAAAGAAATTTAACAAACACAAACAATATTATTGACCTGATAAAAGAATTTTGAAATAAAATTACTTGACTGAATTTGTTGAAAACAAAATCGAAGTTTTCTATTATGGACTAACAGGCGGCCTTTTTTACTAAATGTTTGGTTAATATCATATATGGTTGATTTACAAGTCACGTTTGTTGAGAGGCATCAATAACAAGACCGACCCCCATTACTTCTTAACATTTTTTCAGAACAAACTTATAATCTATCTCTAATTTCAAAGGGGCTCCTCTACGAAATGACATTTTTTAAAATTTGCTCCAACCGCTCTAACTACCATTAGAGTGCCCCGAGAGCAGTCAAATGTATAACCGACTCACAATAGTTTTTTAGTACAAACACTTTCCATGAAGGATAGGTGTCCTCTATCTTTAACTCTTAAGGCGGTCCCCATCAATTTATTTTTTTTTATTTTTTATAAATTTGTTTTATTTGTATGGGAGCTCACTAAGGGAGTTGAGATAGGACTCAGGTATGTTTTTAAAAACTTTTGGGTGGGTAAAAATAAATGGTGGTCGGACTCACATATGACCCCTCTTGGACGCACCATTGGACTAATAGAAGCTAATTAAATAAACTGCAGTTTTTCTTTTTATTTCTTAAGGAATGTTGTTGTATCTGAAATATTCTGAAAAATACGCAGAAAAAAGTAATAAAAGAATTTTATTAAATTTTTAATATTATTGATCAAAAAATTAATAAATTTTGCACCTGCAAAAAAATTTATAGTATTCAGTGCACATTTAATAAAAACTTATTATATTGTCACAAAGTATTCCAAATTTTTTTTAATTTTAATTGATTCAATTTAAAATTTTTCCAAATAAAAAAAATCAATTAAACGATTGTTAAAATTTTTTAATATTTTGTTTCTGTGTAACTAGAGCCATAGATGTTTTCAAAATTTTTGCAATAAACAAAGTAAACAATTTTGAACATTGATTTAAATAAAAACAATACAAAAACGAAAAATAAAAGACACCAAATCTCTCCTTTGAATAACATAAACTAAGATTTACCATCAAATATAAGAAAATAAAAATATATATTTTTTGTAGTATTTTATAATATTGTTTACTGATTTTATTCCCATTTCACAATCAGCTGAAGTCGGTCGTTGTTACTGCCATTTTAAGTTTTTGTTTTTATACCCTCTAATATATACTCTAGTGATAGAGGGTATATATAAGTTTGTCATTCCGTTTGTAACACCTCGAAATATTGGTCTAGGACCCCATAAAGTATATATATTTATGATCCTCGATCGATTTTAAGTCGATCTAGCGATGCCCGTCCGTCCGTCTGTCTGTCTGTCCGTAGAAAACACGCTAACTTTTGAAAGACTTTACAGAGGCTACTGAAGTTTGGCATATATGTTTGTCATTTACCTGGTCAGGTTGGTATTGCAATCCAGCGATATCGGTCCAGTGGTTCAAAAGTTATGAGCAAAAGAGTAAATTTCGGCAAGGGTGTTTCGCGAATTTACGAGATAAAAAAACCCGATAACGTTCGAAAGCCAATAATGAGACTACTGAAGCTTGGCATGTATCTTTGCCGTTCCCCGGGTCTGTTTGGTTTTAAATTTCAGCTCAATCGGTCCAGTGGTTCAAAAGTTATAAGCAAAACCCTGAATTT